>BMAV01010261.1:31726-73139 GCA_019973955.1 Trichonephila inaurata madagascariensis
GACGTGGATGACACCTGAGCTGGCACCCACTCTCCTAACTACCACACCACACCACACCAACGGGAGGACGTTTCAGCTCACTACAGATTTAACGTGCATCGCTCCCCTACACGGCGGATCTTTAGTGGTAACCACTTTGTTGAAGTGTAAGATAAAGATTAAAATGATTTAATTCCTTAGTTAACTTTGTACCTCAGAAAAGGTACAAATTCTACCATAAAAATCAATAAATGAACATAGTTAAAATAGTTAAATAACTTAGTTAATAAACATAGTTAAATAATATAGTGGCAGTTTTATTCAATTTATTTACTGTACTCATTTCATATCATCTGTAATTACAATCTGTATTTATTAATCTGTACCTATATTCAATTTTAGAATCAGTTTAAAAGGACAAATGTACCCTATCACATGTTTCTAGGATTTTTCTTGAAATCCGGATTGAGATTGCTCTTTGATATTCTCACCACAGTCTGCAAGTTAATGACAACCAACTCGCATTTATATTCCCTCTTGTTGATCTTCATACGAAAAACTTTGCTCCCAAATGTACGTTGACCAAATATAGAGAACATTTTCTGTCTATTTGGTTTTAAGATTGTCTTCACGGGCCGATGCCAAACCGAGACTAAACTAATGTTTGTTAACAAAGGGATACGATCATTGATTGATCTATAGTTATATAATTTCATTGATTTAATTCTGTAACTTTACTGATTTACAATTATAACTTAACTAGCTGTTATACCCGTTCTTCGCACGAGTGAATTGAAAAATTAAGCAATACAGATGGAAGGATAAAGAAGATTTTAATGAGTTAACTTTACGTGAATTGAAAATTAAAGGAAAAAAACAGCTTTTTGCATTTCTCAGCTGAATAAAAAAAACCCTGTTTGTAATCTGTTAAGTCTTGAAAAATAATGTTTTTTTCCTTTGATTTTCAATTCTCTATAGCTCCCCGTAACTCTCTGGTGGGTCACTTTTTGAAAACACCTTCCTACGCTGATCTCTGCTCAGCAAAAGTAACACATGTTTACAAATTTTGTGTAATGAACGCTTAAAATAGTATAAAAATTTGATATCTGGAAGTGTGTGTAATACGTTAATATTACTTTTTGTTGTATTTATTTTATGTTAAAATTGCAATCAGCCTCACACTCCGCCTGTTCAAGCTTTCACAGTTCCTGGTGCCTGTCGTAGACAAAACAAAATGCAAAGTTTTGCTTCTCACATAAAAGATAGATATATGCTGTCATGGGCTTTTTTGCAGATGGTAGAATTTTTTCCTACTTACTTGAAAGTTATCGTTATATTTTGGACACTTCACACAATATCTTTATAAATTATAGCCTATGTTTTATTCTGATGTATAAGCTATATTATTGTAAAGTTTCATTAAAATCGATTCAGTTGTTTTTGCATGAAAGAGTACCAAACATCCACACAAACTTTTACGTTTATAATATTAGTAAGGATTGGCTTAATCCTCTAACTTTTATTTTATAATTCTTCCAATATTTTACTTGTTTTATTTCTTTCTGTAAGCCCGGTATGATTCTTCTGATGCACAAGAAATATTTTATTTGCTTTAAAAAAATAGTGTAGGTTTGAATCTAGTCATAAATCTATTATGATGAAATGTACATTATTTTTCCCCTTAAGAGGTCTCATGGGTGTTAATTTTGTCTCGAGGGGTGAAAATATAAACAAATTTCAAACAGTTATAATTCTTTTAAATTTAAATTAAATAATTCGAATATTTTACACATTATTTACAAAGGATTATGGCTTCAAAAAATTACAAAACGTTTGAAATATAATCATAATTTTAAAAATTATAAATATATGAAAATAAGAAATAATTTTGTAATAAATAATTGCGTTGCTTAATAAATAATAATTTTTGCGTTGCGAACGCTTTTTCTAAAATAGTAGCATTTGATGTATAAAACTTTACAGAATTATAAAATGTATCATACTCTTTAAACCCTACATCAACTTTTTTATTTCAAAATATTTGAAAAATATTCAAATTTTTAAGAAAAAATTTAAAAATGTAAGTTTTTTTTATTTTTTAAAAAATATGTGATTCTTTATTCTACTTATATAAAAATACTACAGTTTAATAAGAAGATACATTTAAATCTATAAATCAACTTATTGCTAGTATAATTAAAGCTACTATTTTAGAAAACAGCATGCGCAACGTAAAACTTAATTAATATTTCTTATAGACATGTTTCTTATTTTCGTATGCTCATAATTTCTTAAAGTATAATTATATTTTAAACATTTTAAACTTTTCTGAAGCCCCATTCCTTTATAAATAGTGTGTAAAAGATTTGAGTAATTTAGTTTTAATTTCAAGGAGTTATACATATTTATGTTTTCAGCCCTCTAGAGAAAGTTAACACTTCTGCGACCCCTTTTAAAAACAAAACTTTTAAAATAGAACTGAGAAATTTGAAATTTTCATTATATAGATAAAGAAATACTTTCATGTAAGAAATAACTTTTTTAGTGTCTAAAATTCAAAAATACATCTACAAAAAATCAACAAACATTTTCAAAGGGGCCGCAATAAAATACAAGCACTTAATTAATTAAATACTTAATAGTAATGTTAAGAATAAAAAGTAATAAAAAATAAAGAAAAAATTATTTCAAAGTTAAAAAAAAAGGTAACAAAAAAAAAAAAAAAAAAAAAATAAGGATCACATGAGTTGTAAAACGTTGTAAAGTATTACCACAAACAATAGTAGATAAATCGAAAGGAAGTCGTGGAGCTGAAATACATGAAAAGGGAATTTTAAGCACATAAAATGCAGGGTAGAGATTCGATTGGATTATGATTGTGTTTTGATTATTTCAACCATTTCAGACTTCCCAAAACATCCAGAATCTCAAAAAAATCATATGAAAGCTCAAAATAAAATTATACAGGTAGAATTCGTTGATAAGAAGTGTTAAAATACGTCAAGTTTTCAATAAAATAATTTAAAAATAATCGTGAAAAATCCATTAGTTACAGCTCAGTGCTGACTTTGATAAGACAATGGATGATTTGTGTCCCTTTGTTTTTTTATTTCTCTACGATTCCCTTTCGTATTTACTAGATTATGTAGTTATTTATTATACTCAGAGAAAGTAATTCAGAAGAGATAACTAGTGAGCATTTGGCTATTTTTGGCTGTTTCAAAGCTTTCATTTGTATTTGGTAGTGTTTTCTACTGTAGTTCTACAGATTAAAAACTCTTTTTAAACGAGTTACCAGTAATAACTTATTCAGGAGGTCATGGGGCTGTAGCCGGTGCCTTGGTCTTTTAATATAGAAATCAAGAGATAGCAAATCCTTTTGAGATTTTTTTCATTGAATATATTCAATCTTAGACGTACACCAATGGAACCAAGTATTTTCTAATATGCACTGAGTGTTATATTCAGCACGATCAGGTTCTTGACTGTGTATTGGGCTTTTCGAATAAAATACTATTTCTAACTCACTGACACTTCTAGATTTTCTTCAAATGTGTAATATCATACACTTCGTCAAGAACTGTTGGACCTTTCGGTACTTCCAACAAAACAGATATTCTATTATAAAGCTCCTGACAAAAATGGAATGAATTTTCATTGCAGATATTACACATTTTCACTGATTAAGGGAAAATTAAAATCTGTTCAGATGACACTTTGCAGTTTATGTATTTTTCATCTGTAAGGTACCTGATTTCAGAAACACGTGCATAAAATATATATTGTGCAGAGTAATATTTATTTTAAGTAACACATTTCTTACCCTCGAATTGCTTTCTCATTTGCATTTTGTTGTAACCCTCTGTGAGAGTTGTTGTGGTAGCTTTTTTCCTTCTTGGAATAGCGTACCAATAGCACAGTCATGCAATAAAATAAAAAAAAAAAAATAATGGTCCAACTGATGAGTCATTTTTTGAAAACACGGACCAGCGTTCACGAATATTTGTCAGCTACTCCAGTTCCATCAGAAATATTGCTCTACAAGCCAATATCTTTTCAATTGTACCACAAATCAAATCAAAATCTGTGTGCGTGGGGGGACACTGCTTGCACTTTTTTAGCTAAAATCAAACAACTTAAAGAGAAAAAAAAACCTCATATAAACATTGCCAAATATGCAGTTTATCGGTGGGGGAGGATTATATTGTAATAATTAAACATTTAAATTATAAGGAGAAAAAAAACAAATTAATTGCGTATCACATTTAACCCTTTAGTGTGTCATTCATTTATCTTTTGAATTTCCTGCAGTTTTCTTATGTTTCATCATCAATTAAGGAAATCTGATTTATTTTCCAAATTTTATATTTACATTTAAATATTAGGGGTGGAAAGAATACTTCTCAAGGAACCATTGACCGTCATAATGAAAATAAAATTTAATGGTGATTATCTGCCATGAAAAGATGATGCACAAGGGGATATCACATTCTGCACACATGTAGCAGGTTCTCTTTTCCTGTCCCTTTTCTGCTACCTTTCCTACATCGTCTATAGTTGGAAACCATCTTTGACATATGGTTTCCCGCACTGGCTGTACAGATCATCCGGAACTACACACTTCTTTGCTTGGAAGCTAGCAGGAGGTCCTTTCCTTTTTCTTGAGGAACATCCGTCTATTAGTTGACGAGCACGGTATATTAGTTGGTCTAAACTTCTTTGTTCACTTGCTGCAGCATGATGGCAAAGTCAATAAGAAAATAAAAGATACAATGCCACCATTTTACAGATCTTCTTATTTGGTTATCTTATTTTTCTTTGAACGAGAGAGAGAAACGATCAACTCCTCCCATGACATCGTTATATACAGCGCCAGTTTCAGGTACAAGGTACTTCTTTAGTACCATCTTTTTTTGTGTGTGCGATTTACAGATGTCATAATCGCTGGATTATGTGCCGTATCACCAAACTGAGGCTGGAATCGGTCTTCCCATCATTATAATAGCAAGGCCAATATATATATTATAATGGTATTGCGCTTCCCACGGGTGTACTTTGTAAGCTCATGTAGACGGGAAGTAATCTTCCCAAGGCCTACGCTTGAAAGGATTAAATAATAATTAAAAATTTATATGAAAAGAAAAAAAAATTGCGTATCACATTTAAGAGGCATATTTCTATTCATATCTTCCAATAGAAATTATACTCTTTAAGATTACAAAAATACAATATCTTTAGTTTCCAAAAAAATCACTTTTTAATTTATAAAACAGTAGAAATAAAATTAAGTTACTTTATTCAATAGATAAACCTTGAGTATCTCTTAGTTCGTAAGTAAAATAATAAAATTTATACCATTTCAATATATCATGTCTTTTATTGTTATTATTATGAGTTTATTATGTACAATAATTATTATAAGTTTATTTATGTACATATTTATTATAAAGTCAAAAACAATCATTTAAATCATGATCTCCAAAGGGTCACTTTCATCTGAGGTCACGATCACGTAAAAGTTCTGTAAAAAAAATTAAATGAACATTCCCACTGCATATTGAAAATATAGTCAAATTGAACCAAATGTGGAGTGAGTGAATATTAACGTCGCACTCTTCAGCTACACGAGGGCTTTTGGTGACATAATTTTGAAACCATAGTCAAGTGACGAGGACGATACCTGAGCTCGCACCCTCTCTCTTAACTACCACACAACACCAACGGAAGGCCGTTTAAGCTCTCGACAGACTTAACTTGCATCGCTCCCTACAGGGTGGGTCTGGGTGGTACTGGGCTCGAACTCGTGACATGCCTGCCACGATCCGATACCTTGACCACTGGCTTCCGCGGCCAACCAAATGTGGAGGGTTGGATATTAAGTTCCAGGTCAGGTGTCCATTTCATCATTTAACAGAGGCTAAGCATTACGACCGTTATCAACAGTCTCCTTGTTACTTCGAATACGGTTTTTTATAAATTATTCAAGGAATTTGCTTAATACGAGCAATTAAATTTATATAGTGCAAAAGTTAACACTACAAAAAAAAACAGATTTAACTAATTGTAAAAATAGTTTACTTAAAATTGCTACTTTCTTAATGAAGTTTTTCATGTAGTTAATTGACATTCCCAAACATTTTGACCCTTTATACTAGGAGTTTTCAACCTGTGGCCTCGGGCCACAAATGACCTGCTGATGGGATTTTAGTGGCCCTTATTTGAGTTTGAAGCAATTTCAAAGAAAAATTGACTTGTCTGCTTTTAGTCTTAAAAATCGCCATTTTTTTCTGTTATTCTTGATTTTTAAAACATTTCATTGATGTGTTTAATATCCATCTGAGGTAAAATTTCGTGAAAATGACAATTTTTTGAAACATTTCACTTTATCTTAAATAATTTTAAATATAAAAAATCTGACTATGCATAAAATCTCAGAAACCTTCGGAAAAAGGTGGATTCTTACCTTTAACAGGTCTGCAAAGTATTTTAATTCAACTTCCATTGAACTTTCTTGATACCGATATATATATACAAATATGAAAACACCATCTCTTCCCTTAGAATCACAGTTGTATCCTTGTAAAACAACCCTCCCTTTTTCATATAAATTTTCTAATTACTATTTTTTTATAGTCGTGTTGCCCGCGGATTACTGTGAATTTATTAATGTAGCCCACGGATTAATATAAATGTATTAATTTGGCCCTCGAACGTGAAAGGTTCAAAATCCATACTTTAAACCCAAACAGAATTTTGAAAAAATTGATATAAAACATAATATTGATATTATAAGGCTTAAAAAGTGAATTAGCTTGTAAGATTAATTAAACACACAATCGTTAATTGGTTGAACTGAATTAATGAAAGCTACTTTACAGAGTAAGATATACAGATATATATCTTTAGTCGTCTTATACGCGACATATTAATCCTAAAAGAAGCAATCGGATAGCTTGATCAAACATCAAACTGGACCTAACTACTCGATAAAATTGTTACACACAGCAATCCAAACGAGATCGAAAGAAGTACTCCGAACGTGCTTAATTGGCTGAACCAAACTGCAGACATAAACACATTTCGAACTATAGAGAAAGGAAACAAGCATAAAAATAAGACGTTATCTTTTTGACATTTCCCATCAAACGACTTTTCTTGCAGTGGAATCAGAGATAAGGAAACAACACTAAAAGTAAATTTCCAATATTAACTAACTTTTTATTTTGTAATAAAACCTGCTTCTTAACACAAAATATTCTGCAATTATTTTTGTAATAATAAGAGAAACTATTATTTTAGTCACTGCAGAAAGATGTCACATGACCACTTTTCGAATTAGAGTAATACAGAATATGATAACGCTACTATAAACATTTATGTCTTCATGTTAAAGTCAATGTTTAATCAATCAATTCAATATTTCTATCCATGTATGTGTGTATGTACGAGTGACTGTGTGTATGTATATGTGTATCTAGTTGTGCCATAAGTTCCAATACAAAACTTTGAGATCGTCTGTTGTGTCTCAAAAGCAATAGATGATTTTAAATTTTGTCATTTGAGATCATTTGTAGTATTTTCCAAAAAAAATGTTCCTTCACGCATGTTGCTCTAAATCAATCAAAGAGTTAACACTTTGAACAAAAATAAGCAAGAGGCATTTCGGTGTACAAAAAAAAAAGGGGGGGGGGAGATTTCGTCGGTAATTTATAAGGACATTCAAAGGTTACTCATTTATCGAGTAAGAGATTTTCTCAGACCAACAACATTGGTCTTCCGCGCTTGGTGAGAACGCCAACTTTCAGAAAGAAGTCAGGGAGACAATTCATCGAAATCCGTGTCAAAAGAAGAGCCTTCTTGTCTAACAGATGAAAGGGTCAAAAAGAATGATACGTTACACACTAATCGAAGACCTAAGACCAAATGGTCAGCGAAAAAGAACACTTCATTTTCTTACAAAATAATTAAAGCGCTAGAGGTATCTTCAAACAAAAGCGCTGTTACGGCGACGCTTTTACAACAGCCACGGTCGAATTCTGCTTACTTACGAGAAAACTTTTGAGTTAAATTATTTTTCAACCGTCAAAATGACTTTTTATACCCTAGGAATGTTCAAGAAGCTAATTATAAGAAAAAACGCTCACCAAGAGTTCATCAGCTGACTTCTATAAGGATTTCTTAAGTTGTTAACCAGGAGAGGGTCTACTTTTGCAAAAAGAGTGAAACCCATGGGGGGGGGTGCAAGAGTTTACCAAGACACAATCTGATAACCAATGGTGAAGCTCCTGAACGTAAAACAGTTCATTGGACTTTTGGAAAATATTGAACATTTCAATAGGACTTTGATTTTGCTCATTAGACGAAAACAACCCGTAGTGGTTGAAAGAGAATATACCGGACTTGATAAATTAGAAAGATAGGTCTTCCAGCAATTCGAATTGAAATCCGTTCGACTTTAAATTGTAGTCAGAATTGGAGGTGAAGGTGTGCCAAAAACGACATTCCAATTTGAACAGGGGTGGGCAGACTTTTACATGGTACGCGCGGTTTACTTCTAATTTTTACAAAATGCTGCGATCCACCTAGTGGCGTAGATGTGGTGAGCTAAAAAAAATGTCAGCAATATTAAATACAGAATATATACTGACCTACATTATTACAATAAAAAAAACCTACGCTTTAAACCATGTTTAAAGCAAAATGCAAGATACGGATATAATAATAATAGCTATAAATAAAATAATATCACATGATACATTTATAAATTAATCCGTAAAAAATAAACCATTTTCATTTAAAGTTAGTTCTCGTAGTTATAGGTGGCCGTGGTAGCCTAGTGGTCAAGGGATCAGACTCGTGGCTGGTGTGTCATGAGTTCGAGCCTAATACAGCTGAAGACCCGCCTATGCAGAAAGGAAGATGTCCTTTAAATATACCATGGCTCTAATGTCTTCCAGTTGATGCGGTGAGAAGTTAGATGAGGAAGGATGCAAGCTCAGGTGTCATCCTCATCACTTGAACATAGTTCAAAATTACAAAAGCCCTAGTGTATCTGAATAGTGCGGTATAAGAAAAATTCACTCACTCACACTCGTAATCATAGTCAGAAGAAGACATAGTCTGCATACTGTCCGCAAATCTTGAATTTCTCGTTATATAATTTCTAACTGCTAATCTTGCACTGGATTCTAAGTGGTCGTCTGCAAAACTGGAACAATATGCTGACGATAACATTCATCGTTGAAAACGTAGATTCCAACAGGTAAGTCAGTCACATCAATTGTGAAAATCCATTTCTCCAATCTAGCTGGTGTCGTTGTTCCATTGATGTTCTTTTAGAATGCGCGTATTACCTCTTAGTAAATGTGGTCACCCCAAAATGTCTTAACGGTCTACCGGTAGATCGCGATCAACTTAATGCCCACCCCGGGTCTTGAACGTTCTTGAAGGCTTACGTAATTTCTTACGGAGACTGAAAGCCAGTGTAAAGTCAAAAGGTGATTAATTTGAATAAAAGGCGAAAAATATTGAACTCAAATTAAAACTTAAAAGCTTTTGTTTTAAATTTTATTACAAAGTTGTTGCTTTTCATTTTAGCTCCTTTATGGATGTATGAGAACTTCTGGCATGGTTATACATATGAGTAATAGCCGAAAACCATGATATAACAATATGATAAAATATCTGATAACATAACCCCTTGGTTGCTAAAATAGGTATTTGGAAAACGTAAAGTGAATGTTCTTTTTCAATTCCTACTACAGTCGATTCTCATTAATTCAAACCTTCGATAATACGAACCTCTCGCTCATTCGAAGCATATGCTCAGTCGCTAGAAAAACTCTTGATATTTCGAACTAAAACAATACGTTTCGGTATACCCAATATTTCAAAGTAACATCTGTGAAAAGCCAGATTACAACATGTTATCATTTGAAGTTATCTTATAAAACTCTCGAAAATTTGAACACTCACTATCATGTACAGTTCTGTAGCAAACTGGTTGGAGTTTGCAATTTTGTGTTGTATTGTCTCTGCGTGTCTCCCCTGTAACGTAACCTTTTTGATGACCCTCTGTCAAATACCCCTTCTTAAGGCCGTATCACACGTACACGTTTCAAGCAATTTTTCGTTCAATTCGTGCAATTTTTACTCAGTTGCCATAGCAACGGCTTTAGAACAATTTTTTGCTAGCGAGCTCAAAAAATTGTTCCAAATAAAATTGCTTGAAATTGCAGCCAATGGGGTTCTTCGGCACCCTACGTCATAAACAAGATGGCAGCTCCGGTTTCGTCTAACACTTCAGATATGCCGTATAATATTTTAATGGTGTATAATATTTTATATAACGGCGTATAATATTTTAAATAGAATGGTGCTCTATTTTTAGTTTACACCCATCAACAATTGCGCAAGCGAAATGAAAGAAATAATTTTGGATGTTCATTTTCCGAAGCAGAAAAATCGGCGAGTAATTTTTCAATGTAGAGATAAAGCGCGGGTGACGTCAGAGCGTGTCGTTTTGTTTACGGCAACCCTTCCCCCTCAGATTCGGCCAAAAATTGGACGAAACAATTGCATGAAAAATATACGTGTGATACGGCCTTTAGTGTTTCTCGATTCCTTAGGCGAAAAGACACTTTTATTTCTTTCCTTTTCAAGTGGACAATAGACCGACCGCACCTGTTATGATCCATCCATATCTTTCGCTTAACACGTGGCCTTGATACATATGGGTTCAGAAATAATGGTCCGTTATTGTGTATTTTGTGTCCGACTGACACGGTGTCTTATGGCTTATCTGTGTAACTTATAACATGTGGCAACAAACAGGGCATGAGCCGCACTGAACCTTGCCTTGAAGAGCCAATGGTGTTAAGGACAGTGTCTGAGGGAACCGGGAGCAAAAAACAATTTTATTTTCTATACAGGAGTTTTAACTTCTGTGTAATATTATATTTATACTGTATAAAATAGTACTTTTTAAAAATATTTTAAAATAATTTCATACATATGCACAAATGTTGTTTAATTACATAGTATAGTTTCAAATTTAAATGTGTTAAAAAAAAAATTCTCTTCGTGTATTTTGGGAGTTTTTTCCTACCCTTTTGATAGTTCGAACTCTTAATAATTCAAAGTTTTTCATTGGTCCTTCCAGTTTCAAATTATCGAGAGTCGACTGTATTATAGTTCATAATCTCCCTATATATATGGATCTCGTTCAAATTTTTAATCGTTAATAAAATACTATTCATCTATTCAAGTTCAAATACATTTTTGTAAACTTGTAGTGGATGACATTAGATGTTAATACAGTTTTTTCAAATATTAATTCATTAGTTAAAATTAAGGAATACATAGTAGCAAAGTAATAGTAGCAAAATAATAGTCCATCACCATATATAAAAAGGAAAAACGCTCCCTGTGTCCCTGTAATGCAATGGATAGCGTGTTGGTCTTCTAATCCAAAGGTCTTAGGTTCGAATCCTACCTGGGATGGCCTAATTTCTGCGAATATGATTTATGAATGAATAAATAGTAGCAAACAAACAAAAATAAAGGTTTAACATCATATACAGAAAGGAAAATTGCTCTTTATCTTGCCATTTAGGATTGTGATTCTGTCATATGTATATACATATTAATTGTAATTATTTAATAAAAAATAACTAAAACACAAATTTTTCATTGTTGATCTAAGTAGGAATCGACTAATTCTTTTTATATTACTTGTTTTGTTTAACTATGTCTTCACATGAAATCTTTTATTCCCAACACTTCAAGAGAATGACCCAGAGAGATATAAAAACGGCAAATTTAAAAATACTTGCCGTCTTTCTCTTCCCTTTTCTTTTGAGTGGAGCTTCGTGAAACGTGTCTTTCTTTCGAATCATTAGAGGTCGAGCACTTAGCAGGATTGCCCACATAGTGCATTTGTCCAAGCAAACTAAATAATGCAGTGTTTCTCAAACTGTGGGGCGCGCCTCCCTAGGGGGGCGTGATAACCCTACAAGGGGGGCGCGAATATATCGAAAAGTCGAAAACAAAAGATTATTTTTTTTTAAAAATATTAATAATTTACTGAAAGGAAGCAAAACAAAATACTTTCTGACATCATAAAATACAGATTTACACTGATATAATACACTTATAAATGTATCAGTACTGCACAATTTATTTCATAATTAATTTAACAGTGCTAAGTTAAGAACAAGTTTAATAATTACCAGTGTACCTATGGGAATGTCATAAAATTATATACAATATTTAATACTTATCTTGATAATATATACGTTTTATAATTAAAGTTGTATTGTCGTTTTCGTCGAAGGATATTATTATTGAATTCAATACATGTTATTGTGTGGAGGGGGGCGCGATGAAAATTGTGATTGAAAATTGGGTCACAAGTATAGAAAGTTTGAGAAACACTGAAATAATGCGGTTTGATAAATTATTTCTTCTTTAGTTTCCTTTTATGTTTCAATCCATTAAGTTAAAGACCGGTTAAGATCGATCGCTGAAGAGAAGGTGGCCTTAAAGTTCTTCGAGAAAACAGAATGTGGGCTTGGACTAAAATTTCCATTTGAAATGCTTTTATTTTTATCTTTATTACCTTTGAAGTCATAAAATCTAATAATCCACAGAAAAATTTTGTTTTTAAAATTGATTATGTAGAGTTTTTACATTTTCTTAAGAAATGAGAAAACAAATTAAACTTGTTTATTACTCGTTTTCGCTAAAGATGTGCTTAAATTTTCTTGATATACTCAAACCTATATGAGTAGAACAGCGTTTCTCAAACTGTGGGATGTGCCTCCCTTGAGGGGCGTGACAACTCTACGAGGGGGGCGCGAGCCTATTGAAAAGTCGAAAACAAAAGATTATTTAAAAAAATTACTAATGTACTGAAAGTAAACAAGCAAAATACATTCTGGCATAATAAAAAATAAAATACAAATTTAAGCTGATATATTATATTTATAAATGTATCAGTGCTACACAATGTATTTTATACTTAATTTAACACAATACTAAATTAAGAACAAGTTTATTAATTATCAGTGACCTAATAGGGGTTGTCATATATATATATATATATATATATATAATTAAAAACAAAAAAATTAACACTTGATAATTTTTTATACGGTTTATAATTATTCCCTTAACTGCCGATTAAAATTACGCGATTCGCTTCCCAATGCCAACCGTTTTCTAAGTAGGAGCGCATATATGATGTACTGAGGGGGATAAGGAGGAAGCCAAAGTAATCTGAAATAAGTAAATCCTTTGCAAACATTGTCAAGGTCCTTTGTATTGTATTCCAAAGCCTTCCGAATAATTTTATGGACAGCTGTTCACAGAACAGATTGTACTTCGGAAAGACGTATATATACGTCCGGAGAAATAAATGCTTTGGCTTAGCCGAGATTTATATGCACCAGGGGCACTTAAGAGGTTAAAGTCGTATCGTTGTTTTAGCATCAAAGTATAGTATTATTTCAATACATTATCATTGTATGAGGGGGGCGTGACGAAAATTACGATTGAATACTGGATGGCGAATATTGAAACTTTGAAAGCACTGGTGTAGAATTACAAAGTTGTCTACGATATTTCAAACATTTTAAAGTTGTATTTTTCTTATTTTGAGTTGTTCATGATCAGTAATAAAGTGCATGAAATGTGTGATGTTGCGTGTTGTTTTCAACCGCATTTAATGTGCTAGAATTTGATACCTCTTTATATGTTCTTACAAAACAAAGCATTTTATAAACATTTTAAAGTAATGATTACACTGAATAGTAACTAAATGATCCCACTCACCCATGCAACCTCGTACATATTTTCGGACGGAAAAAATGTCCAAATATTTGTGTAGGTTAACAGCATCGTAACACATACATCTATTTATTACATTGTATGTTTAAAGTTTAGAAATATTACAGTAAAGCGCTTTGTTTTCACATGAAGGTGTGAAGTTTAAAACTCGTTTATCATTAGTACCATTTACCATAGTAGTACGGTTAGCTTGTTTTTCTCTCGTTGCTTTATCTAACATACTAGGTATTCTGGAGTGAGGAAAATTGTTTAGTAAGTTTAGTAACACATGATTAAATAATTATCCAATGAGAGCAGAAAATATTAGAACTAAAATGATAAAAAAAAAATTAAATGTAACATTTATTTCGAATTACTAATAAAGAATCCCGTTATTTGGAAGTAATTTTTTAATTTTAATCTTATTACATTTTAATAATTTTATATTATTCATGATTTCGACAACTACCTAAAAATAAAAATTTAATTTAATGAATATCCTGTTTTTGATTATTTTATAAAAAAATATAAATTTAATTTCACTATCATTTCTCTGTGTAGTTCTATAATAGACTATGGGCTACAAATCTGCACATAGATCGGAATTACAGCCAAATGTGATATAAATCGCTTTTCTTATTTTTCAACGTGTAACGGCTCAGGGTCCTTTTTTAAACTTAAAACCCTCTGGTTCTTTAGGGCCCCACGATTTTTTGGAAAAATCTTTTCCAACCCAAATAAAAATAAACGAAGGAAGGTGCAAATAAGAAAACCCTTTTTAAAAGGACAGAAGTTTTAGAAAGCGCGATGGCAATTTAAAAAAGAAATTATGTAGAAAGGTAGAATTAAATTAACGGCTTCCCCAAAGAATAAAAATATATCTAGCCAATACAAAGGTTTTACCATTGCCCTGGTTAAGGGAATATCGAAGTTGATTGAATCGTTGTTTGGGAAATTCCACAGGTAAGAAGATTATTTTCCTAATTCGTATTAAGGGTTGGGTAGGGGTTATAAATAATTATATAGATAAGGTCCCAATTGAGCGATCTGTGTTAACTACGGCCCCTGTTTTGGTTTATTCTACTTAATATAAGTTTGTTCGATATCCCCAATAATTTGTTTAAAATCTTAATAAAAGTCATATTAAAATTCTAAAATGTCTCTTCACTTCGAGAATCCCCACCCTCTTACGCTGAAACCCCCCCGATATGGTCGACAAAAAGGCGGCCTTTAAAAATTATGAGGATTTCGTTGCTTTGGCTCTCTGTACTTATAAATAATTGCATATACCGATGATTGGTTGAGTTAACCTTTGGAATTAAATCATTTATTCGATAAAATTAAACGTTATCGATATCAGTCCTCTCTTTTTTAAAAGCACCAGTACCTTTAGAAAATTTATTGCTTAATTTTGAATCACAAAACCTACAGACAATGATGGAATGAATCCTGAAATTTCGATCATTTGCTTAACTAATTTTTAGTAACAACGCTCTATGAAGCAATATCAAGGCTATTGCCGTCGGAACTCATAATTTTGAATCACGATCAAATGACGAGGACGAAACGTGATGGGACAATCCATTCTCCAAAATTCTACGCTACGATATAAACAAGACTTCTCCGCTTCTGACGAGCATCTAAGTAGGACTCGAACCTACGTAATTTTGAAAAAATAGTTGTGTGACGATGATAATACTTGAACTAGAGCCGCGGTTCTTAAATTTTCGATAGCCGTGGACCCTCTTTATGTATCAACTAGACGTCGCAGACCCCCAAGATCTTAAAATCTCTCCCCTCTTCAAACCCGTGGTTGAGTGATTTAAATGGAATCGTTACCGTATTGGCACTCAATGAATCCAATTCATTATTTTTGCACAAATGTTTCAACAATTTTTTGAAAATATTGCGCTGTAGTAATGGTTACGTAGTTACAAAAAATAGAGGGAAAAAACATGATTTAATATTCGTGATCGAAATATATGTTCTAGTAGAATTTTTTTTATTGGGGGGAAATTTTGGGATCTAGTTTAAGATAGAAGTCTTTCAATTTTTCCAAGAGGCTTTTCAGAGTCCGTACAAAAGAAAAATCTTAACATTAAATGAGAGACCTTCGCGGACCCTTTAGAAAGGCGCTGCTGACCCCCAGGGTCCACGGACCACAGTTGAAGAGCCACTGACTTAATGCATAACTCACCAAACTTCCATATTACGCCCCATGAGCAGTTTGATTTCAAGTTCTTTTTATTGCGCAGAAGCTACCATTGTTCCTCAAAATAGTATTTGCTTGAACTCAGAACTCAACTTGTATGTTGCTTATAACGAAATTTGGGTCTATATCATAGACGAATGATAGTTTAAAATAATTTGTCTGTTGTGTGCATTAAATTAAATAAGAATAACGATTGGTCTACAAACATTGCAAAAGCTTGTACTAGGATTAAATAACTGACTTTATATATATATATATATATATATATATATATATATATATATATAAAATTTTACATTAACTTTTTGTAAGGCTTGAAATCCTTAATTTGGCTATCAAAACTCTCTCACGTTAACTCAAGATGATAATGAGCTTTTATGCACTTAAATGATCCAATGGGATAAATAATACGTCCAAATGAAATTCATTTCGAATTCATTAATCACTTTCGCACGAACGATTAACATTACTTTTCATTTAAAACACGATGTAATTGAAGTGACAGTTTTTAAAACTCGTCGCAAACGCACATCCTTTTCCACCGAGATCAAGTGGATTTCTTAATCCCTGTGCTTCACGGAGAATGCTAACCTTGATTTTAAAGCTGTCATTGATTCACGTGGGAAATTGAACTGTGTGGTTGATTATTCTGTTAATCCGTGCATAAGTTTGCTACGAAAGTTCTTTAATCTGAAAAACCACGCCTTCTTTAAAACGTTTTTAGTGGAGAAATGTCTTTTAAACTGTTTTAATTATCGTTGCTCTAATTATCTGGATAATAATCAAACTAACCATACTTTTAGTTCTCACTTAACTAGTAGTTTAAATGAAATATGCAGAATTATAACTATTTTTAGGTTTAATTATTTATTGATGTCTTATACTTAAAAAATAAAATTCTAGTATTATAAACAAAATTGTATAATATTAAATAATATAAAATTATATAAACAAGCACTTGCAAATTTTATTTTAAAAATTTGAAAGAATGCCCTCTAATGTCGTTGCTTCATATCCCAGATGGTGTAGCTATATAAGCTGCGCCATCTCCATAAAACCAAAAATCGCCAAAAAATCCAGAAATAAAATATAATTTTCTAAAACCTCGTGAATAGTAGCATTTAAGCAATTAAGAATATGATTGGGGTGGATCGGGATGTAGCCTGATCAGTCTTGCACCTATTGCACTCTAGAAAGATTTTCCGGTTCTGCTGAAGAGTAAGAGATTTGTGATGTGTTCACTAAAAAAGCGTATGTCCTTTATTAAACCATTTGCGCTAAATTCAGCCTGTTTTCCCTCATATTCCGCGTATTATATTCCAACATATAAAAATATTTTTAACAATTATTTTATTTTATGTACAAATACCTCTCTTTTCTGACAAGGCATTAAATTATGACTTACCTTTTACTACACTCAGGGTATTCTTAACGATTATGCAAGTTAAAATGAAATTGACAGGACTTTTTTCATAAAATTTATTGCTTTATGTGTGTGCTTTTTTTTACTTATTAAATAATATAAAATATAATTAAATCAAATGAAACAAGATAACACCCGCACATGCTTAAATTCTTATTTTTTAAAATAAAATTTTTCTTTACAAAAATCCACTTTCTCCTTAGATAAAAAGCACTTAAAATTTACTTTCAATATGTATAGGAATTGTTTAATAATAAAATATATAAAATTTAATTTTGCTATAAATATATATACATAATCATAGTTTTAATTATTTCTGCTTTTCAAAGAAGATAATTTTGGAAACTTAAAATTTTAATATTTAAAAGCTTATTTTATCAAATTGAAACTAATCAATATTCTTTCAAGTTTTTAAAGTGGTCTGATATTGCAATTTTATTAATTTCTTATATATATATAAATTTAAAAACTTATTAAAATGTTATTACTTATTTCTTATGATATAAGCGATGGCCTTTTCCAGAAGTACTTTATTTTAATGAGTCTTATAAAATGTTTCATTTAATTTTGAACAATAATAAAATTTTTAAAATTTTTTAAAACATAATTCAGCTTTACTCATTTGCCTTTGTGTTTTTATAAACTATTAGTAAAATAAACAAAAACAAATTGTTCCTTTTTAAATTATTGCTTTTGCATTCAATCTTTAAAGTATTAAATTGAGCAAACAAGTTGACCATTTTGGAAACAAACATTTGAATTTCTGTTAAAAAAATGTACAGCAAGGCTTTAAAAGCATGGTTGAAATATTTCTAAAAGTAACACAAATGCATAAAGTATGCGCAAAAATCTTCCACACACACACACAAGTCATAATTTTTTACGAACATTAAAAATTTTCATTATTTTTTTCCAAACATATACAAGTCTTTCATTTAAAATTTTAAAATATTTAATCTATAAGTAAAATAAATTTTCATGCTGATATAAAAATAAATACTTCTCAGTTATAGCTAAGAAACATGTAATTTTATTGCAAATACCTTTTTTTACTCAATGAATTATTTGCTTACAAGTAGAAAGAGATAAATTGAATTAATTTCTACAAATTTTAAATGAAGTTTCAAAATTTATAGATAATACTTAAAAAAAAAAAAAAACATGAAAGTTATCCAATTATAAAATTTTATGCTGTGGGAAAAATTATTAGGAATTCATTTGTATTTTGCCGGAGAAAAATGCATCTTAGTAACTATACACCACAGTTTTGTTAAGGATGAAGAAGTTTTATGTTTCTTTTATTTTACAATTTTTTTAAAAATGAAATATAATGTACATAATTTTATCAGTTAATGCTTATTTAATGCAATACACTCAACTTCTTAAAACGAAATTGTTCCAAGCCATTCCTTTTTTTCAATTTAAGTTAAGTATCTTAGAAAATAAAAAATTTAATAGGATGTGGTTAAAGGAATGAATTAATTTACAAATAAATTCGTTTTTCAATTTATTTGTAATTGAGAAAGGAATTGAAGAATCTATGCGCTCTAAATCAGTGCTCCCTAACCTTTTTATCGCTGCGGACCGATCAACGTTTAATAATTTTATCACGACCGGCTTAGGGTGGTACACACGGTGATTGTTTATACATTTTAGATTGTTTTGATTTAACAATTTTAATTTAGTTACATTTAAAATATACCTTCAGAATAAAATACAGTTACACCAAAAATGAATAAAAGTGATTTAATGTTAAATATAAAGTGATTTCCGTAAAAAGTTGCGCAAATCCGAGAGAAATGCACCACTTTCAATAAAATGGCAATAATTTAATGTTCCTTAGGCGGCCCGGCACCATTTAATCCAAGGACCGGGAGTTGGGTATCACTGCTATAAATTACTTAGTCTCTTTAAATCTCATCACTCAAAATTATGTATTGTGGGGTGCCAGCTCACTTCATCCTCATCACCAACAAATTAATCTTTTATATGATTTCTGGACATTTTAAAATGGATGACAAGTAAGCTTTCAAGTTATGAACTTTTGATTTAAAACAATTCTAATAATAAGAAATTATTTTTAGCGCAACGCGATTCTCATAACTTCCAAGATAAGAACTTGCTCATTTGAATTGTGTGAAAGTAAGATAAACACAAACTCGTAAGAAATTATTTCTAAGCTTCCAACAATATTTAACATTAAATTTCTCTGTGAGGGTTAATGAACAGTTTTAAAATCTTGTCTTTCTGTTGAAATTCTATTAATGTATTTATATAGCTTTAATTAGTTGTTAAAGATATATTTGTGCATGTGTTTATTATTTCAGATTAATATCTTTATCGTCAACTAAAATCAATAAAAAATAGGTTATTTATTTTTTTTTTCAATAAAAAAGGTATTTATAATAGTCGGTAAAGTTAAAACTAATGAACTACTTTTTGATATTTAAAATACATTTCCAACAATTTATTTCATTTATTCTTCAGATAGTTTAAAAATGATATTTCAAAGAGTAGATTTGGTAGCGAAGTTTACATTGAAGTAAGTAAAATCCTAAATGAATTAACTATGCATCAAAATAAAATTAATACAATTAAACTATGTATACATTTATTCAATCCAATAAACAGTACAGCATCATAATAGAAAAAATACTCCATCTGCATTAAAATTAAATGATATAATAAGAAATTCATTTTACATATATATATGAAGATATTTCAATTTGTACAGACCCAATTTTGTAGAGAAAAATTTTAATTTGTTCTATAAAAATTTTAATGCAAAACAATAGGCAAGAAAATAGCAAAATATTACAGGAAAAGGAAGAACAGCTATGGCAATATAATAGCAATCACTTAGGCTTTGGACTAGGATTGTAAATTAAAACAAAGCTTCAAGGTGACAGTCTTTCCCTATATTTGCTTACATTTCTCGGATAAAATAAAATTAAAAGAGAAAATGGTTAAAAATATGTTTAGTATTCAAACAACATGTAAAAAACAAAATATCTACGGAGACTTACAGTATCAAACATTTGTCAACTTATCTAGAGAATCTTGTAATAAATTTTAAAGTATTAAAATTAACTTGTAAGTTTTGAATTACTAACAACCAAATGTAACAAAAAAATAATGTACATAATTCCCTATTAAAAAAATATATTTAAAGGAAATGTACTGTTAAATAATTATAAATGCAATGTTTTAATTACCGCAAAATCCGGCGTATAATGTCCACCACCAAGTAGCGTGCACATATACATTCATGCTGCAATTTTTAATGTTTAGGTTTATTCGCCGTATAAAGCGCACCTCCTATTTTAAGAAGAAATCTGAAATGGGCGTACACAATGCCCTTATGTTTTGAAGTCATTTATTCGAGGTATAAGTCCAGGATTTAGAAAAAAATAGTGTACTTCTAGAACTACAACCTTTTTAAGTTAATAATTTCTTATAAATAAATTATATTTCGATGTACGTAGACGTATAGTTTTTTTCTGTGCTTATCTTTGTTTTATTTTAAAGTTCTCACTTTTATCCCCGGCGTATAGTGCGCACCCCATTTTGTGTTCAAAGTGCTCGTTATATACCAGATTTTACGATATACATTATGGAGTTATAGAGAATAATTTTATAACTAGATAAATTAATTAATTTACTCTTAATTATGACACATAAGAATCATTTGTAGAAAGAGAAATTCATTACATCAGTGCTTCTAAAATTTTTAATATTTGCGACACAATATTCAATCAGAATTTCCATCGTCGCTCCCCCCTTCCATACAATAACAATGTTTTGAATTCAATAATACTATGCTTTGACGCTAAAGCTACAATACGATTTTAACCTCTTAAATGTCCCTGGCGTATATATACGTCTCACTCAGTCAAAATGTTAATTGTACTGGGCGTGTATATACGCCGTTCCGAAGTACGATCTTTTCTGTGCACTGCTACCCATAAAATTATTCCGAAAGCTTTGGAATGCAATAAAAGCACTTAGACAGAGTTTGCGAAGGATTTACTTGCTTCAGAAGATTTGCTTATTTATTCCTATTCTCCTCCTCTCCCCTTCCAATACATCACATGTGCCACATAGCGCGTCTACATGTAAAACGGTGTGATTGGGGAGCGTAATGCGTAACTTTTAATCTGCAGTTAAGGGATTAATTATAAGCAGTATAAAAAAAATTATTAAGATAACTGATAATTTTTGTATGTAATTTTATACATGACACACACACACACAAACCCATAGGGTCCCTGATAATTATTAAACTTGTTCTTAACTTAGTATTGCTAAATTAATTATAAAATACATCTTGCAGTACTGATACATTTATAAGTGTATTATGTCAGTGTAAATGTGTATTTTATTTTTTTATTACGGCAAAATGTATTTTTTTTGTTGACTTTCAGTAAATTAATAATTTTTTTAAAATAATCTTTGGTTTTCGACTTTTCAATATATTCGCCCCCCCCTCATGGGGGGACCGCGACCCCCTAGGGGGCACGCCCCACAGTTTGAGAAAAGCTGCATTATACATAATTTTAAAAATAATATTGACCTACAGTTACACCGCAGTAGTTATATATAATCATGCTATTTATAACAAGTATACTTTAATGTGTTTGAAATTTATAAACAATTTGCCATGAACGATTAAAAAGTAGACTCGTATATTTTTTCTAAAAAAATTAAAATTTTTTTAAAGAGAGAGATATAAATGCAAAATAGTATAAATAAAAATTTTTGAATTTTGTGTTAAATGCGTTCTGCTAATAGCTCTGTTTTTATAGCAGAAAAAATTAATATTTTGGGAATTTCAAAGCATAAGTTATTACTGAATTAGTTTATTAAAATACAAAAAAATTTTGGCAATTTGTCCTTTTTTCCCATGGAACGCCATAGAATAAATGCTGAATGCTTGTCAGAAAAGTTAACAGTTTAGAATCTTTTCTTGCAATATTTGCACATTTAATATAATTTCAACTATTTCATTCAACTTTGTCAAATCCAATTAAATTAACGAGATTATTAAGTCTATGTGTATAAATTAGTTTTCAGAAAATATCTGTCATTAAAACTATCTCCTAATAAAATTGCTAATATTTTGATTGATGTGCTGATGGCACATGTCAGTAAACATAAAATGAAAAAAATTATTTCGTTCAACTTTAATTCATGAGATTTAATAAAGCATTTATTACCTACTTTGCTCAAATATTAAAAAAATATATCTACTTGACCCATTATGACAGAAATTGTTTCATTTCACACTAGTTATGAAAAGGTTATGGTATAATTATGAATAGGTATATTTTTTCTTTCATTATACAAATATATCCTTAAAAATAGTTACAATTTAGCTGAGACATTTAGAAATGTAAAATCAATTTCAATTACAAAAATTATGAAAGTTTCTTTTTCATAAAATATAGTAGGGGGAAAAATTCTGTATTGAAATGCTGCTTTCAATGTACAATCTCAAAAGAGTCTCTCAAATACTTTAAAATTTCAAAGAGTCTATTTCGCCGTCAAGTTTTTGAGTCCGTCACGGATTTGTAATGAAACTCACTTTAAACATGATAAAAAAAAATATTATAATTTTTTATTGTTTTTTCTAACACAATCAAACAAATTATAAAAGGTAAAGTAATAAAGGTAAAACAATAAAAGGTAAATATTTTAAGCTGTTAAGCTATAAATACTCTAAATAATGTTTATTAACGTCACACTCTGTGAAGCAACACGAGGGATTTGACACCGAACTGTGGCCGTGATTTACTAGTAGTCAAGGAAACGGATTCTCGTGGCCAGCGTGTCATGAGTTCAAACCTATTACTGCTGAAGACCCGCCGTGTAGGGGTCGATGCACGTTAAATCTGTAGAGGCTCAAAAGTCCTCCCGTTGGTACAGTGTGGAAGTTAGAACAGAATGGTGCCACCTAAGATGTCGTCTTCGTCACTTGACCATGGTTCAAAATGACGAGGTCCGTCGCCAAAAGCCCTCAAATAACTGAATAGTGTGACGTTAATATTCCCTCAATCACTTGGTGACGGACCTAGTAATTCAGAACCATGGAGAAGAGACGAAGACAACTCCTAAGGTGGCACTCAATTCTCCTAACTTCCACACCACACCTAAATAATTACTTAAAACCACAACAAATTGAACATACTTCACCCCTTCTACGCACTAGGCCCTAAGTCAGGACTTCAAACCAGAACACAACAACGCCTACCGTGGCCAAGAAAAATAAATAAGATGGTGTAAATTCACATGCTTTTCTCACCTATATATTTAAACTATGCCTCAATTACATAACTGTGTTATTAATTTAAAAATGCATTTTAATTTTGCAATGAATTTAATTTGAAAATGGTTCCATTATTTAAAAATTTCCGTGGAATGCTTATTTTTCTTCTACCGACATACCGGTTGAAATTCACCGTAATAATCACTTTTTCATTAAAATATTAAAATCTATAAGTATGGAATAAATAAAACATATAACGATGAAAACTCAAACGTAGAAATAGTACTTAAAAAAGAGTTCAACTAATTGGAACATAAAATAACAAATATTTTATTTTCACCTGTATACAATACATTCTTTAGTATCAGCATGCTTCCCAAGAGAAAAAAAAAGTACCGAAATAGAAAGGTGTAATTTTCACGTTTGCAAATTGCTATTGACTAAAGTGGGTGTGATTGAGATGGAGTGAAATGTTACAATAAAAAAAAATCCTTCTAAATGACTCAATTCCATTTTAGGGTATTTCTAAAGAGAAAAAAACTGTCTGTAAATTTCTAGCTATAAAAAAATATTTGTAAAAATAGCCCAAAATGATAGAATTGAAGCAAAAAAAAGTTCTATTGTTAGGCTTACCATAAAATGGAAAAGTAAAATGACTTAAATAGTTCTTGTGAGTTTGAGTTATTCTTATATTTATATTCACTCTATCCAATTTTTTCTATTTTTCTCACACTATAAAATCGAATTATAGCTAATTATTAACATTAGTATCTATAGTAAAAGATTTAAACGTAATTCATTGAGATTCGTTAATTGAAAAATTAGTTAATATCATTTTGTATTTAAATGATCACAAATTAAGTTACTAATATCGCTATAGCAACGCTAGTGCTATTGGCGAGGAACCTCGTTACTTTAAACCACGGTCAATCATGAATGTAAGATAAAGAATTTAATAAGAAATCAGTTTTTATGTTTTTATTTTTAATTTTTACTCAAGTGCTCAGAACTTTCTTTCTAATTTTCAAAATTGTTATTGGTTATTTTTGGATATATGCATGACTGGTCATTCATGGAATACGATAAATCCCTGAATGTTCGTAAATTGTTAATTTTAATGAAATACAAAACTTAAATATTCTAATGGTGTCCCGACTTTAATGAAATTTTTTTCAAAATAAAGATATCTAAATTATAAAAGGAGCAGAACTGTCTCAAATAAATTCATCAAAAAAAATTGAAAAATGGTAAAATTTTATTAAATTAAAAATTGAATAAAATAAACTATTCTCTACGCAGTATTGATCTTTTTTCCATATAAATTTTAACAGAAAACTTATGACCATTAAAATGCTTTCCGATACCTTTTTTTAAAAAAACACTTTATTTCATTGAAATTTCAGATTCACACAAACAGTTAAAAATTTGTTAGCAATTATAAACACGCTGACCATGTATATTTTAATAATTAATACATTACAGCGGAATGTATTCAACAAATTAGATTTAAACAAAGATTTAAAGGAAACATCTATTTCAACTTCTATTTTTTTGTTCACTGAAGCAATTATTTAATGTTATCGGAATTCTTTGGATCATCATTGATTTACACTCCTTAAGAATATTTGGAATTTAGTTTTGAAAAAGCGTATAAATTAGTATTTTTTTTTTTTATATTTAGTGTCACTTGAATTAGAACAGACATAAAAAATTGTTTAGAGAAAACTATTACAAAAAAGAAAGTTATTTAGATGTCCTTTTTCGGCAAAAAGAAAGAAAAACTTATTTTCAAGGCACTCTCCTTTTATGAAAAATACTGCTATAATAATATTTCACCTACATATAGCTAGGGTTTCTATACCGGGGATGCACTAGGACTTTTGAAATATATATTTTAAAAGTTGATTTATATTCATATTTTAATATATCTGAGTAGAAAATTTTTAGCAAAATCACAGTTCCGAACGTAGCCAGTTACCATAACATTTAATAAATTCGTTAATAGTTCATTAGTTATTTTCATAAGTGCGTAAGTATTCGTAAATCACACATTTCAACGGTAACAAAAACAAATATCCACTGCATTTTTATGGCCTCAACCGAGACGTATCAGATTTCAATCTAGAAAGATACAATAGAATTAATATTTGAAAAGAATTAATAATAATTAGTTATTCAAAATAGTCTAACTATTCGTAAACTACAACTTTTCACTGCAACAAATATCTACTACATTTTTTATGGTCATTAACTTAATACCAGTGAAAAGTACAAAATATACAGTCGAACTTCCACATAACGAGTCTCTATTTTAGGAATTTCTCTTTTTTTGTGGTTTTTTTTCCCTAGAACCAAGAACATTTTACTATTTTCTTTGTAAAATAACTTCCAAACTGCGAAGTGTATTTTCTGTATAACGAACATTTTCTTTTGTAGTTCTATTTTTTTTTCATCCTATTTTAAAAATATTTCAGGACATTTTTCGAACAATTTTCTTCTTTTAACATTTTACGGTGATCAATGAACTTGAAATTGTATTACTAGGTGCCTAACTCACCTAGAACAATGAAGCGACCATAATTTTCCAAACCAAAAAAACTTAAATAAGACTAACAGATTTTATCTGTAATAAAATTACTGGTTATAAAATAATGTACTCTTAAAATTACCCGTAGGCTTAAAATTAGAAAAAAAAAGTCTCGCTAAATAATTCATTAGTTTTAATATAAAAATATTTTTTTAAAGTTGAAAATACGGTGGAAAATGCATTTTTTCCCGTTGTTTTTCTTGCAGATTTCTTTTTTGATGGGTAAGATATATATAAAATAAATAGATATTAATTTTCAAAAAAAGTGGGAATAATTACTTTTTTAAATAATATATAATGTTTATGATTTTAAAATTTTTTTCATGTGGTTTTTAAGGGGACACAGTACGATTCAATTGACCAAAATCGGTCAAAAAATCAAATTTGATTATTTTAGCCTAAATTATTCTTTATAAACCTTTCTATAACCTCACGAAATTTGAAAGCTCTAAACTTAAAAAGCACAGAATTATGATAGCTTTCAAGTTCCTTTTTATTCACATCTCTATGGCAAATCAAAATTTTAAGCTGACTTATCTCAGAAAAATAATATAACTAGTTTATCTTCATTTAAAATGCTAAGGCGTTTTTTCTATTGCGCCTAATGCTTTGAAATTTTTTTCACCTATTGCTAATAGTACATGTAATAAAAGTTGGTATGTATTTTTGAATCAAAGCAATACTTATTTTTTAAAAAATAATTGAACTCAGAATTTATACATTTTTTAAGGAATTTTCAATAAGCATTCATAAAAAGTAGTGTTGTACGAATAACAATTACGTTAACACAAAATCCGTACCATCTTTTACTATACATAGTTTGACGTACTTGTAAATCAAATTTCATGCCTGTACGTCAATTTTTGTAGGAGTAGTATTTTAAAATCACCTCACAAATTTTAAGTTTTTTCCTTAAAAAGTTACATGGCTAGCTTTTTATGAAATTTTGAGCACAAAATCTGTTTAACATAGTATACATACATTGGAGGCAGCCAAAAAATTTTAAAAATCCGTAAATTAAAACATTTTGCGTAAATCGTACCATGTCCCATTAAAGTATATTAAAAGATGAATCTCTATTTAACAAATTTTCCATATAACAAACTTTTTTTTCGGGATTTAGCGACTTCGTTAAATAGAAGTCAAACGTTCTCTTCGAACTTTAAACTTAAAGGAAATCCATAAACCAAACGATATCTAACCCGATGCCAAAGAACGAAATTAAATTCTCTTGTAACGAAGATGAATTTTTTTTCTGCCTGAGTGCTGGTACGATCGCGACCTGGATTTGGAGATCTCTTTCCTGCTGCAAGAGAAGGAAAAAAAATCGGAAAAGTTCTCTACCACTGGGGAGTATATAAAGTTATTTCCTACTAAAAACTCCATCATTTCTTTCTCTTCCATAGACATTGATCCTCGCTATTATCATCTCTCCTGGGAATTGTCTTGTGTTAGGCTGCGAAGAGATATAGGTAGGAATTTTTCTTATATATCACAGAATTTATATTTTGGAGTGATTTTGATTTTGTTGCCTGGTTTATTTCCAAAATGGTTTGAAAAAAAAAAAAAAATTTTTTTTAATAAATTTTTTGAAAATTTTTTTAAAATTTTTCTTTCAAATATTTTTAAAAAATTATGTAAGTATTTTTTGAAATTAAAAAAAAACTTGTGCACGTAGCTTTTTTTAAGACAATATCTTTAAATATTCTTCTGATACAAACTATTTCTGCCTCATTTTGTGTACAGTTAAATTGTTTTTCAAAAACTTCGAGATGGTTTAATGAAGTTTGCAACAAATTTGGAAAGTGAACTTTTGATATTATGTTAAAATAGAATTACATTAAGAAATTTAAAATAAATTAAGAACATTTCTCTAATTAGCCTATTATTAATTAACTTTTCAATACATTGTTTAGGGTAATAAAAAAATAAAAGATTAAGAAAAAAATTCATGTGAAATTAGTTGATTGGAAAAGTTAGACAAACTATCAAAATCTCTTTTTCACATCATCAATTGTTGAAAAACTTTTTTTCATAGATATTAATAGTGATTCTATCCTATACGTTATTACAGAAAGATGCTAATATTTAAGAAACATTAATATTTTACAAACGTATTTATTTGAATTGCGCTTTTAATTGTGGAGAGAAAAAAATAAAAAAGCTGTTAAAATATTTTCCTAGTTTTTAGTTTTCTATATATAGTTTCCGTGTGTTTACTTTTTCTATTTTTTTATACACTTTATTATATATTTTTAGAATACCATATATCAAAAAGAACAAAAAATTAAATTAAAAAATTTACTTATTTTTTGAAAAAAAAATTTCGTATTAAATGCGATAATGAATCTGTAATTATTTATATTCATTTGAGTCATTTGCGTTTTATCATCAAATGTTTCAATTTATATGCTTACACTTTTATGCTATATTGTAATTGATGGAGTTTTTTTTTTTGTATCTATGATGATCTATCTTTTACTAGAATTATTTTTGTTTAAATTGAATTAAATAATTATACTGTAAGAAGTCGTAACATTGAATTAGTCAAGTAAATTCCTAAGGTCCTGAATTTTAAACTCATTGGTAAAAAAATTCAATGATAAATGATTAAGTAACAATTAAATGGTTAGTAAATAGTAATTGGTAAATAATTGGAG
The DNA here is from genome assembly GCA_019973955.1 of Trichonephila inaurata madagascariensis. Classification (NCBI taxonomy): domain Eukaryota; kingdom Metazoa; phylum Arthropoda; class Arachnida; order Araneae; family Nephilidae; genus Trichonephila; species Trichonephila inaurata. The sequence goes on from BMAV01010261.1 coordinate 60,680, forward strand.
AGTGGCAGTTCAGTGAGAATTTAAAAATAAATTATAATAAATTGAAAGATAATTTAATAATCATTTATCAATAGACATATTTTATGGCATTTTTTACTCAAAAAATAAATTTGTAACTTTTTCGGTTTTTCTAAAAAAAGATTTTATAATTATAACTATTTAAAATCATTATTGGTAATTTTCAGATGTGATGCGTTTGAATGTAAAATTCAGTTGCAAAAACTAAAACTATTTAGAAAGTTTAGATACAAATTTTCAGCCTATGCAATTTTCCCAAAATATGTTATATAGAGCAAAAAAAAAAAGTCGAATGAAATGAAATAGACCTTTAGTAGAAATAGCCTTATATGATTAAATTCATATAATTTTTCCAACAGCTAAATTAAACAAAGAAGTAAATGAAGTGTCACCAACAAAAATAATACAAAAACAAAGAAGTTCCGCTAAATAAATATCTAAAATTTAAATTTCACTTAAACATTTCAATGTGATCTTCTTTATATGACATTAATTATGTAATTATTTAAAAAAAATACTAAATTTACATTTTTTCGATATTTCCCAATGACGTGAATTGAAAAAAAATATATTCGGTTGAAAGTGCTAAAAGAAAAAATAGGCATTAATTGAAATTAAAGCTGTAACTAAATTTTATATATTCTTAAACTTTTGTTCCTAATCCAATTTTTTTTAAGAAATCCCTTATTATTTAAAACTTTTTCTTTAAATTAATCACTCTGTGGTACTGCTCATTGAAATTTACAAATGCTTGAAGCTTACGAATTTCGGTATAGATAACAGTTCGTGTTACTTTTGAGTACCTTTGTGTTTATTGTGTTCATAAATACTTACAATCTACACCAAATACTTGAAAACAAACAAAACACGTTAAACTAAAATAATTATTACATAAGACCTTAACTGCATTAGACTAATAAAATATTTATGAAGTTCTTACCACGCTATATTTACATCAAGTTAAACAGTGAATATACTAATATCTCCAATGTACACTCGTGGGAAAATTCGGATCTTCAAAGAATCTTACTTGCATTATTTGATCACGTGCACACACATGGAATAAAGTCATTAATTCAAGTGGCCCTTGATTGATTCGTCTTTTGCCCACATTTCCCATGTCGGGTGGATGATATGTCCATGAAATGTATTATTACTAACAACCGAAACAGTTCACCGGACCGCAAAATTAGCCTTGGCCTTCACAAACTTCACACTCAGAATACACTTCGGAGACGATTGACAAGGTCATAATACCTGCAATTTTCGTATTCTAACCACAGGGGATTCGTGTAGAATTTCATGTTCTTAGGTATCTGACTACGTTCGGACCCGTGATTTTGCAAAAGCGTATAAATGGATAATATTTATTATATTTAGTGTCACTTAGATTAGAAAATGCATATAAAATTGTTTTAAGAATAGTATTACAATAAAAAATTATTTAAGTACACTATTTTGATAAAAAATGAACATAAAATGACCCATTTTCAAAATAGTCTCTTTTTGTGAAAAATGCTTCTGTTATAATAATACTTTGCCTGTCTATAGCTCAGACCTCTCTACAGAGGCTCAACTAGAATTTTAGAAATATATAACTTAGAAGTGGGTTTATCCATGCTTTACGACAACAAAGAGGAGAAATTTTAAGAAAAATACGCCGATAATTATTTTAATGGGTTGTAACTCTGAAAATAATGTGAATTTTTCAAAATTCCTAGTTGAGCCTCTGTACAGAGTTCTGAGCTATATATAGGCAAAATATTATTATAATAAAAGCATTTTTCACAAAAGGAGAACATTTTGAAAAAGGTTAATTCTTTGTTAATTTTTGCCGAAATATTATATTTAAATAAAAAAATTTACCAAAATGTCCTTAAAACAATTTTATACATGTATTCTAATCTAGGTGACACTAAATATCATGAAAATTATCCATTTATGCTCTTTTTTAAAATCACGGTTCCGAACGTAGTCGGATACCTTAACTCGTATTTTTCCCATTTAACATTATGCCTGCGGACGTTTTATGTATTCGAATTCCTACCGATGTCGGTCAGCAGACCACTTTTCAAATAAACGTTATATTCTTTTCCAGGAGATTATGAACAATGCAAAATTTTTCATAACCAATAAAATACTTTTATTTACGATTTTTTTATTTTTGGGTTTTAGGTAAATATATTTTTAAAAAAAAAATAGAAACTCAAAACTTTATGTTTTATATCTCATTACTTTATACATATATATAGATATCTTATTCAAACTAAGATAGTGTTTTTAATCGGGGTCACAAATTTAAATTTTATCGAAAATACGCTCCTTACTTAGGTCTTCATAGTATTGCTTTTCGCATACACCGTTAGTCCCAGATATTTTTCTGAAAATAGTATGAGGCGGAGACCTTCAAAGTTCAGTACCTCCTTGAATTATTTGTCAAACAGTTCCATCAATTGAACTTTCAAATTTCTTTCTCTTAGCATTCGTCTTCGAAATTCGAAAACAATCTTATTCTTTTACGTCCACTACGCGTATTCACAAGATTATTTTCCTCATTTATCGTGTCGAATTGTTCAGAGCCAGTGTTCAATAGATCATATATACCATTTTCTCGATCAAAATTTTCTTCGTCTATTTCAGAGCACAGCTTACTCGTATGACTTATTTCTTCGAGTTTCCTTTTATTCAATATTTTAGGCATAAAATTCTGAATTTGTATATGAACAATACTCTATAATAATACAATACAAGAAGTACTATTAAACTAACCATTTTCATTCAGTTATTATCCAAAGTTTGTAGCCTATTGCTGTTATAAATAGAACTGATCATGTCAAAAATATTTGTAATGATCATTCTTTTATTATGTGGGCTATTACCAATCGACGCTCGATACCCAGCACAAAGCAAACTAAAAAAAACATGCGATCGGATGAAAACTTAGAAGCTTGAGATTTCAATGCCGATAACCTTATAAAATTTCGTAAAATTTCCAGAAGTAAAAAAAAGAAAAAAAAAAGCGTTCACTGTAGGATAACGGTAGAGCACATATGATTATCAAAAACACGAAAGAATAGAGATAAATATTAAAGAACTAATTAGTTATATTTTATAAAACAGTCATGCAGTATAAGTTCAAGAAAAATAAACTGGAACTTAACAACTTTGATTCAAGTCTCAAAATTGATCATTTAACCACTGAGGTAAGTTTAGTGTTAAATAAACTCGTAAAAATGTTCTATTTTGCTGTGTTTTCAGATTGGGTAGATAGATTCTATTTTATAATAAAATTATAACATTTAAACTTTCAAAAATTATTATAATCTGAAATATTTCCTTTTATTGATTGATACACAGTTGTGACAATCTCTTCAAATCCAGCAACTTCCGTTTATAAGTAGAAACAGGATATTCTAATAATAATCCCGAAATTTTTAAGTAAATTCAACTGGGTTTTTTCAACTTTTGGGGCCCCCCCCCCCCCTAGAGAGGTGTGACACTTCTACGAAAGTCGAAAACAAAAGATGATTTAAAAAATAATTAATTTACTGAAAGTAAACAAACAAAATGGATTCTGACTTAAGTAATAAAAAATAGAATACATATTTACACTGATATAATACACTTATAAATGTATTAGTACTGCACAATGCATTTTATAATAAATTTAACATCACTAAGTTAAGAACAACATTAATAATTACCAATGACCCCATGGGCTTGTCATTTTTTAAATTATATACAAAAATTAATTCCTATGTTAATAATATATATATATATATATATTTAATGGTTATAATTAATCCCTTAACTGCCGATTAAAAGTTACGCGATTCGCTTCCCAATGCCACCGTTTTCCACGTAGATGCGCGTATGTGATGCATTGGGTGGGGACGAATAAATAAGTAAATCCTTCCCAAACATTGTCAAGATCCTTTCATTGCATTCTAAAGCCGTCAGAACAATTTTATAGATAGAAAAGGTGATACTTTTGAAAGACGTATATATACATTCGGGACAATTAAAGCTTTGACTGAGCAATACGTTTATATACGACGGTGGCAAGAGTTAAAGTTATATTGTACCTTTAGTGTCAAAGTATAGTTTTTTTTAATTAAATACATTGTTATTGTATGGAGGGGACGAGAGGAAAATTATGAATGAATATTGGGTCGCAAATATATTGAAACTGTAAAGCATTGAGTAAAAGGCATCAAGTATAGCTCTGGAGCTTCTGTACGCCGAAGAAGTCACTACACATCACACATACACATGTATATGGGGTATAATGATTTTTTTTCTTTTCAGGAGTATACAATTAAAAAAAACTATAGAGGTGACACTGAGCTAAGAGATAGTGAACATGCCTTTTATTTCACATCTTAATCAGGGAAAATAGCAATGTTCATTTAAAACTGCTGACAAACCAATCCCACTTATAACAAATTTAATAAATTTGAAACCTTTGAAATATTTTTGAGGCAAGAGCTTCGCCGTATCGATAAATAAGCCATTATTTCGCTTTTGACTACCCTGAGTGCGTAGATTTAATTTTTCAAACTATAATTAAGAAAAATTTAAAATAAAAAAAATATTTTATCGAAAAATTTTTTGTAAGAATAAATATGATGATTTTTTAGCACCAATTATTCGTTTAAAATCTGTTCCCTGCAAGATTCCAACGCATAACCCTCATAATATTTAAATTAGCCCTCTATAATATATAATTCCTATATATTCCTCAAGCCTACTAAAAAGTACATTAGAAGTCCATTGAAGACTTTGTAGATGCAATTGATATCTGTAAGAAATATGATATTAATATACATATACACACTTGCTACAAAACTTTTTGACCATGAATTTCAACAGCAACCTGCAAATTAACTGGATTTTATTTCTGTTTTCAAAACTAAATTAAAAACTTAATTATATCCTTCACATTGAGATTAGGTTGCGGCAGCCACATGCGGTAGCCATAACCAAACTCGTGGTTGGTGTTATTTTTGTCGAGCCACTAAGAATACACCATGCAGAGAAGGGATAGGCATTATGTTGATTGCGATCGACCGGTAGACCGCCAAGACATTTGGGAGTGACCACCTTTGCAAAGACCTAAGACGCACATACTAACTGAAGCATATTGATGAAACACCGACGAAAGCTACACTGGAGCTTTCACAATCCATGCCACTATGTTTACTTAAGCAAATGATTCGGTAATTGTGTAGAGGATTCGTGTACCTCCATTGGAAGGCTCACTGTGACGCGATAAATTAACTGCCACTATAGGGGAAAAAAGTGATCAATGCGATGCCAATCGTATAAAGGAATTTTTGCCCACACGCTTACTGAAGGGGAGAATAAATGTTGATCATTAGCTCTTTTCGAGATAGTACGGGATTGGCTATTGAGATATCATCCCACAAACCAAGCTTTCATCTGGGTTCCCGTGTTTATGTCATGTCCCGCAATGGCGCGGGACTCGATACTAAACAAATTAAGAACATACGCCGGTTTTAGATTCATCTGTTCACGTATATGTTCTCTGCTCGATGAATTGATTACGTCCATGATCTACGATCAGGTAGTTGATCACAGTTTTTTCAATTCCTCTCTCTCTATTATTAGTTCATTCTCTCCCTATATACATATATATCTTGTTCAAATTTTTTGTCGTTTATAAAATACGTTTTATTCATCCATTCAAGCTCAAATACAATTGTTTAAACTTGTAGTGGATGAAATTTGATGCTAACACAGTTTTTTCAAACTTTTTTCGTCAATTAAAATTTATTTTTTAATTTTAAATTTATCCAGCATTATTTCTGACAAAGTTAATACTATTTGCAACAGATGGCGCCACCAAAGTAGGAATTGACTTAATTTTTTTATATATATATACTACTTGTTTAGCATTCAACTTGACAATTTTGTGTTGTAGTAAAAACTGTAATCTGCCATACTTTAAAAGTGGGGTATAATGTCGAAAACAAGTGTTGAGAAAAGAAAATATACCATTTTAATACAGAATAGCCACTCCTACGCCATTGGAGGAACCACGACGCCTTAAAAACATTGAAAGTAGTCCGCGCGCGTACCCTAAGAAAGTCCATCCACCCCTGATGTAGAAGAACTGATGCACGTTGAATCTGTCTAAATTCAAATTCCTTACGCTGGAGTGGAATTTTGAAGATTGGGTTGTCACCTCAGATATTGTACACTTTACTTGATTATGGTTTAAAATTACGAGGCCTGCCACCATTAGCCCTGGTATTTCTTTGTAATATGGAGTTAATAAACAACCAATCAACACTCAGACCTAGTACAGAGCATATTATTTTCGTAATCTGCATTTTAGTCTGGAGTTATTTGTCCTGGTTTAGAGAATAGAATAATTGACTCAGTGCGTCAATTCATACAGCCATAAATTCATTTTCCGTCTACATGAATACACATTATATCTTAGAACGATACATTGCACAATACATCTTTTATGTATTACGAAATATGTAACTATTCTAAATACAGCAGTCAAGCAATTGTTATGCACAGCTGCTACGAACAGGGGTCAATTGTTAACATTGCGACACGCATTTGCATTTGAAAACAGCTTCGATGAGAATTGAAATCCTCAGTGCAATCAATTAAATAAATTGAAGGGAAACAGAGGGATGAAAGAACATGGATTCTTGATGAATTACGTTGATCACAAAAAATATAAGCGTAAATTATTTATTAGAAATCAAACCACTTGAAATATTTCTTCTTAACAGGAATTGGACCTAAAAGAATCAATCTCAGTAATAAACAAAAAAATAAAGTTAAAATGCAGCGTTTGAATATTTAGTCAAACAGTATCTTGTACATGATTTTAAAAAATGTGTTTATAAAACATTACATATTGTGCGTTAATTATAGATTAGTAGACACATTATTCAGAATTCTTATTATATACTTACAAGCAATATGTTTTAACTAAGCAATCCTCCTTCACAAAGCTATAATAAAACGAAGCTATAATACACGCTACACTAAACACTCCTTTTATGTTCTTCCTATTTTAATTTTTTTTTTATTTCCACAACGTCAGGAATAAATTTCCAATAACGCTTTTATAGGCAGTTTTCTTTTCTTTTAAACATGCTATTTTTAGACCCAATTATAATGTCAATAAAAACCAATTTCCGTTTCTTATACTTCTTAGTTACCGTAGATATCTGAGTTTGGATTTATTTTTTTTTACTCTAAAAGTGTCACAGAAAGAATCGCTAACCAGCCATCTATGATTTAGTTTTTAGACTAAGTTTCTAACATTATTTTTTTAATGCTAAAATGTGAAGTAATCGATTCATTTCTTGATAGAGATTTTGCTCTCAAACGACCTGATATTTAAAATAATATCGGGGTATGTTTCGTACCTATATATGATGCTAGAGGAACCAAATAACATATTCTTACATTGTATAAGAATTTTACAACAAATCTAAGTTCGATATCCAAAGGTTTCTTTTTTTGATTAAAATAGGCTAAATAAGCAATGTACGCACACAGATATATATACAAAAATTTTGTTAATATACCGATTTATTTTGCCTAATTAATGTAATTTTAATGTTGCAGTTAAAATGATACGTAATGGTTCAAAAACTTTACGCTCGGTGACGTTCGATTCAAATTATTAATTTGAATCCAAACAGCACCGACGATTGCTTAGCGAAATAATGGGTACTGTTGCACACTGAATTGAATTTGGTTTCCCGTCACACGTTGCGGGAGTTGATGGAAGAAAATACAAGCTCAAGTGTCCTTCCCGTCATTTGATTTCAATTCAAAATCTTGATATTTGTTATAATTAGCTCTATAATTTCATTCTAATTTTGATTTGATTTGATTTTAATTTGCATCACACTGTAAAGCAACAAACAGCCATCGGCGACGAGCCTGGTAATCTGTAACCAAGGATAAATTACGAGTACGACACCTGAGTTGGCACCTCCCCCTCTATATTTCCACACAACACCAACGGAAAGACTTTGAGCTTCGACATATTTAACGCGCATAAACCTCTCTACACTGTAAGTCTTTAGCCCGCGGTCACTCGCGCCTGTTTTTGCTACCGTCGTTACTCTCGCGGGTTGTAGAGAACACTCCAAACTTCTAATACGTGTATTTAATTATGAAAATAAAATTAAGTCATTATGATACATATTTATACAGTACAAGATGTTTTTTTTATTATACAAATAAAATTATTAAATTATTGCATACAAATGAGACTAAGATTCATTTAAACTAAACATACAAAATTTTCATTTTAAAACACATAATTATATATTTTTTCATAAACCTTTATATATATAAAACGTATATACCAGTAATAAATATACTTTATAATTAATGAGATAATGATAGTAGAATGTAGAAAAATAGTATTTTAATCATTTTCTAAACATTCAGAGCAGACTCTATACAAATGTTCAACTTCTCGCGGGAGTTCTCAGCCCTCAAGATAAGCTTTTGAAGGTCATTACATTCCAATCGTTCGAGAAAGAGGGATTGTATTAGGTCTGAAGGTTCAATGACCTAAAATGTGCAGCTACAGAAAAAATCGTGGTTCTGCGCATTCTTTTTAGAATCCTGGGAGGATTTTCTTGTTGCTGGGGTGTACAGAACACCCCGCGCGAGTGATCGCGGGTTAGTAGCCATGACTTTTAAATCAAAATTCTTCATTGTCTTTTGTTTTTAAGAGAGTAAATTGCATTGCTAGATAAAATTTTGTGTTTTCAAATATTATCGAACATTATTCACGTTTTATTACACATGCACTTAAATATACCTGTCTCTTGATCACGTTTCAAAATTTAGAATTACGTAGACAATAGCCTTATTATTGTTTACTTGTACAAGCATCTGTATGTCGCAATACTTGCTTTTTCCCTACGTCTAATTCTATCAACATTTATTTCTTATTTGTGCTATCATTATATAGAAACTTTTTCTACCATCAAATTGCTTTCCTCCTAAACCCTTCTCTAATAAAATAGTACAGAGGGAGAAAAAGACGGAAGACAGGATTTTCTTCATCCTTTCCCCTTGTCACTCTTTCTAATCTTCATGTTTACTTTAGGACAACTTTCTCATCTTAAGAGCACCAGATTAAGCCTGACGTCTCGAAAAGAAGCATTTAACACATCCAAAAGTGTATAGACTTATAGTTGTACTATGTCTTGCTATAAAAAAAAGTGTTGTGCGTTTTGAATTGACGACATCTATGAGTTACTTCAATTACTTTTTCTACAGGTCTTTACAATTCTCTGAGTAATTTGTATCCTCCCGTAATGTTGAGAAATGTGAGTTAGATTATTTGATTGAAAACTTTCTCTCAGTTTATATCATTTTTACTTTTCTGTTAATAGAAAACAAGCACTATTAATTTCAGTTTGAATGAGCTCATTTTGTAAAGTGCAATATATTTTACTCGTGTTTCTCCTATATATACTGCCACCATGTAGTGGGGCTGATGGACACTAAATCTATCAAGGTTTAAAGTCTTCATACTGGTGTTGCGGGGAACTTTAGGGGAGTGGGGTATTAACTGAGGTAGAGGGAGAGAGAGAGCATCCCCGTATCTTGTCCGTGGTGTGAAATCTCGAAGTATTTCGCTAATGTACCATATATTGCTTCTGAGAGCTATGTTAATAAATAATCAGTTAATCAGTTTTTTGAAAGCCATGTAAACTTTTTAAATCTGAATGTTAGGAGTGAAAATATAAAATTTAATTTAAGTCATAGCCACCTGATCCTGCGTTGAAATATGTTTCTACTTTAAAAATAATTTCCCCCCTTCAAATGGGCTGCATTTGGGCAGCTAAGCATTTGAAGACACGGCAAGTCTCCAGGTGTGACAGCCATTTCATTCGTGGCAACATCTAGTGGCGACTCGCGTTACAAAATTTTTGACACTTGATTATGTTTAGTTCAAGCTCTCGTCAGATGTTAAATATCTCCGGGAGCACACCAGAACCAAATTGATACCCAATGGATCTCTTAAATGCCACATAAACATGTATGACACGCCTGCCCATAATTTTCGCATCCAGAAAATCTATCGACTCCAGGTGGGATTGAACCCCCAAACCTTGGGCTTACGAGATGGATATTCTACCTCTAAGTCCCATAAGGAATCTAGCAATTGTATTTTAATAATAATTTGTAGAAATGTATTGATATTTTCGTACTCTGGTTGATCAAATATTAAAAACTCTAGTACCATATTCATTTTATTAATATTGAGAAAATTATCAATCTGCACGTAACTTACATTCATTCAATTCCTACTATTAGCTCACACTCTCTATAGATTTATTTATTTATCTTGGTGGAATGTTCAATCGTTCATGAAATACATTTTAAAGCGCTCCATTGAGTTGAAATTTTATATACAGGATTATTTTGGATGACAATACAATAATTTAATTATAATTAATAAAAATTAATGGATTAAAACTAATTATTTAAAGAATTACAAATCCAGCCACGTTGGCATCATTTTTGGTGACTTGTGTCAAAACTTGAAAAGGTTTTTTTTTCTCACGTTTTAAAGCATTCATTTGAACTGAAATTTTATATATACGATTGTTTTGGATGACAATACGATACTTTAATGATAATTAATAAAAATGAATTACCACTTAATGTTGTGATTTTGTCCTATGTATATACATATTTACATTAATTGTAACGATTAAATAAAAGGTAGCTAGAATAAAATTTTTCTTTGTTGATCTAAGTAGGAATAGACTTAAAATTTTTTTATTACATTACTTGTTTTTAATATGATAATATAAACACACTATCCATAAGATACGATTTCAAAGCAGCCAAACATAGTCGATTCTAATAAAAACAAAACTATTGATCATAGAGAGAGATAGAGAGAGAACCCAAACTATTGTTGCCATAGAAACGAATTATATCGCATTTTGCTGCAGTAGTTTCCCGCTGAGTCAGAACTAGATTTGGCAAATACAAACAAAAGCTTGCGCACGGAATTTTTCTTTCTTAGGAGTGGTTGTTTCTTTTTTTAGATAATGACGACATATTTATTTTCCGTTTCTCATGAACTTGATTCAGGGATCGTGATTATGACGAGATTTCACAGTAAAAATTTATTTTTAGCTTCAGTTAGATATCTGTAACTAGTAAATATATGTTTACAAAGAAAAATATTTGAGTATACACATAGTAGAGCCAAAAACGTCGCCAGTCTCTGAGAAATAGCCCAAACTGGCAAAAGCTTCAATCCGTGACCATATAATCTCGAACTCGGCTGCAAACATTTGCAAAGACGATTTTTCAACGAGGTTTGACAACATAAAACCATTATTAGCTTCTTTGTTGCGATAACATTTAATTCATCACCTAAAATACGCAGAAATTTACAACAAATAGTACAAAAAGTAACACTTTTCGTAGGCACCGTGGATCATTTATCATGCAGAACTTCAACAATCTTCTGATTATCTGTGAAAGACAGAAAAAAAAAGGTAAAAATATCTGCTTCGAACTAAGCAGGATGTTACGTCACAGAACAGGTACATAATTGCGGACGATTTGCATAGATTTGTTTTTGTAACATTAAAAATCTATTCTCGATACTGATTTAAATGATTCACTGATAACGATTGAAAAATCGATTATTTCTGTCTAAAGGTTTTCAACTAAATTTAGATATGTAATTGTTTAAAGTTTGTGTCTTCGTTAAAGAATTGTAACGTCGATAAGTAGAGCTTTAAACATTAATAAATTGTTTTTGTTAATACGTTTACTGAGAAAAAAAAATAATATTTTATATTAAAAGAAGAAGAGATAATATGATAATCCATTTAAATAGGTTTTGTCAAGTTAAAAAAAAATAAATAAATAAATAAAATTTAATGATATTTTTGTGCTGTGATGTTTTGAAATTGGATAGTTATTTTTATTATTTTGTGTGTGTGTGTGTAAACAAAAAAGAACCATTACTGACTAAAAAGCGTACATCAGCGTCCATCGAACTGTGGGCCGCGAGCTCTTAAGGGGACGTGATAACCCTAGGAGGGGATGCCCGCATATTGAAAAGTTAAAAACAAAAAATTATTAATTTATTGAAAGTAAACAAAATACATTGTGACAAAATAAAAAATGAAAAAAAACAACAACAAACATTTACTCTGCTATAATACACTTATAAATGTATCAGTACTGTACAATGTATTTTATAATTAATTTAACAATACTAAGTTAAGAACAAGTTTTAATAACTACCAGTGACCCTACGGGCTTGTCCTATATATACGTAAAATAATATGCAAAAATTAAAACTTATCTAGATAATTTGTACGGTTTATAATCATTCCCTTAACTGCTGATTAAGAGTTACGCGATTCGCTCCCCTATG
>BMAV01010261.1:73239-175086 GCA_019973955.1 Trichonephila inaurata madagascariensis
AATCCTCTGAAATAACTAAATCCTTTACAAACACTGTGACGATCCTTTTATTGCATTCCAAAGCCTTCGGAATAATTTTATGGATAGCAGTGAACAGAAAAGATCGTATTTCGGAAAGACGTATATATGCGTCCGGTACAATTTACGTACTGGCTGAGTGAGATGTTTATGTACACCGGCGGTACAAAAAGTAAAAGTCGTATTATAGCTTAAGCGTCTTAGTATCGTATTATCGAATTTAATACATGGTTGTTGTATGGAGGGGGGCACGATGTAAATTATGATTGAATATTGGTTCTCAAGTATTGAAAGTTTGAGAAGCACTGGCGTACATATTTGTGACTATGACTTCCCAAACTAGTATTTAAGGATATTTTTAAAGAAAATACAGGAATTCAAGAATATTTAAACTCCACGTTCAAAAGAAACACAGAGCTTATTACGGATATTTACTCTTATTCAAGTTCTTTTACCTACAACTTTTTAAAATTTTGTTTATACCTCATAAAAACACTTTTCCACGTATCTGAAAATAATTTTAAAAAATAAAAAAATTCTTAAAAATTTAAAGAATAGTACAGTAGTACAACTTTGTACAATGTTTGCTACACACATAGATAGGTAGATATAGCTGACAGTAAGAAACTTATAATCATGGCTGGTGAGAAAAATTATTACTGTTAATATTTTGCATTTCACTCAAAAGTTTTGATACTTTACCCTATGAAAAAAAATGCCTCTCCTATTTGCGAATTTTTAAATGATGATTAGGTGGGAAAATTCTGATTCCATTTTTCTTAGTTCAAAATTCACTGCGTATAATTGAAAAAAAAATTCCTAAGATTTCGCAATAAATTGCACATGAGCAAAACACAACATAAATAATATATGTTGTTGCTTTTATTTAGCCTTAACCTCTTAAGGGGCACATTTTTCTTTACCCAAAATGCTCTTAAAAAAAGGTACATTTTGTTATTGTTTATAATTTAAGGTATCCGACTACGTTCGGAACCGTGATTTTAAAAAGTCACATAAATGGTTAATTTTCATGATATTTAGTGTTACTTAGATTAAAATACATGTAAAAAATTGTTTTAAGGACATTTTGACAGAAAAAAAACTATTTAAATACAATATTTCGGCTAAAAATTAACTTCGAATAATCTTTTTTTCAAAATGTTCTTCTTTTGTGATAAATGATTCTATTAAAATAATATTTTGTCTGTATATAGCTCAGACCTCTGTACAGAGGTTCAACTACGGTTTTTTAAAAATTCGCATTATTTTCAGAGTTACAACCATTTGAAATAATAATCGGCGTTTTTTTTCTTAAAATTTCTCCCCTTTGTTGTCGTAAAACATGGATAAACCCACTTCTAAGTTATATATTTTAAAAATTCTAGTTGAGCCTCTGCACAGAGGTCTGAGCTATATACAGGCAAAATATTATTATAATAGAAGCATTTTTCACAAAAGGAGAATATTTTGAAAATGGGTCGTTCTATGTTCATGTTTTGTCAAAATAGTGTACTTAAATAACTTTTTATTGTAATACTTTTCTTAAAATAATTTTATATTTATTTTCTAACCTAAGTGACACTAAATATAAATATTATCCATTTATATATATACGCTTTTGCAAAATCACGGTTTCAAACGTAGTCGCAGATACCTTAACACCATACCAGTTCCCAACTTCACCGCAAAACAATGCCGAACGAAAAGCATTTCAGCATCTTAGACAAACTGCATCTCCTTATCAAAATACAAACGCTAAATAATACACCATAAGAATTAAAAATAAGCACAGATCAACGAAAAAAAAATATCACGGCCCGTGCAGCTTACAGGCAAACTAGTTGCAGGCAACTTTCGGTACGCCGTATGCTGTACGGGCAAACATTTAAGGGGTTGATATTTTTTGCATAAATTAACGCAGTGGAAATTTTTCGCTAATAAAAAATATGTAAAAACATTTTTTTTTACATATAAATTTAATTTTTAGACCATCTTGTGTTTTTAAAAATTCAGTTTGATTAAATGAATCCTTCAATAATGAAAACGAAAATGTACTTTTTCAGAACGATATTTTCAAAGTCTATTAGGTGTGTTCAACTTGTTTGGGTGGATGCAATTCATAGAAGAGTCTTCAATGACGAAGTAAAAAAAAATATACTAATTTACGACTGTTTTTAAATTGTATCTGGCATTATAATTGTCTCTTCGTTCAATAACCGAGACTTCTTCGAAGCCGTAAAAATTTCAAATGGCATTTATATTTCATATCTGGGTTATTAAATTATTTTGATCCTGTCAAAGTTTATAACAGAAACTTTTCCAGACACGATTGTGGGAAATTTAATAAGCAAATAAATTTTCTGTACGATGAAAAACGTATATGTAAAGTACAAGAAACATCGTTTCAATTTAAGAAGTACAGCAGCTATAAGTCGAAAGTAATTTGAAAATTACTTTCCACTTAGGGATATCACTGTAATATCACCACATCAGTACTTAAGGAATCCAAACACGTTGAAAATGACGAAATTCGGTCAAGACAGATATTTTAGTTTTTTCATTTTATTGAATATATCTATCTTTTGACTTTACGAAACATACTTTGTTTTGTTTTTACGCTACCTAAAGGCTAAGTTATAATCAATTTTATAAAGTTAAAAAAACCGAAAGTAGGTTTTTGATCTACCAGAAGTAGACATTTAAATTGTTTGAAATCTATCATGGCGAATCTGATAACTCAAAATTTTATAAATGTACTTCTATAAAACTTTTTGAACCTGATATTTATGTTCTTTTCTAGAGAATGCACTAAAACATTTCTTATTGTACTAGTATTTTTTGAGTTATGGCTGTTTATTTAAATAACGGTCTCATAAAGAATGCAACATTTCTTATAATGTTTACTCAATCAGCTCTAAAATTTTCAAATTTTTAGTAAAACATTAAAGTTCTAGTACATTTTCTAGATAAACGCATCTAATTTGTTTTAGTAATATTTTTACTAATATATGTTTATTGCTTTTTTATCTAACTGCTTTGTTTTTCAAAAATATTGTTAAAATTTCACTTATAATTGTGATTTTTGAAAAATTCAAGGAATTTATTTCAAATATTGTTAGTTAAATAGTAGTTTTTGTTGGTATTGAGTCAGAAGAAAGCATTTATAATGTTTGAATATGTTATTTTGTTAAAAAGTACTCCGAACGTGCTGGGATACCTTAAAAATAGAATTCATGTTAAGTTCTGTAACACTTATATTTTTACCAAATCAGTTAAACTGCTCTAAAATTTAAAAAGTATGCTTAAAAACTTTATTAGTAAAATAAGAAAGAAAAACGTTACTAATAATAAGTTTAAAAAGATCACACTGATTTAAGTATGTTTTTATCAACTAGTTCGATACATTACCAAACTGTTACGTAGATCGGGGTTCGAAGATTTTATGCAATTATTTGCAAAGATCAAGACAGTTCTTTAAGAGCGATGAAAATATACTGTCGAAAAGCAATCCCTGAAATACAGGGTACACAGCAAAATTCGCAGAATAAATCTCAGAAGGCCTTCACACTTTCAACAGCGGTCAGACACAACTAACAGTTTTTAAATTACAAGTATGTAAAAGATTAATCACAAGCACTCGCTTGTCCTACTCAACAGCTGAAGTTTTCACTGATCGCTAGGCGACTCTTCAACGGTTAAAGTAATACTACTAATCGCTAGTCAAAACAATACTAACTCAGTTTCGGTGAGCATCTCCATATTTATGGGCCTCACGGATATTTCGAGAAATATTCGATTCCATATTTTTGAGTGAATGTTATTTATGTCGAGGGCTATTGGCGACGAACCTCGTAATTTTGCTCCTCGGTCACGCGATGACGAAGATACCACACCACGCGGATTTTGAGGTTCAATAGATTTAATGTGCATCAATCCCTTTCCATGGAGGGTCTTCAGTGGTATTAAAGCTCGAACTCAGGACACTCTGCCCCGAGGACTACTGGGATACTGCGTCTATTTGCTTTTTTGAATTGTGCTTTTTATTTATAGTCTCAAGTGGAATTTACCCATTTTCTAATTCCTTGCTAATGAATAAATACTTTTCTGAAATCACGTTTTTCATCACTTTTAGGATAAGAAAATGATTTCTGAAACGAATTTTGGTAGCTAACCGCTGTGGTATTTTAATAACTATCTATAGCTTGAAATTAAGCATTTTTTGTAAAATAAGTAAAATATTTAAAGTGCAGTTTATAAAAATAGAAAGGAATTTTTTGATATTTTAAATTCTTACTAAATGCCTTTAAGTAAAATATGAAAAATATACATTTTAAATTATAAATTTTTAAAAAAACTACTCTTCAGAGCCGTATACGATCAGGAAAAATTCAGATGATTTTCTGAAAGAAGCATATTGATATAAATATATTCATAAACATTTAAACTGTTAGCGAAATACTTGTATAAACTATCCGCAGAGATTGCCTAGACTAAGCTCTACCAAGCACAACGTGTTTCTTTAATACGATTGTTACTTTTTAACAATGCCCTAAAGAATCAAAATAGATACAATGATTCTGTTACTTCTGGTAGCTTAATAAGTCGCGTTTGAGGTGATATAGACTCTCCCTGCATCAATGCTTTCACTTAGCAATGTTTTTCCATTTCATTTCTCTCTCTCACTGTCTTTTTTTTTTCTTTCTCAAACTATTTTCCTTCTCATTTATACGATTTTAGACTTAGTTCTATGTTAAAAATTCAAATTCTATTCTTTTTATTTTTTTACGGATATTATTATTGAATTTCCTCTGAGCAACAATTTAAAAAAAATTCTAAATTGGCATATTAATGAAGAGTTTAGAGTTTTTTTTCTCACAGCCAAATCAAAAAACTTACTATTCTCTGTTCTTAGACAATTTAATTTTTCTATTCAAAGATTAAGTAATAAATTTACTGCCAAAGCAATCACGTGTTTCTAATGCAAGAAATACATCGAAAATTAAAAAAAAAACATTTCATATAGCTCTTAAAAAGGGCAAAAATTAAATAATAAATTTTAAAATGACCTTCAGTAGTTTTATTTTATTTATTTATTTTTTATATATTTTTTTCAAAAACCTCAAAAGCTAAAATTGTATCATAGGGCTCTAAAGATCTATGAAATACTGTACTATATTTAAGGAAAAACATGTAGATGCAGTGAGTGAGTGAATATTAACGTCGCATTATTCAGCTACTCGAGGACTTTTGGCAACGGACCTCGTAATTTTGAACTGTTGTCAAGTGGAAAGGAAGTAACACCTGAGCTGACACGCCTCTTCTCAGGACATACACACCACAACGTGCATCAACGCCTCTACACGACTGGTCTTCAGTGGCACTGG
Source organism: Trichonephila inaurata madagascariensis (assembly GCA_019973955.1). Classification (NCBI taxonomy): domain Eukaryota; kingdom Metazoa; phylum Arthropoda; class Arachnida; order Araneae; family Nephilidae; genus Trichonephila; species Trichonephila inaurata. Next base: position 78,642 of record BMAV01010261.1, read on the forward strand.
GCTTGCACTCATGACGAGCCGGTCATGACTCATTGACTACAACCACTATTCATGGACTACATTTAGACATTGTAATACTGACAATAAATTCCTTTATATTTTCCCCATGTTTTTTTCTATGTAATATTAATAATATACTATCAAGATTTATTCAAATTGTTAGACAATATAACAATGTTGATATTGTGCATTGCCTCATAAAAATAGCACCATTATTACTTACCTAAATCATTTAGAATTTTAGGGTTCTTTTTTTTATTTCCTTTATATAAAACGGAATGATTATATTTCTGTGATTGGATAGAAAAATATTCACAACTGTATATTTAAATACTAGTACAAATAATTTGAACGCTCCTTTTGGAGCACGTAAGATATAAAAAGTTGTCGAGAATATATATAAATCGTAGGACGTATTATTAAAAACCATTTTTTCCAATCCTTTGAATGTTTTGTCAAAGAAATTCGAAAGCAATATACGTGTTTACTATATATAATGAATTATTTTTACATTTGCAGAGAAGCCATGGCTTATTCTCAGAGGAGGGCAATGTTCATTCTCGTCATAGTCATTGCAGCATTTGCATTTGAATTAGCTGCTGTAGCCGATGCACATCATCACCGGAAAGGCCACAACATGCAAGAGCTTCTAATCTTGACAGGAATCCTCGCCAAAGTACTGCAAAAAGGAGGTCATCATCACAAATCTCATCCTATCCCCATACCCGTCTACATACCCATGCATCATCATCATGGTTAAAAATTTAATGGCTACCAGGCTAGACGCCAAATTTCACGCCAAACAACCAATATCATCCAGATGTATACCAGATGGCGACTAGTTTGGCGTTGAGTTTTTGGCAATTTTTGTAAATAGGAACTTTAATCAGAATTTTGGAAGCATAATACGGAAATTTCAAGCTTCTTGTATATTCTCTTATTTGCCATCTCCAAGAAATTAGAAAACTTTCAGATGTATATTGTAGTCTCTAACCTTAAATAGTACATTTCTAAATAATACTTTGTTATCAAGAAATATAAGCTATTAACTAATTAGAAAGACCTAGTTTAATTAAGTCGGTATTAACGTATTATATCGTCGATTAATGTATCAACTGGAATGAAGTCCGCAAATAGTGAAGATAGTCGCCAAATATAATGTTGTCAATAATGGAAAACTATTCCAATGTTGAAACAAACACAACAATCTTGTCCGCACATATTGTGACAGCATTTGGCGACATCTTTTGATTTGGCGAAATTAGTCGACGGTATAATGCATAACTACCACTAAGTGAAATTTTAATCTTTACAATTTACACAGAAAAGAATGAGAAAAACCTATTTGATCAAAGAGAATTGGATAAAAAATACATTTACTTACGGCTAAAACTTTTATAACTAGATGCAAGGATTCATTTTTAGTGTTTAAATGTTAGGGTGAGTTAAAATGGATTTAGAAAAACACATTTTGGGTGTTTAATTATAATTCTATCTGTAATATTTGGACATAAAATCATGAAGGAAACAAGAAAATATGTTTAGATCTTATTAAATGCAAAAGGACATTTCAAACTTTTTTAGTGAAACATTTTAAAAAACAGCACTGCTGAAACAGTAACTAAATAATACTCAAAGATAGGTATTCATTCCCCTTGAAATGAAAAAAAAAATACTTATTTGCATGCATTCAAACTTATGTTATGAAAGTAGAGAGATAATTATAGAAGTATTAACCCATCTACCAACAAAGGTAATTGCTATCGAAAAAGCTCATCTGACATAATTCTTGGAAAAATCTCTGCGTGAAATGTCCATTTAAAAATTTACTTCCTGCGTGTCGTAGCTATCTTAATAAAGTATGTGAATAATAGTTTTTCTGTCTATCAAGTTGAGAGGTTAACAATATGAGAAAATAATATTTCATTCTGTAAGTTTTTCTTACTATTTTCTTAGTGGAGGCCATTTGGCAAACATTTGTATGAAAGTTTATTACTTCCATTTATTACGCAGTGTTTTGTGTATTATGGTGTAATCTTTATTGAATCTTTCCCATGCTTTACGCGAATGAACTTAAAAATAAAGACGAAGACAATTCTTGGTAAAGAATTTGTGCATTTTCTTGTTTACGAAATTTGACAAATATATATATATATAGTTTTAAAAACAAACTAAAATTTCAAACTAAATATGTTTATAACGAAGAGTGTTATTGAAATATCTAAAATGTTTCCCATGTTGTTATTCCTTAAATATTTTGTTTTAATATTGATTTTTAAAGAAAAAGTCAATAACCAACGCGCTGATTCTTTTCCTTTACGTTATATTTATATAAGTTTCCATTTTTATGTATCATTATATCACAAACATAAGATACCAGACTTTTGGTAAATTATTTCTAAGTTACGCTTAAATAAATATGAGGTTAGTATGTGAAATATAAGAACACCAAGAACAAAAGCATGGGAAGCATTCAGAAAGAGTTTTTAGTAATCATTTCACATGTTGAAGCAGGTCTGAGACAACATGTAGTTTTTAATGTCATCCAGTACTGTATATTCATTGAAAAATAAAATCATTTTCTTTTTAAATAAAATTGTTTTTTCCTTTTCTGCTTGTTATAAAAATATTTTCAGCATTTATTTTAAATGATTTCTAGATTCAATAATAACGGATCCTTCGTAATCAATAATATCATTCGCATAAACACTTATTTTTATTTTTTTAAGCAAACACATAATGTTAAAACAAGGGAAAATATTTAATTTGTTTATTAACTCTACAATAACAAGAAACATCAGATTATCTTGTTGATTTTAAGCGTTATATTTTGTGGAACTTCTTCCTTGTTTTTCTTTTATATTTCTTAAACATGGAATCTTCCAAATAGGATGACACAATTAAGACCACATAAACGTTTATAATAGTTGCTTTTTATATTCATAACGATTTATTCTAATTTCTCTTCGAGTCATTTAACAGAGTCAATAAACTTCAAAATTTTGAGTCACACTCAGATGATGTTGTCGACATCTGAGTTAGTACTCTCCTTACGCGGCGATCTTTGTTTGAATTTAGTTAAACCCAGCAACAACAAAAACGTATCAATTTTATCCAGAGATCCATTCATCTTTTCCAGGGGTGGCGAACCTTTTATTGATCAACATGCCATTTTTTCTAAAGAAGCGTTTAAAGAGGTATAGATGTGCCGTCAAATACTAAAAACTACGAAAAAATACCTTTTGCGCTGTATAGTAAAAAATGTTTTAATTATACGTGTAATTCAAATTAATGTTAGATTAGGATTGTAAGATGTTACTTTTTGTAGAATACATGCTGAATTGGAGTCATCTGCCAAACGGTTTCTAAACAATTAATTATTTTGCTGCGGTTCACTTTTTTTGACAAGAGGGTTTGTGGTTTGTTTCAAAATACCTTTTTACAGACGATGTTCTACATACCACTATTCCAAAATATATAACGCATACCCCTTTGTCGCTTTTACTAGTAATGTCATGTTTCTCGGTTCACCAAATTTGAAATTCTCTGTTACACTTACTATCTTGCACCTTGTGTTCTTTTGCTGAACTAGCCATTTTAAATAACAATTTAGTTTTTAATAACACAGATAAACTTTAAAATAAAGATGTGTGAATGAAATTGACTATGCTATGCGTAAAAAGACTTTACATCATAAGCATTTGTAGTCTACGACGTAAATAAGGCAAGACAATAACAAACGAGTATGACCCAGCCGCTCCGAGACCGATCACTCGCGTTTGTTCGTAATACTTCTCAGTGAACATTGAAATTTTGAAATAAAATACAAACCATTTTGATCACTGGAGTGCCAAAAATATTATGTCGCGTGCCATCAATGGCAAGCGTGCTACTGGTTCGCCATCCCTGATCTATTCATTCTATCTTTCGCTGTTTCTTGGTAAATAAGAACAATATAGTAAAATAGATAAACGATTTCAAAGAAAAATATTTTTCGAATGGGAGGTTGTTTAAAATGTGATTTTTCATAATTATTGGAGTCAGAATACTTGAAAAAAATTAATTATTGAGCTGGTGAAAAAAAAAAAAAAGAATTTATCAAACAAGGAAGTCACCTTATTTTTCTGTTTGCCCTTGCAAATACCCTTACGTATTTCGATGAACTGCTAACACGTAAAAACTTCAATGTTTTATTAACCATGAACTTAATGGGCTAAATCCATGTGACGTAATAAGTAAGTCAGCCATTCAGTTTATGAGCTTCACTGTTGTCAACTTTTATTTTTTACAGATGCTTTCTTTTACGATTTTCCTGGATGATAATAAACTAACGTATAGGTAAACAATCCACTTCCTTTAAAAATACATATATCATATATATATATTTTTCAATTTTCAAAAAACTTTCTGAATTTCTTTATTATTTAAGCATATTTACCCAATTATCAAATTCGAAATTTTATTTAAGTTTTACAAGTACAAGTTTGGTGTTCCTTGAGTGCCTGCTTGGCTGGTATGCACACGGCAAAATTAAATTCCAAAGCACGGTTTCACATCGTTAGAGCACAGGTGCCTCCCTCTGGGGAGGGAACTGGGTGTTAAAATTACTTGCTGTGATTGGTATTCTACCTACATGGTGCCGTCCTAAAAAGAAATGCCAGATTTCGGAGAATGTACTAGGACTATAATGGTAAAACTTCAATTAGCAGCTTCATTAGAAATTTTTAAAAAAGTCTAGAGCCATTTTTGAGTTTAATGGGAAACACGTGATTCTATTTATCACGTGACCGTCACGAATTTTGCTCGTTGAAAATTCTAATAATAATGTCGTAGAATATTGTCTCATCTAGTTTTTTTTTTTAAAAAACTAATTTAAAATAATATAATTCTGGATTTATGTAGAATCAAACTATAAACTGATGAATAATCCGTTTTGATTTTATACTCGAATTATTATGAAAATAGGAAAATTCTCTCTAGTGGGTTGTTGAAATAAGAAAAAAAATTATTCACCTGATCCTTTCGACAAGATTTGAAGTCTAAACTATACACACTATAAAATGATGTAAATCTGTTAGGAGATAGTGTATAGTAAAGACATAGCATGTCTTACAAGACATTAATAAGCATAAAACTTTAAATAGACAATATATAACAATGTAAGATAAGTTGAAGAAATAAATATAAAAAGAAATTTTAAGAAAATCTATTAAAATACCTAGTTAAGAGTTTTGGTGGAATGAGTGGATACCGTTCAGCTACACGAAAGCTTTTGGCGACGCACCCAGTCATTTTGAGCCATGGTCAAGTGACAAGGACGACACCTGAGGTGGCACCCACCTCTCCTAACTTCCCCACCACAGTAAAGGGAGGACGATTGAAACTCGACATTAACCATTAATCTACCTTGGTCATTTGAGTTTTGTATAATCCAAGTAAAATGATGTAAAATTTTCGCTGGTCAAGCGACATTTGATATGTTATTATAGGCGACTACCACCACAAGTGTGCCTTTTCTTATATTTATTTCTGTCTTAATGGTTTGAATTTAGACAAAAATGAACTACAGTATTAATGAATTTCAACCTGTCGTCATCCGAAGGTCGTGGGTATAAGAGGATTCTAGAAGGTATCAGACACGATCTTCAAAATAGCTACTTTTATTTTATTTTTAACACTTTATGAGATACACATTATTTTAAAGCTTAACTCTGGGAGCAAATTGAAATCCTAACACTTAGCTAGATATACAAGATTATTGAAATTCACTTAACTTCAGTTGGAGCTTCTTGTTATGATCTTTCTTGAATTCTAATTGCTCGGTCAGGTTTAACGTTGTTTAATTTTTTGGTGGATTCTCAAATAGTTGTACAGACTTGAGAATCCACCAAAAAATTCTTAGATTCTTCTTCTCAAATTCTTAGATTCCATGCTTAACGACCAACGATTAACCCTGAATTTGACATACTCAAGGGCAGTGTTTAAATAGTTACATTTGCATAAAATCAAATCATCTCTACGGAAAGCGGTTTTTAAACTAAAATCAGAGTTAAAGAATAGTTTTCCCAAGAGAATTAGAAGAAGAACCGGAATATAGTGCCCTTTACAAACCTCATCCCCAGATACGTTTAAATTGAACAACAATGCACCCTTTTACGAAACAAATGTCTGCTCCGTCACATTTTTTACGTCCTCCCCTGTTTCAGATCTAGAATGTGTCATAGAATTGTTTTTGTTTTTACTATTGGTTACAGAACCAAAATGCATTATTTCAATTAGAATTTACTAACTGAAGAACAATTTTTATAGATTAGTTATTATCAATAAATTATTTAAATGCAATAAACTCTCTTAAATCAAGACTGTTCAGCTGTTTAAAAAAATTGTGATTAATTAAAGCAAAACCATTGCATTCTAAATTTTATTCCGGATTTTTTTTGGTGAGGAAGTTTAGAAAGGGTACGGTGCCAGCTAAGGTGTCCGTCCTGATCTCTTGACCATGGTTTAAAATTGCGAGGTTCGCGCGCGCAGCCAATAGCCTTAGTGTTGCTTCAGAGTGCGATATTAATTAACAGTCAGTCCGATTTTATACATTCTACGTAACTGATATACTAATTTTAATTCTCTCATGCGGTACTACAGTAGAACGTAGTTTATCCGAACGTTTGTTATCCGGAGTATCAAATATCCAAACCAGTTTGTTTGTTTTTTCGTCAACTTCATGTATTATATTATGAATACGTTTTCGACGCCTGCTACATTTTTGTCGACGCGTGGGACTCGCTCGAAAGAGCTTAAAAAATGTATGGAATAAGTTGTGGCCAGATTTAGAAGGCAAAAAAAAAAAAACTTCAATGACGACCACAGGGAGGAGATTACCGACTTTGTCCAATCGATCCCAGGATTTCAAGAATGCGATGAAGAAGATGTAGAAACCTGGATGGCAAGCGATGCAGAAGACTGCGGATTTCAAATGTTAAATGATGACGAGATTGTGACTTCCGAACAAGAAGAATCCGACCCTGTTGACGATGAAACGGATGGAGACGAGGACAACAACAGCAACGAAAGTAGCAAAGATCCATCAATTGCTGACGCGTTTTCTGTGTCAGAGACAGCTATGGAGTGGTACGAACAGCAATCAGAGTGCTATCCTACTCAACTGCTTCTGCTCATGAGAATTAGAAACTTTGCAGTGAAAAAACGAAGGTGTACAATGGTACAGTGAAAAAAAAGTGATTATTTTCCACAATAAAGGTAAAGTTGCGACCTTTTGCACCTATTTTGCTTTTTCTTCGAGCACGTTTCCCGCATGTGATGATTTTCAATATTCGTATAGAGTCAGGCTTCTTATATTGCATGGATCACATTCTGTTTTCAGTTATCCGAACAATCGCGTATCCAAACGGTGTCCGGTCTCAATTGATTCGGATAAACGACGTTCTACTGTATTTACAACTTTGATATGTCTTATTTCAAAGCATGTATTCATTTTATGTATATAGCAGATGTTCCCAAATGGTTTCACTCAGGACGCCCATTTTGGTCTAAGGATTTTTTCACGACGCCCTTTACACGAGTTAAAGTATAACTAATTATAAGATAAACTTTTTTACAAAATTTCGCAGTTTAGGAAAGAGTACTTTATGTCATGTACTTTGTCTTATTTTATGGACTTTGTTTGATCTCGACGATGAACAAGGCTCAGTAACCAATGCCTCGCGTGTGAAATGTAGCACGTGGTACACTTCTCAGTAGTTATCTGCATTACTCTACAAATTTGTCAATTTTTGAGTGGATGGATGTTGATAAAATTGTAATGTACCTTATTTGACAAACATCTTCAGAATATGGACATTTACGGAATTACTAAAAATCCGAAAGATAAGTCTAAAGATAAATTTACGGCTATTTTGTAAATTACTGAATGGCATTCCTGGAGAGATTTAATTGTTTTAAGAGATAAAATATTCCACTGTCCACCTTTGGTTCTACATACCTAAGCAAAATATTTTTCCTCCTATGAAAAATATTTTGAGTCCGAAAAGAAACTGTTCAACGAACAAATGCTTAATATCGTGCCAAATTGTGAGTCATAAATCATACTTCTGATTTTGAGATATGAAAGTAGAGCAAAATTTAATTGTGCTCCTATACAAAAAGAATTTCTTTTCGTTTTGATTGTACAAACTCGTCTGCCTGATTTCATCTTGCGATTTTCATTGGGGAAAACCCATAATTCGACGGTAGTTACCAATAACAAGTAATATTAAAAATAAAAAATTAAGTCAATTCTTTCTTACTTCAACAAAGAAATTTTTTATTTGAGTAACTTTTTATTAAATAGTTACAATTAATATAAATGTGTTTTTACATGTGACAGAATCACAATATTAAGTGACAAAACAGAGCAAGCAAAATTATCCTTTCTATATAGGGTGCTGGATTATTTTTTGTTTATTACTATTTATTCATCAATTAAATTTAATTATTCTAATTATTAAGATAGAAATCACATTCTCAGAAAGTAGTCCAATCCAGGTGGAATTCAAACCCACGACCTTTGCATTAGAAGTCCAACGCGCTATCCATTGTGCTGCAGGGACACAAAAAACGACTTTCCTTTCCATATATGTTATTGGACTGTTATTTTTGTGTGTTATATTTATTCATTTTTAAATTTAATTAATGAATTAAAATATTTGAAAAAACTGTAATAACATCAAGTGTCATCCACTACAAGTTTAAAATGTATTTGAACTTGAATGAACGAATAGAAAGTATTTTATTAACGATTGAAAATTTGTGAACAAGATATATATATATAAATATATATATATAGCGGAAGAGAGTGAGCTAATAATAGGAATTTAAAAATGGACATTAGATACATTAATGGTTATAGTATTACTTTATTAAAAATAAGTCTCTTGATTTAAAAAGGTGGTAATAAATTTATATTTGATATTTTGTTTAATAATTTGGAATGATAATTTATTATCTTTGTGTGTACACAATCATCAGCTTCAGCTCTGAAAATAGTTTATTTTATCTAGAGTCAGAAATGTATGCAAGCTCCTATTAAGCTTTGTGCTTTAATAAACATATTCTGTCTTAGTACTTAGGGCTTCACAAATAGGCTTTATCTTTTTATTATAATTTACGGCAATTTGTGCACTCAACTTCACCAAGCGGGTCAAATAGCCCGTTTAGAAACATCTGTTTAATGATTAATATGTCTTACTTTGTTTAAGCAAACCAAAATATTATTTAAAAGATAACTTTTGTTTAGTATTCCATGTACGTATCACTGCGGGTATTCAAAGAATGAACAGATCCTTAAACTGTTTTGGAAATAAATATTTATATATATATATATATATACAATAATTTGCTCAATCTTGTGTTAAAATAGATACGAGGTATTTTTTCTCAAAAATCAAAATACATTTTGTTTGAAAAATCAATAAAATATTTTGAAGTGTTTTTGTTATTTTTAAAATTTTAACAAGTGATGAATGAATTTCAAGAAAAAAATGATGTGTTGAATCACAAAAAAAGAAGTAGCACACTTACTTATCACTATATATAGAATGTAATTGCAGAGAAAAAATGCAACTAAATAAGAATTTTTGAAAATTATAAATTTATATTGATTTAACTTTCTAAATATTACCGAGAGAAAAGCTTTAAAAATTAGTATAGAAATTTAAAAGGAAAACAACCGAATTCTCAAAAATCTTTTCGATTAAAAAGAATCTAAATACATATTTCAATGCCAAAAAGTTTATTTTTCTTTTAAAACAGTTTTCGAAATTTTAAATTCATATTGACTTTAATGCTCTTAAATTTATGAACAAAACACATTCACCATGTATGTTTTAGTTTTAAAAAAGAATTTAAACATTGAAAAAAAAATTTTTTTTAACCCTTTATCTACCACAGTATGATTTACGGTAGTTTTTTACGTGCAATATATATATTTTTTTTGAATCACTACATTGAAAATTAAGGGATATACATAAACAAAATACTCAACTTTGGAAAATTTAATCCATTAGACATAATGAATTAATTAAAGATTTTCGATTTTCAACTGTAAAATTAATTATGTACACTGTTCACTCAAAATAAATAGTCAAATTGATTGCTAAGGTCTTCATTAACATACAAAAAAAAAAAAATTAAGACAGTTACCTTTTGATATTAACTACTTTTTCGGAACAAAAATGACAATCTTCGCAACCTGATCAAAATGTCAGATGAAAACGCAACTTCTGCTATAAAACTATTCGCCTTCCCCGCTAAAATATTCATCATAGAACCCATACTGCCATTTATCTTGAAAGAGTGGATTTAAAACAATATTCCTGCTAAGTATCTTTAGAGTATTCATAAAAATGGTTATTCTGTGTAATTCAGCGTTTCCCCCCTGGGGACGCGATAACCCTACGAGGGGGGCTCGAGCATGTCGAAAATAAAAGATTTAAAAAATAATTAATTTACTGGAATGGATTAAAACAAAATACTTTCAGACATAATAAATGTGCACATTTACTCTGATATAATTTATATATATATCATCAAGCGATATTATGTCATATAAAAAATAAAACTTCTTCAATACCTAATTAGCTATCTTTGATCTTATAACCAAATTAAAAAAAACAACCTTTATTTTATTTACTGTAATCGCACGATGAGAGATTTTTTAATGCGATTTCTTTTTAAACCTAAAATACTACTCTTTCAGAGAAGAAACAAAACCCAGACCCAGAATCGAAAAAAATTAGGAAGATAAAAAATTCATCTTTGCTATTATTTTTGAAATATTGTACATTATAGCTGTAGGCAGCAGAATATGTTTGCTTAACATCTGTTTGACCTTCTAAGTAATTGGTACAGTTAGTTATGACCCCTCTCATTTGTGTTTGTTTCTCATTTAGGGAAGTTGTAAATAATATATTTCTGTGTGTGTGTGGTGGTGGGAGGGGGGTTCCCTGTAAAAAAGTTTTATGATATTTGTAAAATAACAGAGAAAAGTTTGAAGGATTACTTGGCCAAGGTTATTTTTATGAGTACTCTCAAACATATAAAGCATAATGAAAAAATTTTTACACAATTTTTTTAGCAGTAACATCTATATTATTATGTTGAATTCAGTTTTAACTCGGAAGTGGTCGCGCGGGGCACACAGATCAGGAAATCGTTAATTCTGGTAAAACTGTTTATTTGTTACCAAAGAAAAATTGAAAAGTCCTTGAAAGTATGTAAGTATACTTTCTCTTAATTAAATTATTCGCTGAAATCACGATTTGTATCGTGTACAATAAAAATAAGTACATAAAAAAAGGATTGTGGGGACTCAATCACCCCGCGAGACCATTAACATTTTGAAGTCTTCTCGCTTTAAATATTAACAATAACACAATTATTCTTCATCAGAATTTTATATTATTTTTCATTATCTAACATTAATTCTAAATGCTCATTCTGTGAGGCTTAAAATTACAGTTCGCTTAAAACTAATTATAATATGAGCATTCATTTTAAAATATCATTTTATATTTTCATAAACATTTTCGCGTATTTGGGCTTACTCTCCTGAAAATTCAGAAATTATATCAAGAATGTTTAAGGTTTTTTTAAAAAATGAACTCGTGCGAAGAGCGGGGACTTCAGATGGTGAACTTTTAATGAATCAGTGCTGCGCAAGGTATTTTATAGCTAATTTATTAATACTAAATTAAGAACAAGTTTAATAAGTATTAGCGACTTCCATGGGCTTGTCTTGCAGAGGAAAGTTTTTCAAATTTTTACGATTAGAAATTGACACTCTGAGTACTTTCTCTATATATTTGGCTGAGATCTATATTTTGTCTTCAAAACAGACACCATCGCATTTTGCAATCTGTTCCAATTTAAAAATTGGAGAAAGAAAAAAAAAAAAATATATATTACTTATAGTAACATATATAAATTTAATATACTTATTAATTTGTACGGTTTATAATTAAGATCATATTGAAGCCTTAGCGTCAAAAAGGGCATTATTATTGCATTCAATGCATTATTATTTTTTGGAGGGGGTGCGATAGAAATTATGATTGAAAAGTGGGTCGCCAGTATTGAAAGTCTGAGAAGCACTGGTGTAATTTTAAAGTGAGTGGTACTTCTAAGTACCATCGATGGATAAAGGGTAAAAGAAAATTGGAATTAATATATTAGTTCATTGTAAATTCATTTTTACATCATTAATTATATTGGTGGAACAGATGAAACCGACAAGAGTACAAGTGTTACACCATCTACGGTAAGAATGCTTTTTATTTTGTTTAATTTTGTTAGAAGCGAGTAGTAACTTACTGGAGATGTTGAAAATAAGCCGTAATGAGATATAACGATTCGAATGAACTGAAAGAGAAGATATAAAGTGGTTTTGCGATAATCAGTTAAGTTATATGTCTTAGTAAACGTTAGATACCTTGGAAAAATTTCTTGCTCTCAGTTCATGAGAGTGCCTCAATAATGAATAACAGTCATGGATCGAAGAAACCAACAGCAAGCCTATTAATTAAAACACTCATTAAAAAAATGCTGTATTAAATATATTTATATATTTTTTTAATAATTATATATCATTTGCTGAGTAAATTCCCGAAAGATTAATTCTGGAGAAAGTTCGATAAACAGGATTTATTAATTAATTTATACAAAAATCTTTGATTTGATGTTTTTGACTATTTCTCTTTTTGCTTGTAACCAATGTATACGAATTACGTAAAACACACAGATTTTGTTCTCAAACTTTTACAAAATACTGACCATTTAATTTTTTTAAAAAAAGTTTTAAAATTTATGAAGGGATTTTAAAATGCTACTTTTCTTCTACAATATTTGGTGTACACACATGAAATTTGATTTACAAAGAGGTCAAGCTAAATATAACAAAAGTTGGTATGGGCTTATTTCTAGCGTAATCGGGATTGCCAATTTGGAGAGTTATCTTGAAACTGTTGCGATAGTACGCAAGTACCGAAAAAAGTAGATTTGAAATTTAAAAAAGTTTAGATTGAAAACAGTTCGCGCAATTTTACCGTGTACACACAGCGGTTTAAATTCTGAAGAAATTTTAGTATGACATAACTAAACAAATATATTTGATTGGTGTATTTAACCAATACTGTATTTATAAAGTAAATTCAAAAATTGAAATTTGGAGAATTCTCAAACCATACCGAACATTCACAATTCATATACCTCCGTAGTAATAAGATTATTCCTCATCTACAACAATTAACCTCATTGCAAAGGAGACAGGGAAAGAAACCCAAGTTCCAGCTCAAACCAGTCACCAAATGATTTTCGAACGCAAGTGATATCTTCAAACAAACCTGATATCTCAAAAACGCTACTTCCCTCAGTAAATCAAAGGGGTTAACTTTAACGAGGCATTATAACGATTTTCAATAGAGTAAAATCCCTTAAACCTTCTATTAATAAGGCAGTGATACATGCCATCTTGTCAAGGTGAAAGATTAAGCTTAATCCGTGGTATTTAAAAAAAAGAACGAAAAAATTCGAACAATAAGAAGGGAAAAGAGAAAAGATCAAAGGTAATGGCTGAGATGTTTCGATAGTGAACATTCGAATAACTCTCTGTTGCCATTAGAAAGAAGTGAAGAGAGGTGAGATCATTAGGTTCTTTGTGACCTTAATGTTCGGTCAACAGTCACGGTCGTAGCACCAGAAATATATTATTCTGTTGGCAGGTTATTTTCGGAAATGTCATTAGAATGTAAAGATCAAATATTTAAATGCGCACAATTTACATAAAAGTGTATCTCTTTGAGATGCTTAATTCAGATACGCTGTGATGAGTTCTCGGCGTAGATATAGTAGTAATGATGGAAAATTAAGGTCGTTCACCATATATTTGAGCATTCGCATTGAAATGTCAATAATAACATTCCCGTGTATGTTCTATAGAAAATGCATTCTAAAAATTCTACTAAAAATAAATTGTATTCTTTCTGAAAACTTAATATTTCCCCTGGGAAAGTTTAAAAAAAAATCTTTTTTTTTTTAATTACGGTATATTTTTGTGTTTATTTGTACGGTATTTTTTTTGGATGTTACAGAAAAGGACTTATAATAATAATACAGATCTGCTAATCTCGAAAAAGAAGAGAAGTGACGTAAAATCCTGTGTATAACGCGCACCTGTATTTACAAGCAGCGTTTTTTTTTTTTTTATTATTATTTTATTTTTAGGTATATTCGCCGTATAACGCGTGCGTACCCCATCTTTTACGAAGAAATCTAAAATGTACGTATAGAATGCTCTTATGCTATGAAGTCCTTTATTCAAGGTACTATCCTAAGATTTAAAAAAAAAAAACAGTACTCTTCTAGAACTATAACCCAGTGCTTCTCAAACTTTCAATGTTTGTGACCCACTTTTCAATCATAATTTTCATGGCGCCCCTTCCATACCATAGTAGTGCTATGAATTCAATAATATACTTTGATGCTAAAGCTACAATACGAACTTTAATTATAAATTGTACAAATTATCAAGTAAAGTATTAAGTTTTGTAAATAATTTTTATATGATAAGCTCTCATGCAGTCAATAGTAATTATAAAACTAGTTCTTAGTATTGATGAACTGTAATGATCAAATGCACACGCATACATTGCGCAGTACTGATACATTTATAAGTATATTGCGTCATGTATTTGTATGTCATGTAAATATGTATTTTTTTTATTATCGCAGAATGTATTTCGTTTTGATTCTTTCCAGTAAATAAATAATTTTCTTTAATCTTTTATTTTAGGGGGCTCGCCCCACAGTTTGAGAAACGCTGCTATAACCCTATAAGTTCATAAGTTATTTTATTTCTTTTAAGTATACTTTATTTCGATATATGTAGGTGTCTAATTCTTTTTATGCTCACCTCTGTTTTTTACTTTTGAAGCTGCCATTTTTATACTCGACGTATAACGTGCACCCGTAAATTTCGATCTCATTTTTTGTGTTTAAGGTAACATTATACGACGGATTTTAAGTTGTCAAGTTACGTTTTCATATTAAAATCGTTAAGTTTAAATTTGAAAGAGAATTTTTGGAGCTTGATATCAACTTATGAACCATTTTAGAAACTTGCCACTAAATGCCGCATTATTGATTACAGATTAATGACTCCACGCATGCTCAAACACAATAATCTTGTAATAAATGTGACAAAACCTTTTGGGAAACCTTGGCAGAAATTCTACACAATCTTCGCTAATTTTTTAGTCGAGGGGTTAATACGTGAGTACCATTGTAATAATATACCATAGAAGTACGTGAATCAAGCATAAATCCAATATCAGAAAATCATATTGTTACGAATTTTGAGTAAATAATGTGAATAATTTGTATTTGAGTGTTTAATGCATTTATATTACTCTATGTTATGTTTATTTCATGTTAAAATTGTACCATTCACAAGCAATGCCTCCCCTTATGTTATAATGGCGATTCAATGAGAACTTGGCGAAATCTTGGCGGTAGAGCCAAGTTGGCTCATTTTTGGCGACCAAGTTGGTGACCATTTTGGCGACCATTTTGGCGTCATTGGCGACCATGTTGGCGAATTCGGAACCCACTGGAATCTTCTAGAAAGTAGTGGATCTCTCCACTAATATCACGAGCGGCTATATTTCTGGAAGTTTGTGTCGCACCTATAAATAAGTTGCTCTCCGGGACGGCGAGGAGTCTGGATTAAACCAGCGAGTAGTGAAGATTGTTTTGATTAGCGATTAGCTCGGCTGTGCTTGTGAATAATCTTTACTTACGTGTATTTTTAAACACTGTAATTGTGTTTGATTGCTGTTGAAGGTGTGAAAACCTTCGGATATTTACTCTGTGAATATTGCCGCTGAATCCTGTGTTTAAAGGATTGGATTTTTGATAATAAATTCGCATCGCTCTTAAAGAACTGTATTTTCTTTGTGATTGTTTTGCATTAAATCCACGAACCCTCGGATCTACGTAACAATATCAATTGTCTCACCAATTCTTATTCAAAAACGATTGCTACTTACGTATTATCGCAACCTATTGGCGTCATTAAATGAAACGAAGCACCTGGTTGCCAATTCAGTGCGTAAGACACATAGGAAATCTGGTGGCCAACTTGGCGAGTTATTAATAGAATTGTGATTGACTCGATAATGAGTAAGTACCAATCGGTTTTTAAATTTACCTATAGACAAAAGAGGATTTTTCGAAGATCTCCAAACTAACAAAGTCCATTGCTTATTCAAAATACAACTGCAAAATGTGGCGAAAAGACGATAATTAATTTCGAAACTATTCGATTAGCCAAGTAGAAGAAATAAATGGCCAAATGTTGCTACCAGATTCAGATCAAATATCATCATATGCAACAATTTCCCATCGTTCTAAGTGAGGCTTTCGGTAATAATTCAGTAAATTAACGTGGTGAAAGTCGGTTTTTCTACCCACTTTTCGGTAGCCCAGTGGTCAAGGTAACAGGACGCGTGGCCAGTGTCATGAGTTCGAGTCTTGTACCACTGAAGACCTGTCTTGCAGTGTTGGACGTTGTACGTTAAATCCGATGAGGCTACAACGCCCTACCGTTAAATTAGTGTGGAAGTTAGGAGAGGGAAGTGCCAGCTCACACACACAGGTATCATCTTCATCACTTGACCATGGTTCAAAATTACGAGGTAGGTCACCAAAAACCCTCGAGTATCTGAATAGAGTGTCGTTAATTTTCACTCCCTCATTCGACAGTGAAATTATTTTTGGCATTAATTTCATATCGATTCACTACGAATTTTTCACCAAATAGTTACAAATTTCCCAAATTTAAGACATAACATTAGACTGTGGCTGCCAGAATCTATTTGGCTTGGTTTCAAAATCACGCCAAAAACGAGTATACCAATATCAAAGTGGTTCCTTGGTAATAACTTAGATAACTTACTTTAGCTGATTAGATGTTTGGTAATTTATTTAATGTTCTGTAAAATGTCTGTTTTCACTTACTTTCTGTAAAACCCTATATAAATACAAAAAATTGGCGATTTTAAAAGTCGCGTTACTAGTAAATTATTTTGGTACTTTCGTATTAGCGTCACAGCAGCAAAATTGGCGCCATGCGAATCGCGCCTTAATCCTTTATCTACCGACGGTACTTTTGGCACCACTTACTTTAAAATTACATAGAATACGAATATTCTGACGATACTTATCAGAAATATTTTTTTAAATCCATTCTTCCAAGATGTATGGCAGCACGGGTTCTATGATGAGTATTTTAGCTGGGAAGGCGAATAGTTTTATAGCAGAAATTGCGTTTTCAGTGGATTATGAAGATTGTCATATTTGTTCCGAAAAAATAAATAATGTCAAGAGGTGTTTTATTTTTATTGTATGTTAATGAAGGAAGAAAACCATTTGACTGTTTATTTAACAGTAATTGTTAAGTGAACAGTGATATATAATTAATTTTACAGTGGAATATCTTTTAATTAATTAATTAGCTCTAGCGGATTCAATTTCCCAAAGTTGAGTATTTTGTATATGTATATCCCTTAATTTTCAAAGCAATGATTTAAAAAGTATTGCATGAAAAAACTGCAATAAATCATAATGGGGTAAATAAAGGGTTAATATAAAAAAATAAAGATTCTAAATCGTTTTTTATCAAGGAAAAAAAACCAAACAGTCAGATTTTGATGGGAAAATTCGAGTTATTAAAGTACCAATATTTTCACTATTTTTCGGCCAAAATGTTAGCTATTCAAGTTCTCAGCTCGGCCAACAGAAACTAATTTGATTGCATGGCGCAAATATGACTGCGGTGACATTAATATGTAAGTTCTTTTATAGGTTTACAGGGGCTACAGGTTGCCGATTGATTTTTCGAGATGACGCCAACAAGAAAAATTGGTCAATATCATCCCATAAAATACATTCACTAGAAACACAATGACAGAAAAAATTAGAGGTGTTGGTACTTACGTATTATAGCAACAATCGCCAACGTTCAAGATAACTCGCCAAATTGCCAATCCCAATTTTGTATGTGTCGTATGCACTGAATTGGTAGTCATGTGCTTTGTTTCATATAATGTCGCCAACAGGTTGAAATAATACTTCAGTACCATTTTGCCTATAGTTATGGCGATAACATTACAACAAGATAACTTTAAACTGATCAACTAAGATTTACTTGGCTCGTTTTCAAAGCGAATAGTGTACCGATGTCAGTCCAATTAAATTTTAAGGTTTGTTTCACTACATTTAAATATTCTTTGTAGATTTCAAGTTTTTAATATTTACAAACTCAATATTTTATTTTGATACCTTACAACTTCTCTCAGATAATTGTTAAATTAAAAAATGATAAAAAACATATATTGGTGCTAAATTCGGTGCCGATTTTGGCATTAAATCACCAAAGCCTTCCTGCAAAATAATCCAACAAGTATGTTAAAAACGTTAATCTGCATTATCACCATAAACATTGTTCATAAACGATTGAACAGCCTTAGAACCTTCGGCTATTGCATGTCTGGCGACTTCCCCACGCAGTAACTCTAAGGACGCACATTTCACATCCAGATGATCTAAAGTCCTCTTCTTCTCTTTCTCCATGAGATTTTTCGTCCCATTTGCTAACTGATTGAACATGTCCTTCATCAAAGCATCCATGATTTTCATTGCTGGGGCTGAGATACTGGCATCTTCGTCAACCATCTTCAAAACATCTTGGATGTACGTTTTGAAAGACATGTCGTTCACGTAATGGAACTGTTTGCGTTTTCTGTATTCTCTAACAAAATATTGACTGTACACGTCCATGTTGAATATTTAAGCGAATCTCAAAGAATCTGAAGTGTGGCAAAAAGAAAATTAATCATACATAATATTGAAACAAAAGTAGTTAGTAAATGTATAGATATAGTTTTATAAATTTAGCGCATTGAAAAGGTTAAGATTAAACACTATGGGAGATATGAAGGAAAATTTTCAAAATGGCAGCGATTGTATTGTCATATTTTAAGTAATCTCGATTCCAGATCGTATCCACGGTTTTCACATTAATATGATTTAAAATTATGACACTTATTTCTTCAAAATAATCAACCCACATGATTTATTAACCACGATATTTCTCGATTTATTTACGTAATAACGCGCAATTTATTACAGATAATACTGATGGAAAATGGTTAATAATTTATAAAAATTTTCTTCACACTTTTGTTCTTTAATAATGGATTATTTTTTAAAAAATAAGCAATAAGATATATAATTTTAAAATATTTTTTAAATAAGATAAACTTTTACTTGACCCATTTTATTTTTAATTGCCATTTTATTAAATGTGCAGTACTAAAAAAATGTTTTATAGAAATGTTACAGATGCTATTTGTATAATCGTAATTAAAGTGAATTCCCCCCAAGGTTGGGTTTTCGAGGTGGCGTTCCAATCAGAGACCCACCCGTCTGAGATGAAGTCTCTGATTGGCTGAACGCTCGACGCGGGAACAAATTTTTAACAGCAAGGCCCACACACGTAATGATCTACCAATTTAGGCTAACTATTTATTTCACAGGAAATTCATCAAAAAAAAGATAAAAGGGTATTTTCTATTTTACAGTTCACTATAATTTAGAGTCTCTTTCGCACTCTTCCTTTCCCGGGGTTTTCCCAGCCGGGAAAAACCCCTTTTGCACTTCCGGGCTCGTTACCCCTTCCCAAGGGACGTCCGAACCGCTCCCTTCAAAGACCCAGTCCCCTTTTCCCGGACTCTCTCCCCCGTTTTATGCATTTTTTTTCCCTCGTCATCCCCCGCTTTTTTCTTTGTCGGCCTCGCCCTCATCCTCCTGCTGTCCCCTTTCCCGGTCTCGGCCCCCCTTGATTCGCACCCTCTCCCGCCCCAAAATACTGTCCCTTCCGCAGCCCAAAAGACGCCAAGGCGGGGAAGTTGAATGTTCCCCGACGTGACGGCGCCTCCGAGTTCTGGGAAAATGGGCACACAATGGTAAAGCGCCCTTTTGACAGTCCGGCTTGGGAAAAAGGGTGCCAAAACTCCACCACGAAATTCCTTCCCAGCAATTTTGGGAACTTCAAAAATTTTCCACTCTGTCGGCAGGGGTTTCGTTGGAAAATAGGGGAAAAGATATCTTCGTTCAGCTTTTCCCCCCCTTCAGTGTCCATTTCAGGGGACCTAGGAATTCCATCACGCTACTGGCAACTCTGCGAGCGGCCCTGATGCAGTGAACAACCCCGGGGCAGAGCAATTCCCAAATATACAGATAACTAAAATAACACGTCAATTCTCCACGAGGGTTTCACCGGGCCTTTTACCCCATCTCTATTTTCATACCAAGAGGCTCAAAGATTTGATAGAAAACACCTTATTCAATTTTACACATAAAAAACCGACCCTTCACACACACAAAAAAAGAAAAATTTTAAAAAGAAGGCAAAAAGGGTATCACTCTAATTTACTTAATCCGTCGCATATGGTGGGGTGCCAACCCTTTCCACAATTTTCTACTATATTCGGCAAAGGGAAAAACTCTATAGTGTTATTCCATTTAGGAGGCGTTTAATCTATACATGGCCTTGGAACCCGATATGGACTCAAAATTTTTATTTAAAAACCCCTTCCCCGGACCGATCCAATTTACATCCATTTTATTCGTGGGGAGGGGGCCCATTCCCATTACCAGATCGCCTTTAAAATTTTCCCTTTTCCCCCGCAGTTGATCTCCAAGTTTTCCCTTTTTTTTGTTGGCATTCTTCCATTTGTACAATAAAATTTCCCGAGAACGCAGGGATGAAAAGAAAAGTTCAAAACCCAATCTACCTGTCAATTTCGCAAAATTTTCCACAACCTTCCCCGGGAAAACCTCCCGTCAATTCTCTTCTCGTAAATCGGGGTTTGAGGGTTTTAATTTTCCTCGCTATCACCCCGGGGGGCTAAAACCTTTGTTTTCATGCGAAACGGTGCATAACGCAAATAATGCTGAGAGGTTTCGTTTTCCCCCTTTTCCGCGCAGAGTGCCTTAAACGGGGAAAACCCCCAAACCTTCCCAATGGTCCTCCCGGGTGGCTCAACGGGGTTATATTCATTAAATTTTAAAGGGCACACCTATTTTTCAATTCGCCCCCTTCTTCCGTTCAGTGTGCCTCTCTAGTTTTCCCTTCCCTTGTTTGACAACATTCGTCTAAACCTAATTTAGATTTTTCCCACAATACATTGGGGTCTTTGCATTCTCTTTTTGAACAAAAATCCCATTAATTGAGCTGAGTCCTTCCCTTTTTTCGACAAACCCCGGGAAAACCCCTATTGTTGGTTCAACGATGAATTTCATCGTTGAAAACGGGATCCGTGATTTCAATTGAAGGTTCCCCCCTGGTTTAAACAAACTCCTTTTCCTTCTCGAAAGGAACTACCTCACTAACGTTTTGAGTCACAGTCTTTTATTATAAGTACGCTTTTCCGCTTGACTAAATTTAGATCGGCTGTGCGGTTACCCAACAAGAAAAGGTTCACCCGAAGGGCTGTTGGCGAGCCCCCTTTGTAAAACTTCCCCCCGGTTTTAAATTTTACCTTTGCGAGAGGTAAACAATGGCATCGTAAACCAAGGGGCTTTTGACCCAAACATACTCTCCCAAATAATTGTTCTCATCCATCCAACTACTGCACACAAATTCATGGTAGCCCCGTTTTTTTAAACACCGACGCCCACCCACCTAATTCAAATCCAATTTTAAATTCCCCAAAAGAGTTCTCATTTTCCGAGCCCCTCCCAAACTAGCCACTGTTTCAACATGTTTTCATAAGTTTAGGGCAAGAGGGTTTTATGTGACCGACTTCATTGAATAATAACAAATAATGGGTTTTCCTTTCGAATGGCCCCCCCCTTCCCTTTTTACCATCACTAATTCTATACCCTTTTTTCCCTTTTTCCCTTCCTCAATCTTAAAATTTTTTTTTTTCTGTTACTACCCCATTTCTTCCGACGGTTAAAAAATGTTCGTGTATCTCATAGGGGCCCAAATTCTCCTTTTCGCAATCACACGACGTGGCCCCTCCACTCTTTCATTAACTAACGCGTTAATTAACGGCTTACACTTTAACCGGTTCCCCAAATTCCGGTACGGTTCCTGTCAAATAACAGACATTTTAAAATTGTTCCTTTTTTCACCTGCATTCATATTGAACCTTGTTCTTTCAAATTATTTCTGAGTTTAGCTCTCAGTCGTTCCAAATTAATTCTCTCATTTGCTTACCCCTCAAAAGTTAGTCTTTCCCGTTCTTTTTTTTTCTAAAACTCCCTCCATCAGCTTTTTAAACGTTTCTTTTATCATTATTCTCATTTTTAAAATTCTATCCTTAATTTCTACTTTACTTAGATCACCGTTGACTTACCCCAATTCCCTTGCTACCCCTAACAAGTCACCTTTTTTTAAACTTAAAAGGGAGTCATCATTCAAAAAAAACAACTAAACAAGAGTACTACAATAAATCAAGAACACACACATATACCAAACAACACAATCCCATTATTTTCCCAAAATACCCCAAATAACTATAATAATACACAATAAACAACTAAACAAGGTGCTCAATAAATGAAAAAAACACATTTATACCCAAAAAAATACAATCCCATTGGTATTGCCAAAAACTAAAGTAACTATGCAAAAAATTTACAAATAAATACACAACCCCAAACCACCCTCATTATCATAAAAAAAAAACAAATTCTATGATTCGGACCCGTAAAAAATTAAAATAATAGAAAAAACACACTTTTAACTAAAACCTCAGACTCTTGGCAAACAAAAAATTTTTAAGCACAAAATTCAAGATTTCCAAAAAAAACAAGCTAACAAAAAAATAAAACTCTCTTCCCCAAGCATAATCTCAAAAAAAAAAGGACTTACCCTCTAGCACAATGGGATGCTGCGCCTTCACTATCTTTTTTTGTTTGGGGCACTTCTAAGAAGCCCCCCCTTTTTTCCTTCGGCGAACTTTTAACCCACTGGTATAAACAGTCCACACTCTTGACGGGCGGGGTTTTTCTCGTATATCGCGCGCACACACAAAAGAGTCCTTCTCCTGATTGGAAGATAATCCTTTTTTCTATTCAGGCAAATTCAGCATTTATTCCATTTTAAAGAAACCCCCCTCCACCAGATATATAACTGTATGCTGTTATCTCACTCAATTTTTAACTATTTATTTCACAGGAAATTCATAAAATAACAAGTAAAAAGGGGATATTCTATTATTACAGTTCACATCAATTTAAGTCTCTTTTGCACTCTTCCGTTCCCCTTTTTCCCCCGGGGGGACCCTGCACTTCGCGGGTCGTTACGCTATCGTCAAAGGGGCGTCCGAACCGCTCCCCCAAAGATCC
Source organism: Trichonephila inaurata madagascariensis (assembly GCA_019973955.1). NCBI lineage: Eukaryota > Metazoa > Arthropoda > Arachnida > Araneae > Nephilidae > Trichonephila > Trichonephila inaurata. Next base: position 102,111 of record BMAV01010261.1, read on the forward strand.
CGTCTCCTTTCTTCCGGGCTCTCGCCCGTTTTATGCATTTCTTTTCCCTCTATCCACCCTTATTTCTTTTGGCCTCAGTCCTCATCCTTCCTTGTCGCCCTTCCGGTCTCGGCCTCCTTGATGTCGCACCCCCCTGGGGCCAAAAAAATGTCTCGCTTCCGTGTCCCAAAGACGCCAAAGGGTGGGGGTAATTTTAAAGTTCTCCGACGGGCGGCGCCTCCCAGTTCTGGGAAAATGGGCAACAATGGGAAGGCCCCTTTTTTCGTCGGGCGTTGGGGAAGGGTGCCCAAACTCGACCACCAGCTACGAAATTCCTTCCAACCTTTTGGGGAAATTCCCGAAATTTTTGCAGCCTGCGGCACGGGATCTGTTGGAAAATGGGGGAAAAAGATATGCTTTTAAAAACCAAAACAGAGGGGAGAATCAGAGACTTATCCCCGGGGGAAATGAAGTCTGATTGTCTGCCTCAACGCTTTATTTTCTGCCTTGAAGTGAATGCGGCATTAGGATCAATGCGCTAAATTCATGACTGCCATGTGATTATACTTACATTATACTTGTAATTGCTGTTCTATAAGTATAAAAGTTAGATAAAATTTTAAATTTGATAATTGGTTAATGATTTCCATGCAGTAAGATTTTTCAAAGAGTTTTTCAAAATTAAAAAATAATTCTTACATTTTACGTGTATTTTTAAAACGAGTGCATTTTTTCTACTTATGTACGTTGTTATTATTCACAAATATGTTCTTTTTAAAGGAAAGTATCCTTAAAAAACAAAAGTTGGCAGCAGCGAAGCGCATGAGCTGATTTGCTGGAAACATGTGATTGCAGTTATTATGCGAATATGACATCATAGTCACATGATACCTCATTAATTCTATTACGAGCTTCTTTTTTTTTTTTTTTTTAATGAATTAACAGCACTCAAAAACATTAACGAAATAATAGGAATTAACAACAAAAAAGCTATACTTTTCAGAATACAACTCGCATGAACAATTAATCTCTAGATCGATTAAGATTCAATAATTAAAAATTAAAAATGAAAACTGACTGAAATATCAAATTTAAATTCTTTCTGAATTCAATCACCGTACTACTGACCTTCAAGTTTTTTTTTGAAAATTTCCACCAAATTGTAAAAGCGACTAGAGGACAAAAATTCCATCCGTTTTAAAACAGATTTCGAATTCTTATATATAGTTCTTAAATTTACTTGATGATTCTCTATAAAGTGTGACAAACTTACATGGGGAGGAGGCATAAAGAGAATTCGGAATCACATAACAGAAATAGGGTCAGAAATACCTTCTTGCGATAGAGGACGTTGAATGGCTCAATTGTACAATGATCCTGCTTATCCCTTTGAGACCCGAATTATTTTTATCTTTTAGTTTTAAATTCTTCTGGTTATTAATACTATATAAACCCTAATGACACTGGGAAAAATAATGAAAAATACCCGCTCCTCCCCTGAACTTCGAAGGCACCTGCACGATCATGGGGGTTGGGAGTTGTCTGTGAAACAGGTCATTTATGAATTTTTACGAGTTATACTTTTTTAGCTCTAAGTTGATAGAAGAAAAATCTTAATTCAACTAAAATTGTTGCAAATAAGGAAATTATTGATGTATAACTAAACCATTTTATTAATTCATCATTTATTTACTGTAAAAATCTTTTGTTTTGTTTTTGACAAGCATAAATAACCATTGAATTTTTTACAATATGTTTTCGAACTGCTTTCGTAGTTTTCCAATCTGCACTTGCGAGGCCTTGAAATGTCATCAACGCATCGAAAACGGCTATACATGTCAAGCCTTTTATTCTAGAATGGCCAGGATAAAAACCATGACATGTATAGCAGGTGGATTATAACGCTTCGATCTTTTTGCGAGTGGAATTACAACTCTCTGTTATCTTTACAATCAGTTAAAATACATTTGTTAGTGGGTGGAGAGTCTAATAACGCTTCAACAATCTCAAACTTAAATTTCAAACGATCTATTTTGATTTTTAGAGGAATTTTATTAGATATTGCATCTTGTCTGTACTGAAACCAAGAATTTGAAACTGCTAAACAAATGTAATGAATGTGTTCAAGAGACATTTATGGTAAAGAATGATCCAAAAATGTCTTTCCATTTCAAATATTCCCATATCTTATCCATAAGTTAACCAGCTGTCTCTCGGCTGTTGTCCTGTGTACGTTGAAGGTATCCACTAATTCTTGCATGGTTGGGTTTGGTTTGTTCTTTACAACTTGGTCAATATCATTTTATCCAAATTATGATGGCCATCTACTCCTAGCCTGATCTTGGCAGCTTCTGCATCCTTCCCTAAATTGATGTATGTGTGATCTCGTCTATGTCAACCTCCCCATTAATTTTGATAAACATTGCGACATCCTGTGTCTGCTGTACTCTTTTTATCGGACTCGTATAACAAGTAATGTCTCACATGCTCCTTCTCGCTTTCCATGTTACACCCTCTGAGATTTTTTTAGGTTATTAACTGTGTGAGACACAATAGGTTTACATATTAAGCATTCACACGTTTGGTTGGCGGATGATTTCGGTCATTACAGCGTTATGTGTGGCGTCAGTTCTACTGCAAGTTTGCATATCCAAGAATGGGTAGAACTTTCGCACTCACCCAATATTATTGAAAATTTATTGGTATTTGAGAACCAATCACTCAAACAGAAGCTATTAGGTTGGACGAGTACTCAAACATCTGAATGGACTAAATTCATGATGGTCACATGATAACGGCAATCACGTGTTTCCCATTGATTAAAAATTGACACTCTAAGTTGTTCATCTTGTAAAGTTTAGATAATATTTAAAATTTGATGATTGCGTAAAGAGTTCACGTGCTAAAATCCTTCAAACAGTTTTCAAAATTAAAAAAATACTTACATTACACGAATACTCTTAAATTAAGTGCATTTTGTTTAACTATGTGCATTATTATATCGTTGACAAATGTGTACTTTCTAAAAGAATGTTTCTGCAAAAAGCAAAACTTGGCAACAGTGAAGAACATGACCTAATTGGCTGGAAACACGTGATTATATTTATGATATAATTATGACGTCGCATTAATTTAAGGACTAATTGGCCGAAAACACGTGGCTCAGTTATCATGTGACTATGACGTCACATGAATTTAGTCCATTGGTCGACATGCTCCTCGCGTATGAAGCTGTGGACTGTAAAGGGGATTCTACACTTGCACAGGGACGTTTTCCAAGTTTATATATTCCTGATCCTTATATCTTTGAAGTTATGTGAGAACGCTTATTTGGAGAGCTGTCACGAATCTAGAGCAATCGAAGAGCACACCATACAATGAGAAAAATGCCCCATGTCGCCCAGAAAACCAATCGAAGTACGAAAAACGAGTGAGAACCCCATGATTAGATGTCCCTCCCCACACATACTGTATGGAGGATGCTATCAACAAATAACACGAATCCATGCTACGTATACCACAACTAGGTATTGATACTAGAGAATCTTACTTCTGCAAGTTTTGGCTGACCGTGGATAGAACAGTGGTCATGGTCACGAGCTCGTAATTGGCTAGTCGTGAGTTCGAGTCCTGATAGTCGATCTAGATACTATAAATATGTATCGTGATTTATTCTATCATATACAACGACTTTAAGATGAAACCCATCAGAAGAAGGAAATCATCGATAATAACATTTATTGTTGATATTTAAACAGAAGAAGCCCGGTGACTATAAGTGGTAGTGTATCGCGCTTCCTCGCCACAGGTCCGGGGTTCAAATCCCGGGTTGGGAAAGATCGACTCAGCCTTTTACCCCTTCAGTGAGTCTATAAATGAGTACCAAGCTTGCTTGGGAACTGAAAATTAGGCGTTTCGCGTCAGAGTGACTACATGATCGAAAAATCCGCCCGCACATGCACCCCATCACCTAAAGTCACATAAACTGAGACAGGTACAGTAGGCTTTGGCCTTCATGGGCTGGTACGTCACTGAGTTTAGTATTTAAACAGAAAGGAATAGTCTCTTACAAGACGGACTTGGTTCACATTTCAACCAAGAAGTCTCTTATCCTCTTAACAGCTTCCGGAATAATATGTAGTGTGTTAAAACGTAGAAACGTCAATCACTTGACGAAATTCATTTGTATTCAGAAAATTTTTGCTTGTTTTCATCGTATTGGAACCCTAGGATCAGATAATAGAAAGTCTGTGAAATCCCTAATAAAACTGATGCTGTAGGATTTCTCAAGTATGAGTAGACCTTTGATTTAACGGAATGACCACGGTAGGCGAGTGGTCGTGATCGCGAACTCGTGACGGGTTTTGCCGGAATCCAAGATTCGATAATTGTATGGGCGATGATTGTATTCATCATGTAGAGGCCCTGATGAATGTTAAATCTGTCGTGTCTCATAGTACTCACGTTGGTGTGATTTCGAAATACGGGGAGCGGGTTTCCAGTTCAGGTGTTCTCCTGGTCACTTAACTAAGATTCAAAATTATGAAGATCACTAATAGCCAGCGTGTTGCTTTAGAGCAGGGGTACTCGACCTTTTTTTCTGCTGGGCCGCATGCATATGTCAGCTATTTCACACAGGCCACAACATGAGGATACATGAGAAGGGAGAAATGCTTTAAGATCAAGATAACATTGGAAGTTTAAAATGTGGAAAATTGATAATAATATTATAACTCTTGTTTTGGTTTTTTTAATTATTATTTTTTATATATATTTTTTTAATTTTTGTTATTAACACTAAATTAGAAGCATTTAAGAAACACTCCTTCACAATTTATGCATCATTAAATGGTTTCGTATGATTACCAATAATTTAATAATCTTCATGGGACGTCGTTGTTACCGCTGTGATATGACCCACCGACAAAACACTTTGTTGCTGTTTCAAGGATTATTCAGGAAAAAGCCTATTTATCAGCTCTTGAAAGAGATTTTCGAGGGAAAGTGTCATTAAACGATTCCTGTGTTTTGGTAGTTTTTTAAATACAGCACTTTCGTGACAAATCAGGCAATTACTGATCCATGTTTGTTTTTCACCACAAAATAAGACTTCCCAATCGTCTTGAAATTATATATTTTTTTCAACTATATTTTGCTTGCAAGATATGAAAGATAGTTACAAATTAATTCCAATCACTGTTCACATTCCCCTGTTTTCTGTTATCACAAACCATAACTGTTCCAAATAGAAAAAGAGTATCAATTTGGACCCGTACGACCCCGACAACAAAAAGCAAAATTGATATATTTGATATCTTAACGAAGTATTTCCTACCAAATTTTATACGATGGTCTTAAATAAGTGAATTTCTCAGAGCAAGGGCCATGACCGGTCCACTTAAAAGGTTGATGTTAATAAAAAAGATCAAATGAAATCAGAAAGTTCTAGAATTTATCAAAGAAGCACATACTTCTCAGTTGTTGTATCTTTTAATGTTTCTCGATGGAACTTCCCCCATTACGCTAGTAAGTACTGGCAACACTTCAGCGTTACATTCGACTTTTCATGCTGTAGCGGGTCCAGTCTATCGTATCTGCATTTCTGTTGCTGGGGTCATCATATGAAATTATTAGCGAACAAGACCCACGTTTAAACAGTTGAAGATAGTAGTTATAGAGAAATCCGTGACACGTCGAGAATTTTCTAGAATATTGACGATTCATGTGGAGTCTATGTGAAACCGAAGGGAATGCTTGTGGTTGAAATTTCGATCACCAGCTGTTCTTCTGAATGTATACTTCTCACCAACGCCGCAAAAAGGCTTTATGTTACGTTGCTGCTGTTTTTATTCTCGACTTATTTTTACTTTCGACTCTTGCTCGAATGGAAAGCATTTTGGATCCACCTAAGTGATTTAGAATAATCTTTATGCAACTTTAACTCTCCACACTGCTTTAAGTAGGGGTGTCTAACTTGCGACCCGCGGGCCGCATGCGACCACGGCAAACATTTTAGAGGCCCAGCCAGTATATCGGTACACAATAATATATAATAAAATATCAAAATTCCTCCCAAAATAGGAAAAATAGTAGCAGAAAAGAGATGTCAAGAGTTATAAAGTAAACATTACATTTTTCTTGTTCTTTTTTTTAATGTTTAGTATAATGTATTACTCGCGCGAAATAAACTTTCGTCTCTATGAATATTGATTTTTTTGTGGCCCACCTAAAGTTAAACCTTGTTTGCTTGGCCCAAGTTAGCCCTTGACATCCTTGACTAAATGTGAACCACTTTGTAAACTAAAAAATTACGAACAAAACATAAAACACTACTTTTTATAATTCAGGTAATTTATTTTGAAGTAGCTGTAGCTCTAATTAAAAGAATGCAAATTTATTTTATTGTCTAGACATAGACAGACCACACGAGGTTTGAAACCTTTTCTATTTATTTTCAGTGATTATACTTCAATTATTTAAATCATTTTCACTCGCAAAAATGCCATAACTATATTCATAGCAGTTAGAAAATCAAATTTACTAAACCTAAGGAAAAGAATATTCTCTGGAGGTATGAGAAAACTCATCTAAAAAGTATATTTACTTTGTATTTTTACCGCCGACGAAACTTAATCAGAAATTCTTTCATTTTTTTTCTTTCTATAAAGAAAACCAAATCTAATTTACTTTCCCTTTACCGTCATGAAAAAGTTTTCGGGCAGAATAAAGTTGTCAATATAGTTTCCCTCAGCCACATTTTTATTTCTAAAAAGAAAAAAAGAAAAAGCAGAAGAAGAAACAAACTAAAGGCCCCCAGAAACGTATTTTTTATATTTTTCTAATTGCGTTTATTTCTGAAACATAGTTCTTGATCTATCTTTGATGAAAGAGAAGATTCTCTTTAAGTGTAATAAATTTCCTTGGCAACAAAGTAGGTGATTTTTCTTTTAATACTTTTTCAGAACAAATTATTCCTTTGATGTCCACCGACTTATGATCGAATACGTATAGAACACTCAGAATTGCATTCTGAATCTAATTTATTAACGGGACATAACACAGATCGGTGGGAATATCTTTAAGTTTTAATTATTACAAAAATAATTGAGAAAAGAAACTTATTTTTTGTTTGTTATTTCTATAACTTCCTAGTCATTATCTAGAGTTATACATTTCTTCCAACGTGTTTCTTGATCTTTTGATCTCAACAAATTCCGTCATTCTAAGCAAATTCCATCGAAAAAGATGGCTCTCCCTCTTGAATGTGGCCGCGGTAGCCTAGCGGTTACCGTCGCGGATACCGTCGTATCATGAGTTCGAGACCCGAGGTCACTGAAGGCTCGCCGTGTAGAGGGGCTGATGCACGTTAAATTAGTCGAGGCTCAAAGTTCTTCCGTTGGCGTGGTGTGGAAGTAAAAAGAAGAGAAGTACCAGTTCAGGTGTAGTCTTTGTTACTTGATTATGGTGAAAAATTAAGATTTCCCTCGCAAAAAGTCATCATGTTGCTTTACAGTGTGATGCTTATAAACATTTACTCGGCGTTTTTTAAACTTTCGAAGCCCGTCATCCTTGATCACAATAAATTGCTTCGAATGCTATTGTTTAAGCTGTTTTCACATTTCTGACCTCATAATGGTTTCTGGAGTTCTAGGAATAAGAAAAGAACCCTTGGAGTTAAATCGAGAGAATAGAGTGGAGGTGACAAAGTTTCAAAGCGAAATCATTTTGATTCCTTAGCCGACGAGAGAATAAGACTTATCGGCAAGAAGACAGCCACCTTTAGGAATGAACAACATCTAACACACCTTTAGGATTTTTTTCAGATCAACACGCAACGTTTTAAAAGTTTGTAATAATAGTCATTAGCATCTGACTCTTCTCCAGGTAGTTTGAACATTTCACGACTGACTTCAAAAGACGATCTTTTAAAAAAAAGACAGCATGAACTTCACTGTGGACTTCTGCGCCTAAACCATCCAAGCGGTCTGCATGTAAAATCCCGTCATTTTAGAGATGCTTCTTCTGCCTTCAAATAAGATTTCCAAAAGCGGCCGAACCACATTCTTAAAAATACGGCTCAACCGCTTTTGAGAGCCCACCTGAAAGCAAAAAATACGTGTGGTGCATTTTCGAAGCATCTCCAGAATGGCAAGACTTTACGTGCAGACCGCTTAGAGGGTTAACCTCGTGGGGGGGGGTCACTTCGTTTCCACTCCTTACTCATTCCTTTCATCTATGGATATATTAATAGATCCAAAATTCCTCTATAGTTAGCAAGTGACATAAAAATCATCTGTGGTTGTTTGTTGTTGTTGCACGCCCCCATTTGTAAGCAGTGCTAGACCAGGTCCATGGCGTCGTACACTTTCAGAAAGTCTAACACCAGCAAGGGATCGTCTTCTAGATCCTGCTTGGTGAGCCCTAGGGCATTCGAGGATGTGAGCAGGCGAGGCCGGTTTCAGAAACAGCTCGTGCACATCTGAAAGCTCTTGCATCCTTCCGGAAAATTTCATTGTTTTGATATGGCCACTTCGAAAGCGGGCTGGAAGAGTTTGATCCTGTCTTGTAAACCGTGAGCCAGAGAGCCTCCAGGACAGAACACTGATACCAATGGGGCTTAGGGTAATCCCAAACAGGGCTTATTCTGGTGTTTTTTTTTCTAGAGAAAATCTCCAAAGTGAGGGTGCTGACGGCTCTGGTACCTCGCAAACGCCAGCCTTTGACAAAATTTCCGCAATCTCATTTCCCTCCAGATCTATGTGATAGGAATCCACTGCCGATGAATTGATGGATGTGGAAAGATGTTTTAACTTGGTGATATTGACACTCAACATTATTCTCACACTTTGCCAATTGGGCAAAAATGCTGTTATTGCACTTCTACTATCAAACAGTATCCAAATCTCTTTTCCATTTGGAAGAGATGCAAGAGAACCAAGGGCCTCATCAATGGCTATTAGCTCACTTCGAAAAACCGAGCAACCGTCTGGATTTCTCCTCTGGATTCTTAAGATATGGTCTTGCGATATTCATCATCTTCATCTCGCTGTAAATCAGATGTGATCAAATAGTGGTCTGCAGAGAGTTATTTTGAGGCCCACCAAGATAGTCAGAAAACTAAATATAGGGAAAATGTTTTCTGTATTTGGTCGACATACATTTTTGTGCTACATACATTTTTTAACTAATGAGTGCAATCATTTTAAAAAGGTGCGGTCCTTTGGTGTCCTCGGCTTCAAATGGCCCATGAAAACCCCAAAAAATGTTGTTTTGTTGTAATTTTTCAATATTTCTGTCACAGAGAATTTTAGAAAAGGAGTTGAAAAACGTTTGGTATTTTTGGGAACCTGTTTATGACTTTTGTTGCTTAAATGTACTGAAACCAAATTCTTAAGATCATTTTCTATGTATAGATAAAGTTTTATATAATTTATTTCCCTTTCTATGCTTTAGTGTTTTCCCCTTACCTTTTTATTTTGTTTTTCGTTTTTTATACAATTTGTTATTCTTTCCAAACCATGTCTTGTTATTGAAAATTTAATTATAACCAAATTAGTCTGTAAGCTCGAGCTTTGCGAAAGCAATTTTTAAATAACTTAAATTAAAAAATTATTCACGGGAGAATTTGATTACTAATTTTGAATCAAACGGAGATATATGTTGTGGGGGATAACAAGATGACCAATAAAAGAGATTGACTATTAAAAGTTAAAATTAATAAGCACATTGCATTTTGTGTTCCCAAAAAAGAAAAATATATATTAGATATGAATGAATATTTAAAGTTTTTTACTAATTTATAAAGGTATATTTTGAATATAAGATATGGAAAAAAGAGATCTTAGTTGTGAATTATCAGACATCAAATTTCAGAGATGTGATAAACTGGACAAATCAAGGATATTTTTAAAAAAATATACATGAAATTTCGATTTCTCTGATTTTTTTCCTACTGAAAAGAAAAAATATGAACATTTGAAATATTGCCCAAGAATAAAGCATGTCGAAAAAAAACGTTGATAAAGATATTTAAGGAGAATTGATGCACAATTCTTAAAATACAGAAAATTTTAATATTTAAAGAAACGATTATATAAGGTGATTGCTTGGAATGGGTAAGTTTGTTATAAGATATCCAAAGATAGAGATCAATTATTTAAGATATGTTAAAATATATGCACATACATTTTGCGTCAAAATATAAAAATATATAGATAGATATGCAATGAATATCAAGTTATATAAAGTTATATATATAAAGGTATATTTTGAATATCAAGATATGGAAAGAGATAGAGATATGTTGTGAATATCAAGATATACAAAAATAAAGATGTGGATATACTGAGAATATCAAGATAAGCAAGAATAGAGATGGATATACTGAGAATGTCAATATATTCATAAATTTACATGGAAATATCCAGATATGCAAGGATGTGTATATCGATAAATGAAAAGAAAAAATATGAACATAGATATATATGCAAGGATACAGATGTGAACATCAAAACGTGCTAAAATATATAAAGAATATGATATGCAGCAAGCTACATTAAAATAAATAAATGAATACTGAGATACGCTATAATAGAGGTAGATATGCTTTGAATGTTAAATTTTTCATAATGTAAACTACAAAAGTGAATCGCTTTAGCATTAGATACTTCAAGAAAAACCATATAACTTTTATAAAAATAACATTTTGACTATTAGCTCTGTTCAAGTTTGACTAACGAAAAGTCATAATCGTTTTTTACGAGCACTAATAGGAAGAAAGCAATTTTTGTGTGGAGATCAGGGGTAATATGTCCAATGGTGTTGCCTTTGTAGCAATAGATCGAAGCATTTGAAATATATTACTGGTTATGATAACTAGTAATTACTGAAACGTACATTTATACCATTCATTATTTAATTTAGTAAAATTTATATTCGTAGTTATCAACATAAGTTAATTTATTCTATCAGTAAAAGAAGGCTTCACAAGTCACTTATAAAGGTCACACGTTCAGCACCTATTTGTTGCATATTAGTAACTACATTTTATTTGTTAAATATTTTGTGTGGGTGATTTGACAAAACCTAAACTTAAATTATTTTCTTTTCACAGATTATATTTGAATAAGAAATATGTATTTCATCAATATACAAAATAACCACAAGAGATTTTCAAGAATATATTTTCAAAAAAATAATAGTAATAAGCTGAAAATTCAAGTAATTTCATGTTAGTTCCCACAGAAAAGGAAAAATGCCATAAAAATATTCAATTTTTCACAATTTGAATTTCTCTGAAATAAATTAGCCTATTATACCAAGAAAACATTTTTGATAAATATTTTTTAATTATTTGAATCCTTTAACAATGGAAAACCTACAAATGTAATTTATCAAGGAACAATGGAAGTACTTGAAATGTGCTTTAATGTGTGTTAAATACTAAAAAAGGACAATTAAAAATTCGTTCAAACAATTTGTTCATTTAATGTATTATTAAGTGTGCATGAAATTTAATGGAAATATTTTAAACTAAAACAAAGAACTCGTGCTTAAATGTATTAATAATAATTATTAACAGCTATATAGATGTAAAACAGCAGAAGTTAGAACTAGTAAACTTAAAACAATTTGAAGTGATTTTGATCTTAGTGAAAGCCACTCAACAAATTAAAATAAATTTTTTTTTTACATAGTCAAAAAAATTCACAAAATCCATTCAATGTATTGTATCTTCCATTTAATTTGCATTGTTGCATTTAAAAAATGATTCCTACAAATCAAGTATCGAATTTTTTCATAGTAAAAATAGTTCTTTCATTTAAAAAATAACGATACTTGTAATCGTCTTACTACTAGTTCTCTAACAAAATTGTTTATCTTAATTCAAGCAAATATTTAAAAACATCATAATTAAAATAGATTCAATACATTAGTTAACACTTATTAATTCATTGCTTTCAAAATAGTTCCATTTCATATTTTAAAAAAGGATTACCCTTTGAATATTTTTTTGATAAAATCTTTAAACTTTAACTTAAGCTTTTCATTAAAATTCAGGAAAAACAGAAAGGTTTCAATAATTGTAACAAAAAATTAATATTTTTTTAAATTAGTTTTACAAAATTATATAAAGTTTTTCTTTCTCTTTTGTAATGCTCCTTTCATTTCCCATTTTTAATATTCTGAGAGATAGAAACTTTTGAACTTTCCATTTACAAACATTTCCGAATATAATAGTTTCATCTTTTTAGTGTTTTTGTATTTTAAAAAATCAATTTTCGGTGTAATCTGTCATATTTAAAATTTAAACAATAAAAAATTAGTTCAAAACCAGAATAATAGATGGCAGCATACGTAAAATATTAAATTTGATTTGCAAAATAGAAGGTGTGTTAAAGAGATAATAGATGGCAGCATGTATTGTAATTTTTTTCTAAATTGGAATATTTGGATTGCAAAAAGCTATTTGCTCAAGATTTTAATTATTCATTTAATTATTAGAAAGAAAAATCGTTACAATATTTAAGAAAAGAAAATGTTTATAGCGCGATTTTTTCCCCAAAATTTCTTTTTTAAAAATATAATTTTTAAAAGTTTTTCGCCATTTGGTATAATTTCCATATATAATTACCTTAATAATTTAAATTTTTTATAAAAATTCGTATTTTTGAAAGAGTATTATTTTTTCAGTCATTGAAACTGAGTGATGAGTGCATGTTTTTTCCTTCGAAAATGTTATGTAATAATTATATTAAAGTAAAAAGTAGTTTTTATATTTATTTATTTTTCTTATTGTTTCATGTTTTCTTTTCTTGTTTTCGAAAAATTTGAATGCTACTTCAGTTCAAAAACGTTCAATGCTAAAAAATTAATTATTTATTTCATATTTTATTTTTCACTCATAGTATATCTGCAAATTAGATTTGAACTTTACATACTCGAAAGCAGGCAATTAGAATTACTTTTTTTTGCAAAGATAATAAAAGTAAATCATAAGAAAATTATGTATCATTTTAGACTGACATAAAATTACTTATTAAAATGAAAAAATTACAAGAATGAAAATATAAAAACGTATTTTGTTTTTCAGTTTATACACATCAATATAACAAAAAAAATAAAACATGTATATATATACATATATAAAAGGGGTTTATATTTTGAAGTAGTGTTGGGGTATGTATTATATTATATATATATATATATATTTTAATTTTTGTATAAAAACGACGTCTTCAGAATGCTCTCCCCCTTTTTTTATGAGCAAAATCAACAATTAAAAAAACAATTATTTTACATTTAAATGAATAGACAGTGGCATTTTGGAAGAACAACAAAAAAGCAAGGAAAGCAGCAAGTATTTAAAACCAAAATTGGCAAAAAGAAAAAGGGGGCGATTACATCCATTTTTTGTGTTTTATACCCGTAGTGTTGATAGTAAATGTAATAGTAGTTCGAGGCTGAAGGCGTGGGGTAGGGTTTCGGTTTTAAACCCATTACGATTAAAATTACAATGTTTTTTTCCTAAGAATGAAAAATTATTTATAGATCATTAAAAGAATTAATTAAAAATATGTTGAAATTTTAAAAACACAAAAAAAAAAAATATATATATATATCTAATTTCTACAAACAAGATAACATCCCAATCCATTCGAAAAAACACATAGACAGTAGGAAAATCCCCAAAGAAGGACAAAAGGTAACCGAGATTAAAATTATAAATGGATTATTTTAAATTGGCTGACTTAGGACAGCTAATATATAAAAAAAATTAATATAAAAGGGGTTAAATGTTTTTTGGGCAGCCAACCTTCCCCTTTTTTAAAAATACTGACAAAAACCTATTGAAAAATGGTAGGGAAAACCTAAATAAAATTTTAATTGTATATTATATTGTATCTTATATTATATTTATTTTTGTAACATTTAAAATTCCCAAAAAAATTATCAATCTTTATACATAATTTAATCATGCATGTGGCTCAAAATAGGACGTTATTTTCAGATCGTATTATAGCAACAGGCTTATAATTCAGCTTAACGCAATGAGCTAGTGAATAACTTCTTTTATATGTGTTCTTAAAACCATTGAGGTAAATTTGACTTCGCTGTAGCGCCTTTGAAATTAACAAGATTTGTCCGCTGCTTTGTCCCTTTTTTATTTATAAAAATTGAACTGTACAACGTCAAGTATGATAATTGTAATTAAAATTGAATTAGAAATACTCTTAATTTTGTTTTAATTTTCAGAACAAACACATTCAAATATATAGAAACTAATTTGCAAATTTATCACTATAAATGCAGTTGAATCATCACAAGAAAAATAATTAATAATGTTCGCAATTCCGATTGAACATGTACGAAATGACTGTTAAATATACTGATAATAACCGAAATAGAAAAAAAAAATGTTGTTAATGAATTAAGTAATTACATACAGGAATGCAGGTTATTTAGAACATTCTCTACTTAATTCTAAAAAATTATCGGATTCTTTAAAGAGAAATTTTCAATTTAGAAGTTTAATAAATAATTAAAGTTGTCACCTTTAATTAAAAATGCTTTGGATATAGCGTGAAATTCTTATTTGGGTAGCACTTAATCCTTCAGATTTCATGTAATGGGCTCAGTTCATGTGGCGCCATAGTCACATGATAATGACAATTATCTGTTTCTGGTCAATAAGTTCAAAAACATGTGACGTCATAGTCACACGATAAAAGCAATTATATGTTTCCAGCACTTTTTTGTTGACAACTTTTCTCCTAAATTATCAACAATAATTCACAAATAATACAGAAAAAAGAATTTTATTTAAAAGTGGATGCATAAGATAAAACTTTTTTTTATGACTAAAATGTTTATGATGAATTTTTTTTCCATAAAATTTAAGCATCTTTACCCAATTACAAAATTCGAAATTTTTCTCATTGAGCAACTTGTATAATTAGTTTAATATCTATTTTGTGTTCAATGGAGAACACGTGTTTGTCTTTATCATGTGACCATCATGAATTGAGTCCATTAAACTTCAGGAGAAATATTCAGGGGATCAAATTTAAGTCTCAAAGTGATCTGGGCTAAGGGACCCTATAGTAGTTTATAATATTCAGTAATGAATCTCTTTTTGTTTTTCCTCTCACTCGATATTGAAAAAAGGAACAATATTAAACATATTATTGAAAATTAAATGTTATTAATGTGATGTATAGCCCCTAATGGGTTCATGTGAATACCTTTGACATTTTAATGAACAAATTAGAATGAATTTATAGGAATATTGAAGCATCAAACTGAATGTTGATGTTACATGTTTATCTTTATCATGTGATCATCATTAATTGAGTCCATTAAACTTCAGAAGAAATATTCAGGGGATCAAATTTAAGTCTCAAAGTGATCTGTGCTATAAGGGACCCTTTAATAGTTTATAATGTTCAGTAATGAATCTCTTTTTGTTTTTCCTCTCACTCGATATTGAAAAAAGGAACAATATTAAACATATTATTAAAAATTAAATGTTATTAATGTTATCTATAGCCCCTAATGGGTTCATGTGAATACCTTTGACATTTTAATGACCAAATTAGAATGAATTATAGGAATATTGAAGCATCAAACTGAATTGCGTTTTTTTTTAAGAAATAGGGAGAAAACGTGATTCACAGTTGTGTTTAAACGTGGGACGATTCTAGGTGCTCGAAGCATCGAAACCAGTATCATCAAAACAGCCTCACTTGCAAAAAGTTCGAGAGCAGCAGTTATTAATTTTTACAGAGATGGATTCCCAAGCAGAAAATCGGATTTCAACCCCAAGCTTAGGGTTCTGCATCAGTGCCTCCTTCTGCAAAGTCGCAAACAACAAATGACAGGCATAAAAACCCTTAATGACTGGCCGGAATAGGGATTCTTTTGGTCTCAGTCGTCTAAGGCATGCAAGGCGTAGCTGCGGGCCGATTGGTTGGTGGTTCAAATAAACACCCCTGCCAAGGTCAAGAGCTAATCGCTAAAGTTCACTGGAAAGAAGGATTGCGAAAGTTGGCCAGTCCAACAAGGAAAGCAACAGTACTTCAAATTGCGAGGAATCTTAATCGAGGGACACCTGTGAACGTCTCTGAACGAACGTTCTCCACCACACATTACACTGTAGAGGCTACGGTTGCCAATCTCCTATTCGAAAGCCTCTGTTGTGGGTCTTAAACAAGAACAGAAGTCTCCAGATCATAAAGGAGTGCATGGATTGGACTGCAGATGACTGCCATGTGGACAAATAAACCACGTTTGCAACTACACCATGTGGATGACCGGGTGCAAATATGGATATAAACAGAATGAATGTACGAGCCTCATCTCCACTGTTACAACTCTTCAATCTAGTGGAGGCAATATTATGGTTTGAGGCATGTGCTTTGACATTGCACGGGTCATTTGATTCTTGTGGAAGAGTGTCTGAATGCCAAAGGGTTTTTAAATGTTATCGCATAACAAGTTTAACTTTTTATCTTAATAAAATGCCCTACCACAGAGATGGATATTCTGAACAGGACATTACTCCCTGTTATACAGCTGATATTGTCTTCAGATGGTCCAAAAAGCGGGACAGAAACTTTTTACCTTGTTAAGTTGGCCTAAGTATAATCTCCAGATCTTAACACAGTTGAGAATATGTGGGGGCAGATCAAGCGGGTCATATAGTAGCTGGATCCACTACCGTCCAATCTGAATACATTACAGTGTGCATTTCATTGGATAAAATTTAATTTCCTCATACCACCTGCCAACAACTCATAGAGTTCATGTCAAGAAGAGTGTGTGCAGTATTAAGAACTAAAGGTGGTCCTATATTGTATATATGGGAAGGTCATAATAACCTGACCATTCTCTCTCTCTCTCAGTGTATATATATAAATAGGTATTTGAATTATATTATCATTTATACTTTACGTGGATAGAACAAAAAAAAAAGACAAATGTCAGATATACCTAACATAATTATGCAGTTATTAGAAAAATCCATAAATACTAATTGAGCAATCAATTAAATAAACAGTATACGGCAAATAAATATTAAATTAATATAGTAATTTACAATAATTAAATTTGCAAGACATTCGTTAACAGTATAGGGGACTAACTAATCTTTATTTAACTTCACTGAGAGCTTAAAGATAGCTGTGGCGGATGCCCTTACCTCTAAAATGGTAGACAAGAGTGGAATTCTGAAAATTCTTAATTTTGAGCAAGAAGTGAAATATTTCACTGGGTGAGACAAAATCTCACGTAGCTAATTCTCCCAGCTTAAGAAAATTTAGGGACACAAAAGAATGTTATCTTCGAAAAAATTCTTGTAATGAGTCACTTAAATGTTTAATCTTTAACTACATATCGTCGGCCTAATTATCAGAATGCTTAGCTCCACAAAGGAACTAAAGTTGATATAGGAGTGCTGCGTGTCAAGCGCTGTTTGGCGCGATTCCTTAATCGCGCCAAACCGCGATTGTTGTCGAATTGCGTAGAATCCAAAATGGCAACCAAGTGGAGTGGTAACAAATCGTCAGGAAATTAATTGTAAATAACTGTTTTGAAATATATTTCAAATGAAGAATATAGGAATAGATTCAAAATAACCATTATCAATCAATAATGAATAGCAATATAATATAATAAAAATTATATAATAATAATAATAATATGTAACATTATAATTATCATATAACATAATTTAATAGTAATTATATATGATAAATAATTATAAATAACAATAATAATTATTTAACTCTAATGTACGTTATCCCCATAGCAACCACATAACTACACGATAAAAATATCAATGTAACCATATTGTAATGTTATTGCCCATCTTGGCGAACATAAACAACCTTTTGGGGAGTAGCACTCCTATATCAAATTAACACCGCAGAAGGAGTTACGCATTCTGATAATTAGGCCGACGATATAAGGTTCTTATTTAACTTAGACATATCTTCAGTTGAAAATTGCGTAATTGCTTATTATAAACAAATAAATAAAAGATATCTTTTATGATGAATAAAAGAAAAGCAGATTTGTTGGATTCATTAAAAACATTAATTTTCAATTATAAGAAAGCTATTTTTTTTTATTTAGCTCTCGTTCCAAAAAATTGAGTTTAAAAATAAAGGCAAACCATTGCTTTCTACATCCACAAATTCCTAATTGTTTAATATTTTATTTATTAAAATATGCAACTTACTCCTATTGTTTTGTAAATTCTAGTTATAAAAAAAAAAAAAAAAGGATAATAGATTGTTTCTTTGAAATTCAAAAAATAAAAAATCCGGAAATGTAATTATGCATACACTTTACTTTCATTAATTATTAGAAAAAAATAAAGAAAAAAAACTGTCCATGTATTTCAAAACTGATTAATAATAAATAAATTAATTAAATTACTCAGGAAGATCCAAAAAAATATTGATTTGGAGAAGTATTTTGAAGAGAACTTTGTTTAAAACTATATTTAAAAATTAAGATCCAAAGGATTTTTATATCTCATTATTCGAAACTTTTTAATTCCATATTTACTTTTAAAAACTGTTCTGTCATGTTCTACTCCGTAGGTAAATATAAAAATATTTTAATCTCCTTAACTCTGTCTAATAACTTAATTTAAAAATATTATTAGAAATCTAGTGTCCGCCCACGCGTAATTTATAAAGACAATGAATTATACCAGCAAAAACTTGATCCCCTTCATGGGATGAAAGAATTTGTTTTAAGAGCTCTTAAGTTTTAGAGAACTTGTTAATTTATTAACGAAAAAATAATTTGTTGTTAGAAATTTCATTGAAAATATAATTTTATCTTTTTCTGAATGTGTAATGGTGAAAAAAAATAATATTTCATAAAATAATATAGGAATAATATTATGAGAAATAATATTTTCGCTTGAAAATGTTTCTTGGCTGAAAAATATTATACGATTTTATTTAAGATGCAAGTTGACATCTGTTTAATTTTTTTAAAAATTTTTTTATCATTAAATAATATTTGTAGTAAATATGTTTATTATTAAGAGATATAATATTATTAAGATATAATAATATTATATAATTTAAGATATAATAAGATTAAATAAAAAATACTAAGAAGAAAGGTGTTTTTACTGTTCTTAATAAAAACACTTTGAAATGACTGAGTGAGTAAATATTAATGTCACACTATTCAACTACTCGAGGGCTTTTGGTGACGGACCTCGGAATTTTGAACCACGGTCAAGTGACGTAGCCGACACCTGAGTTGGCATCCCCATCTCCTAATGTGGCCACGGTAGCCGAGTGGTCAAGGTATCGGATCATGGTCGTATTTCAGGCCCAGTACCACTAAAGACCCGCCATGTAGGGGGGAGATACACGTAAAATCTCTGTAAGTTGAAACGTCCTCCCGTTGGTGTGGTGTGGTAGTTAAGAGAGGGGGTGCCAACTCAGATGTCGTCTTCTTCACTTGAACATGATTCAAAATGACGAGGTCCGTCACCAAAAGCCCTCGTGTAGTTAAGCAGTGCGAAGTTAATATTCACCCCCATCTCCCCCACCCACGGGAGGACGTCGCTCTCCTACATGGCGAGTCTTCAGCGGAACAACGCTCGAACTCATTTCGTGACGAGTCCATTACTTTGACCACTAAGCTACCGTGGCTACTCGAAATGTTTGATAATTACCTTCCCACTATCGGCCAACAGAAGTGCTATTGGGGACAAATCAAATTATTCTGAACAACAGTTATTAATGTAGACGACATCTGTGTGAGCTGACACATAACTCTCCAAATTTCCACACTACACCAATGTGAAAACTTTGACCCTCGATAAATTCAACGTACATCAATCCGTCTGCCGGTAAAATATTGATTATCAGGTTCAAAACCGGCCGACTCAACCATACAGAAACAACGTCACGCAACAATTTTGATCAGCACCGCTGTCGTCAGAAGTCCGAAAAAGTGCGGACAAAAGAACGAGACAAAGAGTGTGTGTAGCCTGTTGAAATTTAGAGCTTGACAAACAACCACTGCAGATTTCCAATACTACTACACAACTCCCTATTCTTGTGGCAAGTTTAGACTTAACCGATCGCGCCAGTTGGCTGTACTGCATCATTGAGTGAACATGTACAACTACATTCCGCCGGAAAAGTGTCTAATGTAAAAATTTACAAGAGCGAATCAGCATCAAGTTTCAGAAACTTTACGAACGCGAACTTTTCAAATGTTAACTGAGGCTTATGAAGATGAACTTCATTCGCATGTTCAAAACGCGATAATATGCCCTCAAAGAAAGAAATTTACTATTCTCCAAAAGGATCGATTTCTTAAATCGACTGAATTGTAAACCCTATTAAATCTGAGGCCCAAAAGATCAGACTGCTAAAAATTGATTTTTCAAATCTACTATAACAATATCAATCCATTTTATGAAAAACAAGAAATATACCATATACAAACAATCTATCGGTAAAATCAGCGAATTTTAGTTCAGGAATCTCGACAATTACAATTATTTTTATTACCATATCAGATGATACCGCCTCCCCCTCTGCAGAATTTATGGATTCTTTACTGTCATGAGCTTAGAGGGTTATGCGCGAATATATTTTTGACCTTAATATGTCTTTATTAAGAAGAGAACTTAAATGTTCTAAATACCTGATAATATTTAATTATGTTTTAAATCATAATGAACAAACACACAGTAATAGTTAAAAACCGAATCGCGTAACTTGGACCACTACCTAAATTTCTTTGTCCGGGTCGATCCCCTACCTCTATTTACTATCATGTCCTGAGACCAAATAAATAACCACCAACTAAATTTAGATTCAACGCGAAGAAACATCAGGCCGTGCAAATGCAGGTGGCGCACCCCGGTGTTTAATGGCCACTTTCCAGTGGCCTCACTGATTGGGTTGTCAATCCACTTGTCTTTTCTCACATACCTATATCTCCCCAAAAATTGTCATATTACTTTACTGAAACTTGTTATTTCTAAATTTATTTATCTTATTTGCATTTTTCACATTCTGCTTCGGTTTTGCTTGGAAAGAGTTACATTAATCTGGCCCCCAAAGAACCTATAGAGGCTATGTTAAAGAAAAGACGGTGAGCCCGTTACAAAAGCGCACTGTGTTAAAGAATATTATTTCAAATACGTTACATTAAAAAGTTTGTGTGTTAGGATGGGCTATGAAGCTTATAGGTTCTCTTATGCACAATATATTCTATGCTTTTTTTAAAAAACAACAGTCTTCGGTTGTATGTATAACTGTTAACGGTTTATCCTTGTAGTTAAGCCAGCAACGAAAAAAGGCGCTCTTTGCCAAGGAACAGATGATCCAACGATACCTATACACATCATATTAAGTGAGAACGTGATGATAGGGGCCATTAAAGTTTTATTCTTTTGTCAGTAAATTCAACTTTAAATGCCAGCACCGTACAGTTGCGTCGGAAGATAGTAAAATTCAAACACATTGTACAATTTTATAGTTTTGCTTGTACAGAAAATTTAATTGACTAGATTGCAAATATCGATTCCCTTGGAACGATTTAGTGCCGCATATCGATTTAAAATCGATTTTTGGCCCGAGAAACTGATTTCACATTAATCTATCTCTGGGACCGCCATCCCTAACCCTGGAGAGCCATTGCTTAATCAAAGATACTGCAAAGTTCATGATATGATCCTATATAGACCATGATTAAGCGTTTTCAAAGTTGCATGAGTTACTTAACTTCACAGGTGCCGTTCAACGCATTTTTACTGACGAAGTACACAAGGCTAAAGATTTCGAGCTTGGCGTTTCGAACAAAAGCTTTGTCCCCATGACGAAAACATTTGCAAAATGACGTATGGGCATACCAGAACACATTCCCAGCCGCCTTGTTGAACCTGCTGTAAATATGGGATGAGACATGTGACTTTAAGTACAGACCCAGAAAATACCGTCAGTCGAGCGCAGAAAAGTTCCGCGGATTCCCCAAGACCCTCCCTCAAAAACACGCGGAGACCGTAATTCAAAAATGTTAATGATTCTTCGGGCATTAACATTTGTAATGATTTCGAGTGGGTTTCTCCACCATTCAGACTGTTAATCAACACTACTACATTGAAGTTCTAAAATCCTACGAAAATTTTAGGAAAGTGCGGCAATTTTGAGCGATGGTTGGTTGTTGCATCAAGACAATGCACCTGCCTGCTCATCATGAAGGTTAGACCAGCAAAACATTACAGTGACTGGGCATCCTCTTGATTACTGATTGCTCTAAGTGATTCTTTTTACTTATTACAGCTAAACTTTTATTCATGGAATCGATTTTTCCTCTAGAAGGAAGAGGTTCAGTAGCCATACTGAATGCAGGAAGCAGGTACCTTTAGTGACTACTTTGGGAAGTGATCACGTTACTGATTTTGTAAAATAAAGATTGGATTAATCTCTGCCTGTTTCTTTCGAAGTCACATCTCAAGT
Source organism: Trichonephila inaurata madagascariensis (assembly GCA_019973955.1). Classification (NCBI taxonomy): domain Eukaryota; kingdom Metazoa; phylum Arthropoda; class Arachnida; order Araneae; family Nephilidae; genus Trichonephila; species Trichonephila inaurata. The sequence goes on from BMAV01010261.1 coordinate 124,601, forward strand.
TTTATTAATAAATCAAGTGTAGTGTAATAGGAACAGCTGAAAATCAAGCAAATATCTCGTTATGTTAAAAATAGTCTTGAACTGCCATTAAATAAAAAAGTTTTTACCCAGGTGTTGTAAAATTACACAAATTATTCTACATACAATTTAATATAAAAGGCCTGTTATTCAAACTCAGCACCATTTGACTGAGAGAGATGGAATGTTAATATTTTCATTTTTAATCATTCGTCCAAAACTGAGTTATGTAGAAAGAACTGTAATGAATCAGGTACTTTTTTTTAAATAAATATGGGTGTAACAGTGAGTCTCAATGCAAGGGGAGGTCCTCGGTTCTGGAACCCCCTACCCTGCGGTCTCTTAATTTTTCATTTGATCATAATCCTATGTGTATTTGTAATGCAAAATTTCTACTATTTATTATTAATACCTGCTTTATTAATTAACGCTATTATTTATTGACACTATTTTTTACTATTTTGGTTCCGACAATCTCGACAAAAATCAGAAGAATATTTTTTGGAGGGAATGTGATATGATTGTATGTCAGGCCTTTAACCCTGTGAACATCTCCTAGTTCTCCTCTCAGAAAAATCATGCCGCCACTAATAATGTATTATGTTCTTCAAAATATAAGATTATGGTTTATGTAAAAACGATTAATTTATATAAATACCAAAAATCTAAGAAATGTTATTATTGTTGAAACATACTTTGTTTACTACATAGGAGAAAATTAAGGAAATCTGGAAATTTTAGCTAATAATATTATTTTGTGGTATTACATTAGTAAATATTTTTATTGCTATTTGTTTTACTGTATTAAAACTAAAATATAAAAAGTAATCCTTTTAAAATAATATTGTTCCATTGAAAAGCGTATTAATTTTTTTAAAATTAATCCTTAAATAGCGATTATTAATTTTATTGAGTGAGTTCCAAAGAATGCGAATAAGCAAAAATATATTAAAAGAGTAGAATTTTCGAGCAGTATATATGTGTGGTGTCCACAGTAGGAAAACAAATATGGATAGTAAATACTTCGTGACTTAAATATACCAAATACTGGTGCCAAGCATCTGTTGAAAATATATAAAACAATTTGTCAGTGTTATTTACCTAAATTAAAGATAATTAAAACAAGTTGCTTCACCTACTTGGTTTGTTTGACAGTTTTTATGTGCAATCAAATATCTAAAAAATTTAATAGATGTTAAAATGTTTAGTGCTATAAATATTTTTCTACCAAAGTGTTAAAACTAACTTTATAATTGTCACAAACTAGTTTATATTATGTTCATTCGTTCATTCTCATTTAAAATGAATACCTTAAATGATTCATAAAGATTTTCAGCAACATCAATATATATTTTTTATCCTGAGAAAAAGTTGTAATTTTTTTAAATTAAATTTTTGTTTTTCCATTTTCTTTATTGAAATTTTTTAAAAATTTATGGGTGTCGTATACAATTATAGTAAAATTTTTTTAAAAGGCTTCTGAAACTACTAATGACATATTTGGATCCTTAAATTATTTATATGCACTTAATAAAATACATAAATGGTTTTCTAAAATAAGCTTTATTTTATTTTTTTTTTTTTCATTTAAACCCTTCAAATTTTTACCTTGAAACCCACTACATATTTTTACAAAGACCAAAAAGTTTTGGGAGCCTTTTTTGATTTTTAAATTTAATGTTAAGTAAAATTTATTTCATCCCTTTGTCTTGGGCCCGAAACATTTTAAAAAACGCTGGGGGAAAAAAGGATACCCGGGCCCCCGAGTCCAAATAAAAAAAAAAAGAAATAAATATGTATGCAAAATGGGTTCCCTTTCTATGAAGTTTGTATAGTTCGTACTTGAAACTCATCCTTTCCCCCCCATTCAAACTAAAAAATTTTGCCCGCGGTGGGTGGAAAGGGACAAAGGTTGCCTTTTTCAGAGTTGGCCCAGTACCACTGAAGACCCCCTGTTTGGCAGCGTGCACGTTAAATTGCGAGAACTGAAACGTCCTCCCTTTTGGGGTGGAGTTGGGGGATAGGGGGGCCCGCTCAGGTGTCGTCCACGTCACTTTGACCATGGTACAAAAATTACGTGGTTACAAATTAAAAACACCTCGTGTAGCTCAACAGTGCGACGTTAATGTTGAATCAATCAATCAAACTGAAAATTATATATATATATATATAATACCTATATATTTTGAAACACTTTTTAAATTTTTGTTATAATATATAATAAAAGAATATTAAAACGCGCGTTTTATCTTTATATATATATTTCCTTCTAGATTGTGAATATTCTATTGTTTACTATCTCGGGTTCCACGAGATAATTGTATACTCGTTAGTTAGCATAATGTCTTGGAAAAACTAAATGGTTTTCTTATGAAAAATATGCACCTTTTTACATTTGTGGAAAACAGCACCTATAATGAAGGAAAGGGAACAACATATCAACTAAGTTGATATTAAAATCAAAATTTAAGCGAGAACAGCTTCTAAATTTTAGTTCAATTTCATATAAAATTCACGGATTTCTCACACAACTATAAGCACCATAAAGCCATTCAAATTGCCTTTACATAAAGAGCCTATAATGTGTTGATCTACTTTAAATATTATTTTGAGATATATTCTTCCAATTCTGTGTATGGAATGGGGTTCCATGAAAACACCTTCTAGTTTTAGGAATTCCACGAAAGTCTTCAAATTCTAGGGCTCCTTTGGTTAAAAAAACTTGGTCTAGACTACATCATTGACTTGAATGTAATAAAGTGCATTCGAAATATATTTATATCTGCTTTAGTAATTCATTTATGGGTTTTCGAATTTTTAAGAAATATTTTTAAATCACATAGAATTAAAACTAGCTTCACATATTCAAGACGGCGAGCAGACGTCTGCATTACACTTAAGGGTTTATCAGCCATTTTGAATTCGTAAACATATCATTCATTTATTCAAAAGAATATATGTTACTACTTTCTAAAACCTAATCTGCAATGCTTATTGGAATTCAATAAAATGCATTCTAAAAAAAATGTAATTTTTTTTTTTTTGTTTTGTTCTAATTGCACTTTTCATCTGAAAACAGAGAATGTTTTAGAAAAAAAAGTTTTTAAAATTTTGAGAAGACCCATACACACAAATCATTAAAATAGACACGCAACAGAAACAAAAAATAAACGGACAGAAATTGCCTCTATTTATTCAAGTGTTCTTTTCTTGCATTAAAAATATAGTATTTGTCTGAATATATTTAGAAATGCAGGGATTAACACATTAGGTTAAAATGCAAAAATAGCAGTCTTATTTACAAGAGACATTCCGAAAGTAAGTTTTATCATTTTTTTTCTCTAAAGAAAACGTTATTAAAAAAAAAATTCACCATGGCATCATAAATTACACATCTCGCACTATGTTTTGACATAGCCAATATTGACATTGTGACATTTGTCTTAGTTTGAAGAAACCACTCAGGTAAGACCTGGAACACTGCGATGCAAGAGGATGCCACGTTGGCTGCTCCGCCTTAGCACTGTTTTGAAAGTTATGTCCCGAAAGTGCGACATATATATTTCAAAACAGAGAATGTCCGATGGAGTAGTTTTTTCATTAGGGAATGTAAAGGGAGGCCTGCGACTATTCTCTTCCACTTCCACATCATCTTCCATCCTCTTTACCTTCCCTTTCTGAACGTGCAACATCAGCGACCAACCATTAGACGAGACATGACCTCTTCTCCATACATGATCTATAGGCCCTCATACAAGATGGACACACCTGTCCGTGCCCATTCATACTAGATAACAGCCCGCACTTCTATTGCCAACCCCGCTGTCAGAACACGTCTGTCTGCCATCGTGATTTTACTCGAATAACCTCGGACACGCTAGTCTGCTGCTCTCTCTTCTTCGACGAACTGCGCATGTGTCAGTCTTCCTAAGCAGATGCTCCTTCTATCGTTGAACAAGCAACATTGTTTCTTGTGGTGGTTGTTTTCCATCTGGAGTACCATCTTCCATTTTAAAAAAAAAAGACGAAAATTACTTTCGGATTGTCCCTCGCATACGTTAAAAATTTTTATAATTTGAGAACTTAGATGGGGAGGAGGTGAGCTCTGAAATGGAACACTGCATGACAATTCTTTATACCTTACAACTGTTGGTTGAACATCCCTCCATCGTATGTATTATATCAAAAGCATATCCAAGAAATAAATCAATACGAAAAAAGCCAAGAATCAATCAAGAGCTTTGATCATAAAAATTTACAACTGTGAAATATAAGGTGTGACACACACAAAACGACCATGAGTGAAGCTTTTAAAAAAGTGGAGTTGGCAACAACTTGTTTCAATGACGTCATCTTACGCAGCTTCTCTGTCAATGTCGCCAGTTTCGCCTAAATCGATCACGTCATTTGGGACTACTGCGTCATTGAGTAAACACATGCAACAGCATTCTTCCGGGAAAATGTCGAATCAAGATCAAGTTTCTTGTGAAATCAATTACGAAAACATTTCAAATATTACCCGCGAACTTTAAGATGAAACTTTGTCTCGTGCACTTGTGTTTTAATGGTGTAAGAGGTTTTCAAAGGGAAGGTTTAGTGTGGAAAATGGTGAACCTTCTGGGTACCCAAGGTCAACGATTACAGACCAAAACATAGCCAAAATTCATGATATGAGTGTGTTCCCACTCATATCAGTGATCAGACTATTCATCAACACAACTACATTGAAATACTAAAAAGACTTCGTGAAAAAATTAGGAAAAAAAGGCCAGAATTGGGGAGTGATGGTTGGCTGTTACACCAAGACAATGCATCCGCCCACACGGCCTTATCTGTCAAGCAGTTTCTGACCATCAAAAACATTACTGTGATGAGGAATCCTCTTTATTCACCTGATTCAACCCCATGTGATTTTTTTTTAATTACCTAGAATTAAATCTTGCTGAAAGGGAACCCCCCCATTTTACCTCAGTTGAAGAGATTCACTCGAAAACGGAGAGTGTCCTGAAGGGCCTTCCAAAAACCTCGTTCCAGAACTGTTACCAACAATGAAAGCACCGAATTCAGAAGTGTGTGAATACTGAAGGGAACTACTTTGAAGGTTGTACTGTCACGGAGAATTGATTCTGTAAGTACAATGATTTATTGGATCAGTCTCTTTTTTTTTGTGCACACCTCTTATCTATCAACTTTTCTCTTAAATAACCTATGGGGCTTCTTTATTATCCTTTTTAATATGAGAACTTTGCCTTAACTCTTTCGCGAGCAGTGGCTAATAGATCTAGACAAATAGCAAAAAAACTTTCTCCAAGCGGGTGATAGATATTTAGTATATCCACATGCGTTGAATGAAGCTAAATCGTAAAAAATCAATATAGATGCCAGTACGGTACCTTTTTTTTGCATTTTATGTCCTCTGATGGGTAGTTAGAAACAGTTTTTCACTATGTAAATCTACAAATTGTATTTTGATTACTATAAATAAAATTTCTGATCCGTGAAAAAAAATTTCGACAAGTCTTAAGTATACATTCTCTCATCTGAATGAATTACGCAAATGTGCAATGAAAAAAAAAGGGTTTTATTTAAGATTTTGGAAAGCTTTTATATGTAGATAGAGCCTCTATCCATTACCCACATAGAACAGAAAAATGACCTTGAAAATTTCGCTCTTCCTCCACTTGAGAGAGTCAAAACAGAAGGTCATCTGTACAGAAGATGCTCTCTTTGCAATACCAGAAAAGACGTTCATCGCTCTCGATAGCTGTGTCGGTCCTACAACGTACCACTTTACCTTCAAGCAAATGATCCTACTTGCTTTGAAAAGTTCCACAGTAAATAGCTCATCAAATTTGGGAAATAACTAATTTAAATGCTCAAAAATATTACTTTATTTCAAACTTTTTATACTAAAATTTAATAAAATATAAAATGTGGATATATACCAATTTCAATGTATATTTTAGTAAGTATTCTATATTGTATAATTATTATATATTAATATAATATTATATATTATATATTATTATATATTATTATTTATATATTATTATAATTATTAATTTTATTACACTTGTACTTTGTATTTAATTGTTACTGAAATAAAATGTAATTTTATAAATACCATAATGTTTATTTTTCATAAAAAAATTTTTATGATATGATTCATTATTTCTGTCCTGAAAAGTAAGCTAAATATCCTAAGTGCGCGGTGGCTATAAGGTCTAGCCACCAACCAGCAAAAACAGTTTTTTTTGAGGGGGCTAAATAATGTTTATAGAAGATGGGAACATGACATTTATTAAGTACTTTATCACAAAATAGTGTATTTTAGCTTTGTGCCCGCTAAAGGGTTAAGAATAAATCGTAATATATACAATAGCAAGCATCTGTGAATGTTAGCAAAACGAAAGGTGAAGTTATTAACAGTCTTACAGAGCAATATAAGGAAAAGATTCTTAACTTAGGAATAAGCTGACTTGAAGATAGTAGTGCATTCTTCAAGCTATATATGTATATATAAGTGGTGTACAGGCTTCATTTTAAAATAGGTTATATATATTTAGGATTCGGTTCGGAAATTGTTGCACTAACCTGAGTATATTTTTAATATTTTGATCAAGAAGAGTGAAACTATAAACATCTACAATATCTATGCTTAATTCAACTCCAACGAAGTCTATGATTCCTGTTCCGCCAAAATGGGAATCCAAATTTCTTCTCCTTTTAGACAGTAACAGAATCGGCTGTAATGGATATCAAGAAAAGGAATATTTTTACTTAAAACCATAAATATCGATGCATTCCTTCGGGTGAGTAAATATTTATTAATGTGGTACAGTAAAGCAAAACGAGAATCATTGGATAGAGAACCCTGTGACATAGCCATCCTGCGATAGCTATGACGTGTTGGATCCGCGTAAGCTAGAGGTGTGGGATTATCTAAAGGATGAGACATTTTATAATTCTTAACACAACTTTTATTAAGAATAACTTAAATTACTTATATCTAATGAACAACTTTCTTTAAGTGAGAATAAGCCACAAATTAGACTGAATATTTAAGTCAGATCGCACAACTAGATCACTTATCCTAATTATAGTTAATTACCTGCCTAATCTAGCTTTCTATACAAAATATTACCTTTTATAAAGTAACCCTCCTACCTTGGTTGAAGACTCCTCTATTCTGCTACTTGTAGATAGGTGTACTCAGGTACTATTACTCTTCCTTATAAATTTTATTATCGAAGGTGGGCGTTTCCTTCTTCCTTGTGAGTAGGCAGTCTAACACTTGTTCCGAACTGTTCCGCACTAAGCTTTCTCTAAGATTGCCATTTTCTCTCACTAAACCTTCTATCCTTTTAAAGTATATCTTATTTGCATTTTTGCTTTGTTTTTCTTCTTGGTATTGGGTTGGAAAAGTTTTGCCATTAATCGTGGCCGTCAAAGGACGTAGGAGTTATGTTAGAAGAAGAACGTGAGAGATGTCACAACCTCGTCATTTTGAACCTCGACGAAGATGGCACCTGAGCCGGGATCCACCTCTTCAAACTACTGCAACACGCCAACAGAACTTTAAGCTCTAGAAAATTTAATATGCTTCAAACCCTCTATGTGGCCACAATGGCCACACATGACCATAAACACTAGGTTATGGTCGTGAACTCGTGGCCAAGATGTCATGAGTTCTAGCCTTAGTACCACTGAAGATCCTTCGTGTAGAGGTACTAATGTAGATTAAAACTGTTGAGGCTCAAATTTTTCCAGTTGGCGTGGTGTTGCAGTTTGGAAAGGGAGGGGGTTCCAGCTCAGGAGTCATCCTCGTCAATTGAGTAAGGTTCAAAACGATGAGGTTCGTAGTCAATAAATAGCACGCGCATTAATCTATAGTTAAAGGTTAATAAATAATCACTCAGCTCCTCTACATGGTGGATCTTTAGTGGCCTTAGGGTTCCAACTCATAACACGCCAGCCACAAGTTCATGACCACAACGACTAGGTTATTTTTAAACATTTATTCCCTTAGCAACGGCTATAAAATTCAGCAGATTAAATATATTTTTAAAAAAGTATTATAAATCGAATTTAAGAAAGGAATCACAGAGAATATTTCTGTATATTTTATCAAGGGTATTTTTAAATAACATGATTTTTTTTAAAAAGATCAAGTCTCAAAACATAGCATTTTTATAAAATACTAGATTTGTAAAGTTGTATAAAATATATGATTTAAATTTCAAGTTACATGTTTAGAAATATTTTATAAAAACATTTCCTAATGACACAAATATTATTCCAAAATATTTTTCGAGGGAAAAAAAATTAACGAATTCAAGACGAGTCAGAATAATGATTCTTGAAAGGAATAAATGGATCTCTTGAAAGAAGAAAGAATAAAAGAAAGTTCTGATTACATACCATTTTGCTCGATTGTTGGAAAACTAATGACAGAAACGAGGAAAAGTTTTTCGATCCTTCGAAATAAATAAGCCGGTACTAAATGGTTTTTATGATACCATAATAAGAAGCGAAACTGCAAAGAACTTTTTTGCGTTAAGCTAATGCAAAAAAAAAAAAATAGAAAAGTATTCCAGACTCATTTAAAATTGTTTTCATTCTTTAAAGTTCGTTTGATTCAGGGGATTCCTTTTTTTTTTATCAAATAAAGATGACAATCCTAAAAGCGAGTTTAAAAATAAACACAGATAATTATATACTGCATTCAGAAGATGATATATTATCTTTATTCTTCAGGCATTGACAAATATCCCTAAATATTTGAAGCATTTCACGTTCAGAAAGAAAAACGAGAGAATGTCATTAGTTAAATATAAAACTATATTTATATTTACACTACTGGCCACCGTAAATGCAACACCCTGAACGAAGCATGAAAATAACATAAAATTTGCAGCATATTAAAGGGGGGATATGCAAATGAAATATTTCAGCGCAGCACACATCACCCCCCTGTGACGCCACCTCAAAGCCATTTAAAGGGTTGCAGATTTCGGCGGTTGTTTTGTTTTTCAAAAATGATCAGGTCTCGCGAAAACATGATCACCTTTTGATCAAATGGTTCGACAAAAGGGAAAGGTAGTAATACCAGATTTTGGTTAACCAGGAAAATCGGTATGTTTGGGGCGCCAAACAACGTAATGAGATTGGACCGTGGATGCAGGAGTTTTTTTCGAACCGACTGGTAATCGCATCCACCTCGGGCCCCCACTTCGGTGACGACAGGAAATTTGCTCATAGCAATGACGGATTGCTCAGTCACATCACGAACCATAGCACAAACATTGAGTTTGTAACGCATCATTCAGTGTCTACGCGTAACATTCGACGCCGTTTACAGCAGAGTGGTCTGTCCGCAAGACGTCCATTGCTTGGTCTACCCTTGACGCAGAACCACAGACGTCTCCGCCGCTAATGGTGCGATAAAAGAAGGATGTGCGCGGCAGAATGAAATGAAGTTGTCTTTACTAACGAGTTACGCATCTGTCTGCAACACCACGATGGTCGGATTCGAGTCTGAAGACACCGTGTGGATAGGATGCTGAACAGCTGCGTTATGCACCTCCACACTGGTCCTGAACTGGGTATTATGGTATGGGGTGGTATTGGATATCACTCTCGCACTCCTCTAGTACGCATTGCTGGTACTTTAAACAGCCAGCGCTACATCTCCGAGGTGTTGGAGCCAGTTGTCCTTCCTTACCTTCAGGGCTTGGCCACAGCCATATTTCAACAAGATAATGCGCGACCACACGTGGAACGCATTGTCCAAAGGTTTTTCGTCAATCACCAGATTGAATTGCTTCCCTGGCCGGCTCTCTCTCCGGATCTTTCACCGATAGAAAACATGTGGTCCATGGTTGCTCTGCGATTGACCCAGATTACACCCACAGCTGCTACATCAGATCAACTTTGGCAACGTGTGGAAGCTGCTTGGTCTGCTGTACCCCAAGAAGACATCCAAAATCTCTTTGAATCAATGCCGAGGCATGTGGCGGCGATGATCTCCAAAAATGACGGCTACTCTGGCTATTGATTTTGGCAGGAACCACACTTCACAAAAGTCTATAAATTTAATCATTTGATACTTGGTCAAAACATGTTATCTACAAAATAAATTTTGATGTGCTATCTCTTGTTTTTCTTGGTGTTCTATTTACGGTGGCCAGCAGTGTATTTATATGATCAGCTATGTATGTTTGTCTAAAGTAGTGGTATTCAAACCTTTTGGACTTACAGAACGCTTCAAACTATAAGGTGCTTTCATGAAACCCATTTCACACAACAGCGTTTCTCAAACTGTGGGACGCACCCCGTAGGGGGGCATGAGAATCATATGAAGGGGGCGAAAGCATATCAAAAAGTCAAAAATAAAAGATTTTAAAAAAAATTATTAATTTATTGGAAGGAATCAAAACACAAAATGCATTCTGAGATCATAAAAAGTACACATTTACAATGATATAATATAAGGTAATTCAGGGGAAGGTGCCAGTTTGTAATAGTACTTTAATGCGTCGATAGATGGCAATTTTCCCGGATCCACATCATTAAAGTTTTTTGGCCCAAGATTGGGGTGTGGCTTGTAAATTTTAAACCCCGGAATTAATCGTTTTTAATCGGCCTTTTTTTTTCGATCTTTTGAGCTTTTTGGTGGGAGAAAAATTTTTATAACATTCCTTTCCCTCATATTTAATGTTCATAAACGGGGCCTTGTTATTTTTTAAGACATTAGCAATATAAGTGAGTTACGTTTTATGTTAAAAACCCGATGAATGTAAAAAGGCCATAACAATGCAGCAAAAAGGGGAATAGGTGGGGGGTTCCTCCCTTTCATATTTGGGGGAAAATGCCACAGGGTTCAGTCAAAATAAACTTTTTTTAAAATTTTTTTCATTTTAAAACCTGTATATCAGGGGTGGGCAGACTTTTTAAAAAGGTTAAAGGTTTTTTTTTAAATTTTTTTTAAAAAGTGTCGCGGGGGTCCCCCCAGGGGCCCCAAAGGGCCTGAGCAAGGGAGCAAACATCGCAGGGAATATCAAAACCCTTTCATTTCTTTTTTGCTTCCATCCCACAGAATGCCCCTTTAAAAAAAAAATTTTTTATTTCCCTTCCTTTAAAAAAAAAGTTTTTTTTTTTCGGAAAGCCCCCTTTTTTCTCATTATAAAAAAGGGTTAAAAATATGGCGAAAAAAAGGTTTTTTAAAAAAGAAAATGACATTTAAAATTTAAAAATACCATGTTTATTGGATTAAAAAACCTCACTTTTTTAAAAATTTTATTGAAAAACCGAGTTCGGCTTTGAATCGAAAAGAAAATTTTTCCTTTGGGGGGGAAATTGAGCTTGATACGGGCGGGTTTAACAGAAATTTTACACTTGCCTCCAAAAAGTCTGGTACAGGGGATCATCTTTCATATTCTGCAAATATCTCAAATTTAAAATTTAATCTTTCGGGAAACAAAACTATTTTTTTGGGGTTTCCCTCTAAGTCGTAAATTCAAATAGTATAAGCAAAAAAAAACCCCTGAATTTTTGTAAAATAATACAAACTTTTTAAAACGAGAACAAACCAAAAAGTGAAAATTTGCGTCACTGGGTAAAAAAAAATTTTACGATAATGGATTGTAATTAAAAGTTAATATTTTTAAAATTTTCTTCCCTTTTTTCCCGTAACTCTCAAAAATTTTTGGGGAAATTGGACTGGGCTTGGGTTTTTTCCCATTGTGGATTTTTTTGTTCCATTCTTCTACCCGGGACAGATTTGAGCTTTTCCCTTTGGGATGTTATTAAGTTCTCCCAATTGTTTAAAACAAAATGTTGTACTTGTTTTAAGTCTGGGAACTGAAATGTTTTTACGGTTGGTTTGGGACATGGAAAACGGCCATAAAATTACACATTGAAGCCATTTGTTTGGTACCTTTGCCCTGTTGAAAGAAAAAATAATCCTCCCCCCAAAACTTTCGGAGTTTCCTTATATTTTACATCAAAAAGTTCAATTAATAAATTTTTTGAAAGTTGCTGATTCAATAAATTTCGGATTTTTTAACCCCAAAAAGACTTTCTATGAAACCCCCAAACTTTATCCCTCCTCACCCATTTTTTTGATAGTCGAATTTTTCTTTTTTTAAAAAGATCTGTGAAAAAATTTTTCCGGGCATTTTTTTCCCTTTTTTTTTGCTGAAAATAAAAAAAATTACTTTAGTTAAATATATAAACTTTTTTCCAAAATTAGGGTTTTCCCTTTTAAAGGTGTTTTTTGGAATGTCATTTTTAGCCCCTTTCACTGAGAAAATGAATTTTTTTTGGAGGGAAAAAAACTCGGCCATGATAGCCCTCTTTTTTCTTTTCTTTTCTTCGAATTGTGGTTAAAGTCACGTTTTTGCAATATCTCAAAAAAACATTTTAAACTTTTATCAACCTTATAGTCTAGGGTTTTTTTTTTAAAAGAGCGTATTACAAAGCAAGATTCTCGAGGTTTCACTGCAGACGGGAAAACCGGGTTTTCTTTGGGCGTTAAAAAATTTTGTTGATTTGGAGTTTATGAACAATTTTTTGAATCAAGGGAAAAATTTTTTAAATTTAAAAGTTTCAGCAATTTCTTTAAAAATTTCTCCCTTTTTCTGAAAATTTAAGATGATCTTTCTTTCAGTACTACATCGATCTCTTTTTTGTTACCTGCCATGAAATCACATTATTTAAGTCTCAAATCCTAAATTAAAAAAAAATCACGTTATAGAAGCTTATAATTACTTAAAAAAAACGATTTGTGCAATTATTTCACAATTTTTAAAAATTTTTAAAAACCCCTATTTTTTAAAATTAAGCAGACTTTTGGGGTAAAGGGGGTTGGGAATTTTTGGTCATTCTTTTTTTCATTTTAAGGTGGATTTTGTTGTTGTTTGAATAAAGGAAATTTTAAAGAATCTCCGACAGAGATAAGTTGATTTTCTGAAGCAAAATTTTAAATAGCATAAACACGATGATTTCCTGTACGCAGACTTTCGGAGGCAAGTGTATTTCTGTTAGTACGTGCGTCTTAGGTCTTAGTCAAAGACGGTCACCCCAAAATGTCTTTGAGGTCCACTGGTCGATCGAGATCAACTTAATGCCCATCCCGGCTGTATATCATTGTATTAAATATAATTACAATTAATAATTAGGCTGTGAGGATGACACAAGGGATCTCCATAGCACGAGGATGTGCAGGGTTGAAGTCGACAACTACTTCAGCCTGCTGTAGTCCATTCTGCAGGAAAATTCGATTTAGCAAACTGATTAAGAAAGAGTTTAATTTTTTTCTATAGTTATTATTGGTAATGTTTGTCTTATTTATTTATTTATTTATTTATTTGTTTTGTTTACTGGGGTGTTGCTGCATTTTACTTCATGACTGGTGGCATCTTCCCCATGTATAAGGGGAAGATGCTACAATGAGTTTCTTTAGCATTAAATTTCTTTTTTTATTTTCATACTAAGAAGATAATTATTTTGTATACATAACCAATTAAACGTTGAAAAATAAAGTGTAATTTTTTCATGGTCTTGTTATTTCAATTTTCAATGTACTAATCGGAAAATCCTTAACTGTGGCAACTGACCCCGATTTCCCTTACTTATAAATGTATCAGCACTGCACAATGTATTTGATAATTAATTTGACTATACTAAGTTAGGAACAAGTTTAATAAATACTTGTGACGCCATGGGCTTGTCCAAAATTATATGTAAAATTTATATTTAATACTTATCTTGATTATTTTTACAACTATAACTAAAGTCATATTGTAGCTTTAGCATTAAAGTACGTTATTATTGAATTCAATATATTATTATTATATGGAAGGTGGGCGCCATGAAAATGATGATTGAAAATTGGGTCGCAAACATTGAAAGTTTGAGAAGCACTGCACTAAGGAAAAAAACAGTCTGCCAAAAGAGTCACTTTTCAAAATCTGTCCCTTGTCGTGATTTCATTTGTTTTACATACTGGGAAACGTAATGCTTCTAATAGTTCATATTTTTTTTTCTCCCTCATCCCCCATCACATAAGAAAAATTCCAAATTAAAGGAATTTTAAAGATGAGGATAAAAATATTTATTTAAAAATGCACTGATTAAAAAAATTTTTTGGAAACCCAAAAATTTGGTATTCCAAAAAATGACCCGTAACAATTTGAAGATAATTTCCCAAATATCTTTTTATAAAAAATTAAAAAATTTCCCCGAATATTTTAAAAAACCTTTTAAATTTTTAAAATGCTTTCATACAAAATAAATAACGTTCCCAAATAAGGGGTGTTGAGTTGGAAAATTTTTATTTCATTGTGCTGGAAGTTTAAAATAGGCTTAAAAAACCGCTCAATGTAAAAAAAAAATATTTTTAAACTTTAAATTTAAAAAAGGGTTCCCCGTGAAAAAATTTGCTGCAACTGGAATGCACCAAATATTGATTTTTTTGTCATATATATATAAAAATTCTATTAATACCTAAAATTTGAAAAAAATTTTTTTAAAAAAGACAGGAAAAAATATTTTTTACATTAAAAAAGAACGTTATGCAGAAAGTTAAAACAGAAAATACTTTTCAACAACGGATACCTTTTCATTTATTTGTTGCAGTATCAACCCAAATTTGGGGGAAAAATACACTTAAATACAATTGTTGAAACGTTTCATCTTCCCATTTGTCTATTTTGTTGTCTTATAGTAAGCATCAAAAGCGTTTATCTTCTTTTTAAATATTATTTCGTTTTAACATCATCTTCGTTTTTCTTGTTCGTAAAGTTTTTTCAAAACTAGGAAAGACCTTTTTATAACATCTTGATTGTTTTGAGAAAACCAGCTGAAATTGCGCGATACCATGGCTCTAAAAGCGTGGTACTGGCTGAAACGCGTACTCGTTCCCATGCCTCACGTCAGGGTGCCCACCGCCGCTTTTTTTACTGACGTGAAGGCGACGGTCTACGCGGAGCAACTGTCAATTTTGGATTCAGCGGCCTTCGGGTGCAGCGACATTTCGGAGCTCGGGTTATCCCTTCCCGAGGCCGAACAGTCGCCCGACAGCGTGACTTTTAAACACCTGTCGGAATGGACTGTGCGTACCATCCTCGCACAGTCCTGCCCAAAGCTTAGGGCACGTATCCTTTGCATTTTATAGAAATCGCCGCCATCCTCCACCAAATGCGAAACGTGCTCTCGGAGGCTGCCATCCTCTCCGCCCTCTCCAGCGCTCCCATAGAAAGGCTCAAAGGCACCTGGTCTCGTGTCCCCAAGAGCCGACGGCGAGTTTTTCGCACACTGTGGGAGCTGCTGTGCTGTCCCCACGAGACGGACGGACACTGTTACGTCCAAAATGGAAAAGGTGTTTAGTTCCAAACCTTTCCATCAGTCCGTCTCCTTCGATCATCTCAGGGGTGAGGCCTAACATTCAACATCTGTTAGAGCCTTGCCATTTCACTGAGCTAGATCCGGTGTGCATGGGAACTATTGCCTTCATGGTCTCTAGGGAACTGGAGCCATGAAGGAATCTATTGAGTATTACTCTCTCTTCAATATTCCGCCAAACGAAACATTTTAAGATCTTTCTAATCATTTTATTTCTTTTTATAATCCTGCAGAAAATTATTTAGTTTTGCCAAACATTGTAGCAATGAGTATAAAATTATTTCGGTAACCCGGGATAGCAAACAACCGAATATCCACATGCATATAAGAAAAACGGGGCTCATTTTAATATTCTTTTGTTATAACCATAGTAAAAGATTAAAATGTATTACAAAATAAAATTAGATTATGCATATAAAAAATTTTTAGTTTTAATGATTGGAATTGCTTTAGGTACTTGTAGTTATACACTTTATTTAGAAAGTGAATTCATTTTGCATACACATTTATGATTTTCTGTTCAATTTTTACTGTGCCTCTAGTAACTCAAGGTTATGCCTCATGGAACGCTAGGGTTACGTGGAACACATTTTGAAGACTACTGGTCCAAGGATATAGAATGGTCGTCGATTATTTATTACAGTCACAATCTGAAGAGTCAAGAAGGATATTTGTCTAAAATAGACATCAGTACACAATAGCAGGAGTGTCATATGTAGCAAGTGGAACGATTTTCATTAGCACTCTACACCAGGAGCATATCTCTTAGTGGCACTCCACTGTTCTACAAAATTATAAAATAAAGTTATAAATCGCTCTCTGTTTCTCCTCTCTATACCTCGCTCATTCTTCAATTCCTACTATTAGCTCTCTATATATTTATTCATCTTGGTGTAATTTTCAAACTTCAATAAAATACATTTTAAGGTATCCGACTACTTGCGACAACTTTTTTTTATAAAAAATGGAGATATGGAGATTTTTTTTTTTGTGGTTTTACATTTATTTAAGAAAATAAGGCTAAAATTAAGAAGAAGAAAAAATTATTACTACTAAAATGGGAAACAATTGCCAAAAATTACATAAACGGTGCCCGCTTTGTACGAATAGTAAATGAACAAATTCTCAATTTCTCAATTTTGATGTATTGCTTTGCTGTTCCTTTTTGAAGTGACCTTCAGGATAAGAGATATTTTAATTTTTACAAAAATTAGAGCACTTTATCTTAGTTGTTACATGAAATTGCTTAAAAAACTCGTGATTATATTCACATAAAGAACTGTTAATTTTGTAATAAAACAGTGATTGATAAATCTGAAGGTTAAAATATACGTCTACTGTTATACAAAACATACACAAAAAATTCAACCAAATTATTTAAAAATTTTTTTGAGCAATTGCTGTCCCCGTTTGAGTTTTTCGGGAAAAAAAACACATTTCGAGTAAAACGCATTTTAAAGATTGACATCTTGTGTAAAGTTACGGCGTTTGCTTTTACTAAAACAATTGTAGTTTTTGTTCTAGTGAATGGAAAATAAAAAACTTGGTATTTTTATAAAGCAAATAAGATTGCCGGTAAAATAAAATCATAAAAGAAATTTGTCAATTTTTAAGAAAAATCATGATTATAGGGTAGTCGAATTCGTTAAAGAGCTCAATTGAGTTGAAAATTTCATATACATGATTATTTTGGTTGAAAATTCAGTAATTTAATTATAATTAATAACAAGTAATTAAAAAAATTTTTAAAGGCAATTCCTACATAGATCAACAAAGAAAAATTTTATTTTAGCTACTTTTTATTAAATAGCTACAATTAATATAAATATGTATATACATAGGACAGAATCACAACATTAAGTGGTAAGTAATTTTTATTAATTATCATTAAATTATCGTATTTTTACCTAAGACAATAGCGTATAGAAAATTTTAGTTCAACTGAATACTTTAAAACGTGAGGAAAAAACCCTTTTCAAGTTTTGATGCAAATCACCAAAAATGATGCCAACGTGACTGTATTTGTAAATCTTTAAATAATTAGTTTTAATCAATTTATTTTTATTAATTAAAATTAAATTATTGTATTGTCATCCAAAATAATCATGTATTTTAAATTTCAACAATTGGGCGCTTTAAAATATATTTTATTAAAGATTAAAAATCTAACCAAGATAAATAAAAAAATATAGAGAGAGAGTGTGAACTAATAGTAGGAATTGAAAAATTAATTGATTAAAACTAATTATTCTAAGAATTACAAATACAGCCACGTTGGCATCATTTTTGGCGACTTAGCCGACCCTTTTGATAACTTGCATGCATTTCAAAATTTGAAAAGGTTTTTCCTACATTTTAAAGCACTCATTTCAGCTGAAATTTTCTATACGCTATTGGTTTAGGTAAAAATACAATAATTTAATTAAAATTAATTCACTGAAAGTAATTATTTAAAGAATTACAGATACAACCACGTTGGTTTTAATTTTACCAACTTGGGGCAAAACTTTAAAACTTTTAATTTTTCTCTCGTTTTAAAGCCTTCAGTTGAACTGAACTTTTATATACACGATTGTGTTTTGGATGACAATACGATACTTTAATGATAATAATAAAATTAATGAACATTTAATGTTGTGATTATGTCATATGTATATACATATTTATATTAATTGTAACTATTTAATAAAAAGTGGCTAAAATAAAATTTTACTTTGTTGATCTAAGTAGGAAATGACTAATTTTTTTTTATATATTACTTGTTTTATGTTAAAAGTATCTTTAAATAATGCAAAATTAAGGTATCCGAACACGCGTTCAAAGAGACATTTTAACAAAATAACTTATTTAAACGTTATAAATGCTTTTTAGGGGGGCTCATATTATATACCCCAATAAATACTACTATTTAACACAATATTCAAAATAAGTTACCTGAATTTCACAGAAATCACAAATACAAGTGAAATTTTAGCAATATTTTTGAAAAACTTCAGAACAGTTAGAGATAAAAGTAATAAACATATATTAGTAAAAATATTATTAAAACAAATTAGATGCGTTTATCTTGAAAATGTACTAAAATTTTAATGTTTTATTAAAATTTGGTAAGTTTAGAGCCGATTGAGTAAATATTATAAGAAATATTACATTATTTATGAGACCATTATTTAAATAACAAGCCATAACTCAAAAAGTATTCATACAAAAAGAAATATTTTAGTACATTCTGTAGAAAATAACTTAAATATTAGGTTCAAAAAGTTTTATTGAAATACATCGTAACATTTTGAGTTATCAGACTCGCCTTGACAGATTTTGAGCAATTTAAACGAACACTTCTTTGGTAGATCAAAGACTGACTTCCTGTTTTTCTAACTTTATAAAATTGATTGTAACTTGGCCTCTAGGTAGCGTAGAAACGAAACAAAGTATGTTTCCTAAAGCCAAAAGAAAGCTCTATTCAATAAAATAAAAAAATGTCTGTCTTGATCAAATTTGGACATTTTTAACGTGTTCGGATACCTTTATATGTTATAAAACTCTAAGCCTATATTCTTGATCTCTGTTCCCTAGCTCTGCATGCATTGCTGAGGGAATAGAATTGTTTAAAATATTTCCTCCTGTGTACATCCTGAATCTTATTGGTAGAAAGGTTTGCCTCACACAGTTGTAAGGTTGCTGACCCCTGGACTAAAAATCAGGCAGACATCGAAAAATTTTGAAGATCAAATTTTTCAAGTAGGTGAAGCCCATAACATAAAACCAAAATTTTAAAAGCAAACGATAACCATTTCTAAAGGTACTGAAAATATTTTCTTAAAAATATATTATGAGTAACACAGAAAAGAATAAATTAATAATATTTTTAAAAATTATTTCATATAAAAGAGTATTTGATTAAGTTTCTGCTTTTTTTCTTTTTTACGATAACTGTCTAAATTGCAAGAAACATTTTGCGCTTTTGTCATTTTAAAAATTTTTACATTCCGTGACATTTAAGGTTCTGTTCTTTCTTTAGGCATAGCAAATACCTCGTAGATGCTTTAGGGGGGAAATTTGCGAACCAAACTTTTTTCCCTTTGCTTGAAAGCAAGTTTAATTTTATTTATTTATGAATTAAATATATAACCCTCCTTAACATATAAAACAAAAGAATAAATTTTTTTAAAAAAAGAGAAAAGCCGGATTTTTAAATCGAAAATGAAAATCTATATATATTAGCAACTTCGACTTTTTTACTGATGTCAAGAATAATAAAGAGAAAACATTATTTGCAACAGATTTCTTTTTTTTAAGATAAAAAAATGGGACTTTCTAAAACTGTTATTTACAAAAATAAAGAAGAGTATTTTTCATGTAATATTCTTCGTAGAAACTAAAAGTTTTTAGCCACATGAATTTTATTCTGTCACTTAAGGTTTAAAGAATTATTTTTCTCCTACTCCAAATAGTCAGGAGTCAAAAAGTTACTGAAAATAACAAAAAATACATAATTTTATGTTTTATTTCTTTATGTAAGTTATTAATCTCAAGTTTTTATAAGTTAAAATGAATAAAAAATGAAATTATTAAAAAAATCACACATTTCGCTCAAAATTTCACGAAGAATATGTCGAAAAAATAATTTGTTGTGTTTTTTTTTAACAAACATATCCTGATTGAGGAACGCATAATAACAATAGTTTTTAAAAATAAAGACGCATTTTTTTATTCTTAGAAAAACGTTTTTATGTTACATATTAAAAGGAAAGACCAACTCATAATTCTTAGTTTTTGTGAACTTTCAATTATTTAAATAATAAAATTAATTTATTATATTTAAATAATTGATTTTGCCAGAGTCCAATTTATAACGAACTAACTTGGACTTTTGCTTGGTACTACGTACATGAAGAGGAAAGTCGATTATTTGTCAAAACCTTACTTAAAACTTCTTATATAAAGCCTATTGCTACGAATTTTGTGTAATGAATTTTTAAAATAGTGTAAATAATTTATATCTGGATTTGTAATACATATTTATATTCCTATATGTAGTATTTATTTTATGCTAAAATTGTAATATTCGCAAGCAACGCCGTTCCTTACCTTATAAGGACGATTCAATGGAAACTTGGCGAAATCTTGACGACAGAGCGAAGTTTGCATCATTTTTGGCTACCATGTTGGTGACCATTTTGGCAACTTTGGCAAAACATTTTGGTGAGTTCGTGACCCTATGGGTTCTTCTGGAAATTAGTGGAGAAATCTACTAATATCATGATATGTGACGCAAGCGAATTTTGGTATTTACTTATTATCGCAACCTATTGGCGAAGCACATGAAGCATAATTGACATTTCAGAGCATACAACACATGCAAAATTGGGGTTGCCGATTTGGCAAGTTACCTTAGATGTTGGTGATTGTTGCGACAATACATAAGTCAACTGATTATAATTGAAAATTCCGTTAGGCCTATAAATAGGGAGTCTGTCACCGAAACTGAGTTAGTTTTGTTTTGACCATTGAAGAGTAGTATTGATCTGGCCGTGAAGAGTCAACCAGCAATTTGTTATTATTTCAGCTGTTGTGTCGGGTGAGAGAGCGCTTTAAAAATTTTTTTAAATACTTGTATTTTAGACACTGATAGTTGTGTCTAAACGCCGTAGAAGGTGTGTAGGCCTTCTGAAATTTATTCTGCAAATTTGAGTACTGTATCTTGTATTTAAAGGATTATCTTTCGACAAAAAGCTTCCATCGCTTTTGAAGAACTGTCTTGCTTTTGTCCACAAGTTGAGTATCGCTGCTTTAAGCCATCACACCCGAAAAAGGATAAGCTAGAGTCAGCACAAACGTTTAAAGAGTGTAAACATTACATTTGGGCACCCTATATTAAAAACAAATTACAATTTTCGAAGTTGATGTTACTCCAATCGAATTAAAATAATTTTTTACAAATATTCCGTTAAAATATTTGTTATCAGTATAACATTTTAAAAACGCAGGGTGAAACCAAACTCTTGCCCTGATTATAAATATTCAATAGAACAGGGATCAGCAACCTATGGCACGCGGTACAATTTTCAGTGTCATTCTGCACTAGTCTACAAATTTGTCAATTTTTGAATAAATGGAAGCTGACAAATTTGTTATGGACCTAATTTGACAAACATACTCAGATTTATGAATACTTATGGAATTACGAAAATATCTAAAAAATAACTCTTAGGACAAATTTACGGGGCTGCGGTAGCCCCAGTGGTCAAGGTATCGGATTATGGCAGGCATGTCATGATCTCGAGCCGAGTACTACTACAGACCCGCCGTGTAGGGGAGCGATGCACGTTAAATCTATCGAGATCTCAAGAATTTGCTATATTATAATTCTTTAGCTTAATTCTGGAAAAAAAAACCTGAAATGGTTGTTGTCTTGATAAAATTTATGCGGTCGCCTTGTAACTTCAAAATAAATCTCATTAAATTTAATAAATAAACCAGTTAAATGGGGGAAATCTTGTTTCCACACGATCAAATATTTTTAAAAAAATTAAAGTCACGATCTGGTTTAATGAGAGTCCCTATCATAGATGCCCATTTACACCTCATGGGCCCGCAAATTATTTTTTTGCTTTAGTGGACCCTTGCAGGTCGTCATAGACAACTAGAGGTCGATATGGACCACTTTGGGAAGTACTTCTGTAGAGGGTCATAGAAGGCTCTTTTTAGATAATATAAGGAGGATGTAGAAAAGAAACATTATAGTGAGTGAAAATTAGCTTTTCACTATAAAACAACATGGAGGCTATTGGTGACAGACCTCGTAATTTTGAAACAAGGTGTAATGACAAAGATGACACCTCATCTGACACCCTCCTCCAAAAAGCCACTCCACCCTCCTCCAAAAACACCACACCAACGGAAGCACCTGCCCCTCAGCCCTTCTACAAGGCGGGTCTTCAGTGGCACTAGGCTCGAACTCATGACAGGTTGGCCACGCGTCCATCATCATAATCACTAGGTTTCCTCGGGCGTAACAATATTTTAGCTAAAGTTTGATAGCCACTGTGAGGCTCACTCGTGTCGCGAGATATTGTGAATAGATATTTACAGTGAAAACTGTTTAACATGAAACTGAAGGGACTGAAATGTTTTTTCGTGTTAAGGAATCTTGCAAAATGAAACCATGTATCAACAATATTAAATTCCTTAAGAGTTTATTTTATTTGCATAGATATTGTTACGTGGATCGAGGGTTCGAGGATTTTATGCAAAACAATCACAAAGAAAATAAACAGTTCTTTTAGAGCGATGCGAATTTATTATCCAATCCTTTAAATACAGGATTCAGCAGCAATATTCACAGAGTAAATATCCGAAGGTCTTCACACCTTCAACAGCAATCAAACACAATAACCAGTGTTTAAAAATTCACGTAAGTAAAGATTATTCACAAGCACAGCCGAGCTAATCGCTAGTTAAAACAATCCTCACTACTCGCTGGTTTAATCCAGACCCTTCGCCGTACCGGGGAGCATCTTTTTATAGGCGCGATAAAAACTTCCAGAAATATAACAGCTCGTGTCATTGAACGTGTCACTAGTGGAGAGATCTACTACTTTCTAGAAGATTCCAGAGAGTTCCGAACTCGCCAACATGGTCGCCAATGACGCCAAAATGGTCGCAAAAGTCGTCAAATTGGTGGCCAAAAATGATGCCAACTTGGTTCTATCTCCAAGATTTAGCTAAGTTCTCATTGAATCGCCATTATAACGTAAGGGGCGGCATTGCTTGTGAATGGTACAATTTTAACATGAAATAAACATAACATAGAGTAATATAAATGCATTAAACATCCAAATACAAATTACACTGGTGTGCAAAACTTAAGCAACAGGTGGGTTTATTGCCATAACTTCACGAAAAATCATCTGAGAGACATGAAATTCTGAAATGAGGGAGAGTATTATGTACGTAAAGGATGACGAAAGCATCAGCGCTGAAAAAGGAATACAACGCATACGGAATGGAATCAAACAAAAACAAGCTTTATTGAACGCATAGAATCGTGACTCATGATTGTCTATCCAACAGGAAGAACAACAAGCAGATGTTCCTTAATATGGTATATGCCCTCCCATTACTACAATGGTTGCTTCGCACCGTCTCCGCATACTCAGAACCAGCTGGTGCAACATTTCTTGAGGTAGGAGTGTACATTCCTGAATCAACATCTATTTGAGTTGTTGGTTGTTCTCTGGATGATGTAATCGTGTGGCAGTACGTCTCCCAAAGTATCCCACACATGTTCGATGGGATTTAAATCTGGGAAGCACGCTGGCCAATCCATTCAGTGATATCTTCACTTTCCAGCAGCTCCTCAACAGCAAAGAGTGCGATGTGGCCGTGTATTGTCATCCATAAAAATGAATTTCGGGCCAATGGCACCTCGGAAAAAGATGCAGATGGGGAAGAAGTACCTCCTCACAATAGCGATCCCGGTTACAGACCCTCTGTCGAAAATGGGAAGCTCAGTTCCGCCGTTCAGCATAATGTCACCCCAAAGACAAGAACTCCTGGGCCACCGTAACGATGTCTTTCCTTGATGTTACTGGGATAAAACCGGGTCCCGATCTCTCCAAATCAAAACGCGTTGAGAATCGCTTCTGGTACTGAACCGACTCTCATCCGTAAAAGAACACGACTCCATTGATCAGTTGTCAGTTTTTGTGCTCTCTGTCCCACTGTAAACGGTGGCATCTGTGGTCATCTTTCAACGAGAGGCAGCGTTCAGGACGGCGGGTGAACAGGCCCCCCTTTGTGAAGGCGTCTGGCCACAGTAAACCGCTACACTTGTCGACCTGTTGCTGTACAGTTTCTGAGCAATGGTGCTTGCTGATTGCTGTCGAACTTTTTTCGCCTGCAGGATGATATATCGGTCATCCCCTGCAGTTGTCGTCCTCGGGCGGCCACACCAACCTTTCTAACAGCTGTACCTGTGGTTTGGAATGCTTTCCAAGCGCGATCGAAACGACACTTTTGTTGATTCCGAACTCTGCAGCTACACTGGTGACAGTACGCCCCTCCTCCAGCTTTCCGATCATTCTTCCACGTGTGAAGTCATCCAGATGATTTCATCTAGCCATATTTCACGAACTGACTCACTGGCACTTGCAGAGAATATGGTGAATTGCGTCTCAAATCCTTCATTTCATTCTACTGTTGAGCAGCGCCGCCGACATCACGCGTTTTCGTACGCTCACATCGCTTCTGACGTTTTGTTCCCGATATTTGCATATGCATGACGTTTCTACTGACTTACGTGTTCCCTCTACTGATCTCCAGACCTCCTTTTCTGCAATTTCATGGCTATCTGCTAAATTTTTACATTGTTGCTTAAGTTTTGCACACCAGTGTATATATATATATTTATTTTATTGCATGGCAGTGCTTTTGGTACGCTGTTCCAAGAAGGAAGCTACCACAACAACTCTCGCGGAGGGTTACAAGAAAATGCAAATGCAGAAAGCAATTCGAGGGTAAAAAATGTGTTATTTAAAATAAATATTACTCTGCACAATATATATTTTATGCACGCGTTTCTAAAATCAGGTCAGTTTTGCACACCAGTGTATATACACTATTTACACAAAATTCGGAACAATATGTATATGTGAATATATTTAATAAATTCAATGAAACAAAAACATTCATAAGGACTTAAAAGAAATTTAACATAAAAAATTTTTCAAATTTTTTGAAAACATATAATTTATTAAGTTTTGGTAGAATAATCTTCTACTTTTCTTTGCATTGCTTTTTTAGCATCAAATTGTCAACAAATCGCTCAATATCTTCCATATTGTTATTCATTTCACCATTGAAATGTGCGTCTAAATAACAGCGCATTCTTTTCATGATGTTCCTCATTTCCGATGACGGGGGAACAGAAGCTGCATTACTCATTTCATTTCCATCGTCGGAATCTGCATCAATGATATTTTTTGAGCTTTGAACAAACTCCATAATTTCTTTGTCTGCCATTATTGGGTCTGTACACACATTATCATTATCTACTACTATGAAAATTCTTCCCGATAATACAATAGAACAGTCCAATCTGGTTGGATTTTTCGTATTTTTTGTTCATTCCAAAAGAGATATCTTTTCGTGTTAAGCAATTTTCGTTTCGTGTTAAGAGGAAAAATGCATGAAAGTGCTTAGTAGTTTGTCGGGACTGTTGTATTATTTCGCGTTCATCGATCTTAAGGTATCCGACTACGTTCGGAACCATGATTTTAAAAAAGCGCATAAAAGGATAATTTTCATGATATTTAGTGTCACTTAGATTAGAATCCATGTATAAAATTGCTTTAAGTACATTTTGACAAAAAAAATTATTTAAATACAATATATTGGCAAAAACTAACTTAGAATAACTTTTTTCAAAATGTTCCCCTTTTATAAAAAATGCTTCTAAAATAATAATATTTCGCGCGCGCTTATACAAAGTAAAGACTTTTCCAGAGTCTGAACTATTTTTTATGAAAAATTCCCATTATTTTTAGAATTACAACCAATTGAAATAATTATCGGCATTTTTTTAAAAAAAATTCTCCCCTCTGTTGTCATAAAACATGGATAAACCCACTTCTAAGTTATATATTTCAAAAACTAGTGGAGCCTCTGTACAGAGGTGTGAGCTATAGACAGGCAAAATATTATTATAATAGATGCATTTTTCACAAAAGGAGAATATTTTGAAAATGGGTCATTCTATGTTCATTTTTTGTCAAAATATTGTACTTAAATGATTTTTTATTGTAATACTGTTCTTAAAACAATCTTATATACATTTTCTAATCTGAGTGACACTAAATATCATAAGTATTATCCATTTATACGCTTTTGCAAAATCACGGTTCCGAACGTAGTCGGATACCTTAAGCTGTTTTACGTTAAACGTATGTCACTGTATATTTTGTTGCGTGAACTCAGAATTTTAAGGGTTTTCTGTTAAAGTTTGTTCGGATTGTTTCCTGCTTAAAGTAAACCTGTTTTATATATATTTTTTCAAGAACTACTATTACTTGAATAGAAGATGTTTATTAATAGTGCAGGCTTTTCCTACTTTTGAAATAAATTATTTATTTTAAGAAATTTTAAGTCATCTCTGATTAGCTATACGTATTACAAATAAGGTTAATTTCAGAACATTTAGGGGGAAAATTCATTTGTATTTTATTCGAAATAGGTCACTAAACGATTGAAACTTAATGTATTTTACATTGTCTTCATGGTGCACTACAAAGATATTCCAGGCATTAAATTAGAAACAAACATCAGGAAACTTTGAAAAAGATTCATCGTTAATTTTAATTCCGTGTTAATTTATTCCTGTTATTGTTGGAATTTTTTCATTACAGTTGAAATTCCCCCTCAACAAACAGTTTTTTTAAAGTAATTAATGAAACTAGTTAAATGGAGAGGAAGAAATTCGAGTAATTAACTAATTTTCACGTTTTGCTCTCTTAAAACTTTAGTAAAAAAACAATTTAACTTAAAACTAATTTTTTTCCACGATTTTGAAGTATTACATTCAAATCGTTCGTTAAAATGTGTTGAACGTTTGTTGAAACATACCTATTTTGGAAGAAATGTATTTATGGATACAAATATAGTAAAAAAGAAGATTTTTTTTTAAAAAAAAATGGAAGTACATACTCATATTAAATATCTTAAGCTAAATTCTGATAGCTTTTACTCACAATAATATCTGACGATTGAAATAAAGATAATATTCATTTAATAGATAGTGAAAATAAAAAATAGTTATTTTTGTGGTTTTTTACACAGTTAACCCAAATAACTATCTCTTGAAGAATGATGGGGAAAATGTTCTGATATCGCTTCTGTTACACTTCAGTTCAGTTGACAATTGTTAACTTCGCCTAATTCTAGTAAATTGGTCTATGTCTATTACTGTAATGTATTTATCTTTCTCAGACTGTGTTGAATTACAATTTTACCTTCAACTCTAACTTTAGCATGACGGAATATTCTGATAAAAGTTAATGACTGTGTCACTTAATTTATTCTCTCGGGTCTTAAAATAATTTTTACCTTGAGATTTAGTGAAATGGTTATTATATATTTGTATTGTTAAGTACAGACCTGGGGTTCGAGGATTTTATGCAAATCAGTCCAAAGAACAAAGCAGTTCTTTCAGAGCGATGAAATTTTTGTCGAAAATCCAATCCTTGAAATATAGGATTCAGCAGCAATATTCGCAGAATAAATATCAGAAGGGTCTCTCACCTTTAACAGCACTCAGACACAATTATCGGTGTCTAAAATATACATATATAAAAGATTATTCGCAAGCAATCACTCGTTCAAAAGCCGAAGTAATCACTAATCGCTTCAACAATCAGAGCAATACTAACTGATCGCAAGTCAAAACTGACTTACTTGACTGACTTTCGGTGAGCATCTCTCAGTTTTCCCTCGCGGATAATTCGAGAAAGACCCGCTTGCGTCATAGATTTTGAAATTAGTGGGTTTCTCTACTGATTTCTAGAAGAATCCAGAGGGTGCCGAACTCGCCAAAAATGGTCAACAACATGATCACCAAGTCACCAAAATGGTCGCCAAAAATGACTTCAACTTGGCTTTATCGCCAAGATTTCGCCAAGTTCCCATTGAATCATCATTTTAACATAAGGGACGGCATTGCTTGTGAAAATTACAATTTTAATGTAAATTAAATATAATTTAGAGTAAGATATAAATGCATTACACATCAAATACAAATTATTTACACTATTTAAAACAAAATTCGTAACTGTATGTTAAATTTCACGTATTTGTAAATATGATATATTTTAGTAAAAGTGTTTAAAAAATTTAGAATATAAAAATGATAGAAGTTTTTTAAAAAATCTTATCTTAGATTAATTTCATTTATGTATCACTAATTCAAATGACACCAAATACAAAAAAAATTATTCATTTACACTATTTTGCTAAATCACGGTTCCGAACCTAGTCATTCACCTTAAGTCAGCATACTCGAATTATGGTACATATTGTAGCACTCCTGGGAATGATGTTAAAATCAGCATCAGGAGTTCTAACCTCTGTTCAGTCTTTAGATCAGAACTCATTGCTATTAGTGGTGCTCTTTATCATGCTCTCAACTCTAAAAGGACAGTATCTAGATCCTGACAGACAGCAAAGCTCCATACAATATTTGAAGAGTTGGCCAAAATTATGGACAGTACCGGTCTAGATATTATATCCAAATTGGCTAGGCTTGGTCAGAGGAAATAAGTATGCCTCCAGTGGATACCGTCGCATATGGGTGTACCAGGGAACTGAGGCAGCTGCTGAGCTGGCTGAGTATATAGGGTTGTGATCTCACTAACCCCAGTTCATTTGTCTTGAGCTAATCAAAATTCATTCCCTCCACTAGAGCTAAAATTAATTTGACTTGGCGAAATCCTCCTGCTCACCACTGGTACGCAGCTAAGAGTTATAGCCTATCTCTACATTGCAAGAGTCCCATGGCTTTTCAGACGGCCTTGGGGCGCTTTAGAAGCTGTCACCTGCATGGTATGACCTTTGTGCAGGGTGTGAAGTCTTTCTTTACCTGTCCCTGCTCTCCCTCTACTTCTCCTGCTCCTCTTCTAGACTGCTGGGGCATTTCCCTTCTACAATTGTTTGAAGATCAAGACCTGGTGCGTGACATTAATATGCGGAAAGTTCAAATGGACTTGGTGTAGGCCAGTGCTTCTCAAACTTTCTATACTTGCGACCCAATTTTCAATCATAATTTTAATCGCGCCACCCCTCCATACAATAACAATGTATTGAATTCAATAATAATATACTTTGACGTAAAGCTAAAATACGACTTTAATTATAAACCGTACAAATTATCAAAATAAGTATTAAATTTTGCTTATAAATTTATGACACATTCCCATAGGGTCACTGGTAATTATTAAACTTGTTCTTAACTTAGTACTGTTAAATTAATTATGAAACACATTGTGCATTACTGATTCATTTATATAAGTGTATTATATCAGTCTAAATCTGTATTTTATGATGTAAGAATGTATTTGTTTTGCTGCCTTTCAGTAAATTATTAATTTTTTTTAAATATATTTTTTTTTTGTTTTCGACTTTTCGATATATTCGCGCCCCCTAGGGAGGCGCGCCCCACAGTTCGAGAAACACTTGTGTAGGATTCCCTGCTCCAAGGAGATTTGAAACAACAACACAACACAATTATAAAAACGCAGGCTGAACCCAAAGTCTTGACATGATCATAAACATTAATTAGGAAATAACTGTTTAGTAAAAATTTAGTATTTGTATCCTTGGATAGGTCAGTTTTAGTAGTTTTTATTTCTGTGTGCGGTAGATGGTGAAAATGCTACTCCAAAAGTGAATCAAGAGAACATTTGTACGAAAGACACCATTTTTTGCCGAAATGGCGTCGTCTCTAAAGAAAGTCCAATGTGTGATCTGGCTTTACGAAACAAAATCGCGCATGAAAGTAAAGTTCGATACTGGTATGGAAGCAAACGTCTTGGTATAAAATAAATAAAGCGATGGTTGAACACATTCTAAAAATATTTCGGTGGAGTCATACTGAATCAACCAGTGAAGCAAGCTGTTCAAATATCGCAAACAAGTTTTGAATGAATTCTTCATGAAAGGCTTAGGTCTCATGCTAATTAACTATCAGACATGTTTATGCCACCTGATCTCGACTGCGTCAGATCCAGGCTCATGAAATTCATCATGGCAAGAACCTAGATGTACGTCAATCGATAGCCGTAGCCTTGAGCACCATTCAGGTGACAGTACGATTTAACTCGGTTCCTCCCCAATTTTGAGGGTGAATACTCTGGGGGTCAGGGATTTCCTACCTCTCTTCACTTTCCACCAACCTCACGAGAGGACTTGCGTCTCTACGGCTATTTAGAACACCTCCATGCCACAAAGGCACTATACATTTTCAAACTTTCATGCTTTCTCCGGGATTCAAGCCCAGTCCCTACAGCAGGGGTGTTCAACACGTGGCCCGCGGACCGCCAGTACGTAAATTGCGGCCCACCGACTCTTTCTAAAAATTTTAAATATCAGATTTTTAAGGTTTTTTTTTTTTTCATTTTGAAATTTATTTGAGGAGAAATTTATATATATATATATACAATGCATATGCCTGTTACCTGTTCTTGTTTTAAAATAAATCCTTTTTGATAGTACAAATGTTCTTTAGATTAAAATAGATTTATATTTTATCAAACAGTTACATTTGATTTTACTATAGTAAATTACTTTTTTAATTAACTTCGAATTGTGCATTATGCATATCCCTTATATACTATGGATGGTACATGATCCTCTGTGTGTGCGACTTTCGCTTCTCCTCCTTTTCTGTTTGGAGTGCTCAAAAAGCAAGAGGCAGTCCGAGATGTTTTTTAAAGTTAAAAAAAATATATTCAGGATGGTAAAGATAATGGACAATATATTTAATCGTATGCGAATGACAGCATTATCAAATTTCAACAATGAGTAACGAAAGATCAATTCAAAAGGAATGCCGTAATTTTCAAGAAAATTGCAACTGTAATATTTTAAGCATTATTTGATCATTGCATTAATATATTATATAATTATATTATCTATGCCTGGATACATGAAAAATAATGAAAACAATAATAATAATTCATTCTGTTTTAAATTTTTACTCCAATAAATGTTTTTTGTTTTGTTTCCAAATCTGATATAAAGGTACATATTTTTATATGCGGCCCGCGAGATTATAATGTTTTTCCGAAGTGGCCTGCAAGGTCATTTGCGTTGGACACCCCTGCCCTACAGCATAGTTGTCAGCATCGCTAATGACCGTACCGGTTGGGTGAATAGACATAATTCAATTTCCCTCATCTAACAAATGTTTTGCTTTCAATTCTAAGCCGCACTTGATTTTCAGTAGCATTAACACTGAAACAAGTAATATAAAAAAAATGTAAGTCAATTCCTACTTTGAATAGATGAATAGAACTAATAGTAGAGGAATTGAAAAAAAGAGCATGATTTGTCTGCATTGTTGAAACAATGCATACCCGGTTTGGCTAGTTTGGCTGAAAAACTGGTTCTAGACGTCAACTTTTGTCTTTGTTTTAACAGTTACATTTTACAACAATAGAGACGAGTCTAATTTGGCATCAAAGACCACGGTAATTAATTTAATTTAATTTAATTAATGAATTAATATTTGAAAAACTGTATTAACATCAAGTGTCATCCACTACAAGTTTAAAAAAATTTATTTGAACTTGATTGGATGAATAGAAAATATTTTATTAACGATTGAAAATTTGAACAAGATAAATATATAAATACAAAGAGAGAGAGGAATTAAAAATAGTGCGGCTTATATATTCCAGTAAATACGGTATTTATAACCAGCGCAAGACTTTTGGTTCACCCTGTATGCTTCACTTCATGATAAAATCGTATACTTCTTTCGGTCCATATTTCCTTTTTAACATATCTGTAGTTTCAAAGTATACAATGTATGTTTTATTAATTCAAAATTACTCAAATATTATGCTTGTCGAATACAAAAATCAAAATTATGATGGATCAGCATTCATTCCTTTTCTAAAGTACAAATAACAAAAGCATAAGAATGCAAACCGATAAACAGATTCTGTCAATCACCTTCTATCAAAAACCTGTGAGAGTACTACTTTCTGTTGTGGTTGGTTGATCGCAACCCAACAAAACTTTCCCCTGTTATTTATAACTCCCATCTGACATTCATCTTGGACATAATGGCTGTGATGGAACGCCACCTTGTCTTGTTTTGACATTCGGTTTTTCCCGAGAAACTTTTGTTTCATCATCTTTTAAAGTACTTTTTTTATCTGGGTTTTCCTCCCTTATCGGTCGAAGAAAGAGACGGTTGTGTGGCATTTATTGCAGGTTTTGGAAATTTAATGCCCCTGAGTTGTAGAGCGGAACTGAAGCGTGAGAAAAATTGAAATGTATTATTAGTTTCTGTGTGTGTGTGTGTGTGTGATTTTAGAAATAATAGTAATAATCTTTTTTTAAAAAAAGTATTTATCTTTGTTAAAACCAAGACCTATATAAGATAGATGTTGGTGATATACGTCTTTTTAACTGATGCGTTTGAAGGTATTTAAGGTTTATTTAGAAATACTAATCGTAATTTGATTGATTGGTTACTTATTAAGGCTTTCTATCACGTTCGTTACACTTTTTTTTAAAAAATTATTTTGTAAGTTATTATTTTTTAGCAAATCATATGGCAAAAATGCTAATATTATGAAGAGAAAAAATTTGATGTCAAAAGAGAAAAAAACTGCTTAAAATTTATGAAATTTACATAAACGCGACTCGCTCTGATCAAAACGTGCGTGAAGGAATTTTCAATTTTCGAACATTTATATATATGGTGTTAAATTATTATTCATTTTTAAATTACCTAAAAGATAAATGATAGTCATATTTACAAAAATAGAACAGTTTATGCGTAGTCACTATTTGAAATCCCTTTAAAAGGGCCTGATATATTTATGTGATAAATATAAAGTTTTGTAATAATACTGAGATCTATAGAAAAATAGGACAAAACAATTATAATATTTTTAAAAATATTCTGAAAAAATTTTAGTTTAATTATCTTCATAGTCTTTTCAAACCCTCTCCACGCCTCAAATTCTCTGAAAAACTACATTTTGCGTAACAAATGTTTTAAAGCAAGCGTTTTAGCGTTTAAAGTTAAAGTGCAATTTAGATAATTACATATTGCACTTTTTTTTTGCAGTAGTAAACAGAAAAAAAGAACTTTGAATGCTTCTAAACCTAATAGATTGGCTAGAAGATAAAATAATAAAACATTTTTGTCAACTTTGCACGAAATCCGTGATTTTACAGTAGCACTTTAACACTGGAAAGAATGAAATTTAATACACACCTATATTGCCCAAATCAGTCAAAATGACTGCATTGTCAAAGAATGATTAATGT
Source organism: Trichonephila inaurata madagascariensis (assembly GCA_019973955.1). Classification (NCBI taxonomy): domain Eukaryota; kingdom Metazoa; phylum Arthropoda; class Arachnida; order Araneae; family Nephilidae; genus Trichonephila; species Trichonephila inaurata. The sequence goes on from BMAV01010261.1 coordinate 158,084, forward strand.
GTAAAGAAATTTGTTTAAAAAATTAACTTTTAACATTTTTTATATTATTTACAGTCACATAAGAAGTTATTAGTATATATTAACAACAAAAAAAGATTTACATCACTTTGAAAATAAATATATTCAAAAAAATTCTAAGAAAGTGTGCATTATATATGTAATTGTTTTTCTAACTGAAACTAAAAAGCAGTCAAATTGACTTCTTTGGGCAATCTAGTGTTAAATCTCATCGAGGGCAAAACGAAGGATATAATCATTGTTAAAAAAATTATTGAATCGTCTATATATTACCTTTTTAAAGTGTATGAGGGGAGGTAGAAATAATGACATAGCGGTCAAAGTTACGAATTTCGTTAACGACAATTCACCCATTGTTTGATAACTGAATCTACGAATGGACCTTCGTGCCAAAAAAAACAAATGCGCATGATGCAAGTTAAATTCGATGGGGTCTCAAATTCATCACATGGTTTAGGGCAGAAATTAATATAAAAGGATGATTCAATTTCCGTTCTTTTTCATTTCACTGAGATTAAGAATTTCAAAGACAATTGACAAGTAAACCATGGGTTTCTTAAAGGTTAATAGTCAATAGAGGATAAAGACACTTGATCAGTGACACAGCAATTTTTATTTTGCGAAAAAAGAGTTAAACAAGCTTGAAAACCTTGGTGCAGTGAGCACTTTTTAGTACGAGAAAGCCAACTGCCAGAAATCCACTGACTCTTTCAAAAACGATAAATGTTGTCATTCCGCAAAGAATAAATACTTGGTCGATGATGATATGTACATATAACACAAAATTATTTTCTCACACAATAAACATATTAATAAGAATTAGAAAGAAATTAAGCACAAACAATACTGATGATACTTGATTAATAATCAAAACACATTTAGATCCAAACAAATAGATTTCGAACTATGGTGAAGGGCACGGGTGAAGTGAACGTGCCAGAAACCTTCATGAATATTTTCAGTTATTTGATGCTGTAAAACTTGTGTGGCAACAATGATTACTGTACACAGACATCGCTGCTCTAGGTCATTAAGTAGCTGTGATTCTCCAATGTACTGACCATGGTGGAAGGATATGTGGAAGGGGTATGGAAGGAACACTCTACATTATCCAGTTAATCTATTTATATACCACACAAAGAACAGATACAATTTCAACTAATAATAGAAAGAGAATATCTCAATGCTGACCGAAAACCCCGAAAGTGGAACAACGACAGTAAAACGCGAACGATTAGGAGACTATCAGACTTGATCCTTACCTTAATAAAGGATCTAACCTATCATCCTATTTAATCTAATATCAATTCAATCTTAGTGAACAATCGTATAATTTAAAGTTTCCTCCTAATAAGTCTCAAATCACTATAATTCGAATATTATACCTTCAATAGCAATCTCACCTGATTCGAGTATATCTTCTCTCCTACTCTCCTAAGCTAGAAAACCTCAACTATATTAATTAAGTTAATTTAAATATCACGATTCTCTTCTTCCAAAGGGTTACTTGTGAATAACCGAATCGATAGCCCAAAGATTTCCCAAGAGGATTAATTGAAGAAACGCGTATAGATCCATCGCAGTTTTCTTCCCCATACTGCCTATTATCATCCCTCTTAATTTGTCGGTCGAATTCATCAACACCCTGTAAATCTTATTTAAAAATAGAAATTCAGAGTAACAAATTAACAACAAATTAAGAGAAGAATTTTTTTCCCATATAAATATAGCAAAAATTGCTAAAATACAAATTTAGTATAAAGCCAGGCTTTTAATTTAGCTTGTTATTAGTCCTTCAGTTTCAAAGGACGAGAAAAATGTAAAAAGGAGCTTCTAAAAATACTCCAAAATTATTAACATAATACTAAATGATTAATACTTCAAATACTATAATATAGTTTCCAAGACCGAATATTATGTAAAAACATTAATTTACATACCAAAGGAATGAAAGAATACTTGGATTGCTTAAAATAAGTAAAGAATATATATTCATTGGAAACAAGAAGCTCACTTTAAGTTTCGACTAACAATTGAATATAAAAAGTTTATTTCGCATTATTGGATAATTTTCTTTTTTCCCAACCTTTTCTTTCTCCCAATTCAATTTTAGAATATGCTTTCAATTTAATGGAAAGCACTCGATACACTTTTGCTTTGTCCATGTAAAATTGATTCTCGGTCATTTTCTTTCGGAATTCCTTTTCACTTAAAAGTCCGTGACGACCAGAGAATGAGAATTCTCTACTAATTTCCTTTTAAATTTAATTAAGATCCGATGCGTCGAGATTTTCTATTATTACTCTCGTTGAAAATTTCATTTAGAGATAAGGGTCTTTTTTTTTAGAATTGCTTTCAATATCCTTGACAATTCATCGACACGTCTTTTTTCCCATCTGAATCTTAATAGTATTTGAATTACATTTCTTAAAATATTATTAACGCATCTTTATTGGATCTTATTTTTATTCAATAAGTGCAGCCTGCATTGATTTAATGTATTAAATCTTTATTTTAAAACAGAATTTTAAGAAAAGATAGGTGACTTTTCCTAAGGCTAAATTTTTCGGAAAAAAATCATATATTTTCTCTCTCTCTTTTTGCAATTTCATATATTTAATTTATTATTACTACTTCGGGTAAAATTTATATTATTTTAAGGTATACGAGGTATAAAATTAAACCTATTTGAATAGCTGTGTTAACCCTTTGTCTAAAACATTATGATTTACTGTCCTTTTCTTCATGCAATATTTTCTTTTTGAATCACTACATTGAAAACTAAGGGATATACATAAACAAAATACTCAATTTTGGAACATTTAATCCATTAGAGCTAATTAATTAATTATATTTAACGGTACAATTAACTATATACATTTTTTACTTAAAATAAATAGTAAATCGTTTTCTAAGGTCTTCAATTTAAAACACACACACAAAAAAAAATAAGACACCTTTTGACATTAACTATTTTTTTGGAACAAAAATGACTATCTTCGCAATCCGCTGAAAACCCAACTTCTGCTATAAAACAAATCGCTTTCCTCTCTAAAATACTCATCATAGAACCCGTGCTGCCATGTATCTTGGAAGAGTGGATTTAAAAGAATATTCCTGCTAAGTATCGTCGAGTATTCGTAAAAATGTGGGTTATTCTATATACTTTTAAAATGAGTGGTACTGTCGGTAGATAAAGGGTTAATACGTTATGATTTTGATTCTCTTACTGAATTATATTAAAACTCTACTTTCAAAATGCTGTGGAAAAAAAAGAAACACAGGTCAGAATGACTTCAAATTTGAATTGAATATAGTTGAAGAAGGATTTGGACAATAACAAAACTGGAAGAAAAGTGAATGGTATCCTTTGAGAGAATTGAGTTGAGTTTGGTGTTTTATGGCGCAAGAGTCAGTTTTGAGTATACTGCGCCAAACATTCATAGGTCTGTGGTCTGGACGGGAAAAGAAAAAAGGAGAAATTGGATGACAAGATGGAGGGTCGAAAAAAGAGAAGGATCACTGGGGTACCCGGGGGCGTGACACCCGTGTTTACCAAAGATAGTAAACCCTTGGGAAAGAAAAGTCACTAGGGTACCTCGGGATTGTGACACCCGTACCCACCTAAAGAAGGTGAGCCCCCTGAGGGGATCCTTTGAGAGAGAAAAGCTTCAAAGTATATTTGGAGGTGTAAACGAAAACAATAGCTGGAGATGAAGATACAATTTGGAATTATATAGAATTTATAACAACCTGACATCTTTAAGGTATCCACGGGGAAACCCGGGATTTTAAAAAGCATATAAATGGATACTATTTATGATATTTGGTTCATTTTAAAATGTATATAAAATTGTTTTAAGAATAGTTTTGCAATAAAAATTTTTTTAATCAATATTTTGACAAAAATTAACATAGAAGCCCCTTTAAAACATATTTTTTTTTTGGAAAAAATGATTCTATTATAATAATATTTTCCTGTATTTATAGACCACTGTACAGAGGCTCAACAAAATTTTTTAAATAATAACTTTGTTTGGGGGGGTTTACCCATTTTTTCCCACGAAAACAGAGGGAGAAATTTTAAAAAGAAAAAAGCCCATAATTATTTCATTTGGTGTAACTCGAAAATAATTTTTTTCAAAACGTAGTTAGCCCTGTAGAAAATATAAAAAATTAAAAAAAAAACTTTTATAATTAAAACACCAAAAACATTTTGAAAAAATTATTCAAGTTTTTTTTTGCCCAAAACCCAAATTTTTAAAAAATTTTTAAAATTCAAAACAAATTTTTTCGTATTCAAAAGACAAAATAAAAAATACATTTATGCGCTTTTAAAAACACGGTTCCGGGCCTAACCTATTATAAAAAAAAATAGAATGTTTATAACCCATATAATTTGAATGCGAAAATAATGTTGTAAAAAAACTAATGTAGTTCCCGTCCCGAGATTTCTCTCTCTCTCGGAAGCGTGGAAGACCAAGGCTGAGATGGACAGACTCAGTCGAATCAGACATTGGGATTATAAGCGAGAAAACTTGGAGAACAAAAGTGAATGAGAGGTCACTGTGGAGGAAACTTCAATTGAAGGCACTGCCCCACAAGGGGCTGTCTTGCCGGATATGCTGATGGCATTTAAAGAAGGAGAAAACGGTATAGCATGAGAAAAGTTCCGAAGTTTATCTATGGATGGCGCTATAAGGTTAAGATACTCAGTTTTTAAATCCCGTAAAAAATTGCTTAAAAACGTTTCCCGGGAAATGATAGAATTATCAGCTGTCCTTTTCCTACAGCGAACCCTACAAGATAGACGATTATCAACTTTAGCTTCTGGAGTGGGGGTTTTTAAAAATTTGTTAAAACCATTTAATAATTCGGGAAAACCCTTTACCCTCCCCGGTTTATACCAGAAAAAATATTTAAAGCGAAATCATTTAAACTTCTCTCTTTAAGGTATCTCACTACGTTTGGAACCATGATTTTAAAAAGGGATTTTAATTTTTTTGATTTGTGTCACTTAGATTGAATCGTGGCGCCCCCAAAGGGGGGCTGGGGGGCCGGAACCCAAAACCTTTGATTTTTTAGTTTGGTTATAATTCTAAATATATAATGTAAAAATTTTAAATTTAAAAATTTGTTATTAATGATTAAAATTTTTTTAATTAATGCTAATTATTTATTCAATAATTAGTTTTTTACTGTGTTTTGCTCCTGAAAATCGATAAAATCAAAAATAGCATGATACAAGAATGGTGAACTTTCAACCCCGGTCCCCCCCTTGAAAAATTCCTGTGTGCGCTACTGATTAGAATACATGTATAAAATTGTTTTAAGGACATTATGACAAAAAAATTATTTAAATACAATATTTTGGCAAAAAATTAACTTAGTATAACCTTTTTTCAAAATTTTCTCCTTTTGTGAAAAATGCTTCTATTATAATAGTATTTTGCCTGTCTATAGCTCAGACCTCTGTACAGAGGCTCAACTATGATTTTTGAAAAATTCACGATATTTTCGGAGTTACAACCCATTAAAATAATTATCGGCGTTTCTTTCTTAAAATTTCTCCCCTCTGTTGTCGTAAAACATGGATAAACCCACTTTCTAAGTTATGCATTTCAAAAATTCTAGTTGAGCCTCTGTAGAGAGGTCTGAGCTGAATACAGGCAAAATATTATTTTAATAGAAGCAGTTTTCACAAAAGGAGAATATTTTGAAAATGGGTCATTCTATATGTTCATTTTTTCTCAAAATATTATACTTAAATAATTTTTTATTGTAATACTATTCTTATCCCAATTTTATATACTATTCTAATCTAAGTGACGCTAAATATCATAAATATTATCTATTTACACGCTTTTGCAAAATCACGGTTCCGAACGTAGTCGGATACCTTAAAAGTTACTATGACTACTACTTAACACACCAAATCACCGACAGAATTGAACTCATCCCAAAACATCACCAAATACTATCCTTTTTCATTCAAAATTTAGATCAAGGGGCATAATTTATACCTTTAAAACGTACCAAATTAGATCAATTCAATCGATTTTAGACACAATTGATTGAGTATGAATTAAAGTAATTGATGTGTTTAGAAAAAGTAATTGATGCAAAGTATTTAAAGTAATTGATGTGTTTAGAAAAAGTAATTGATGCAAAGTAATTAAAGTAATTGATGTGTTCATTGTTGAAAGAATATATGCCCAACATCAGTAACAAGCTTGAATTTCCAGAAAAATGGGACAGAAGGATGTTTTAATCTTCCAAATTGATTAGAGTCGGAAGTTTTCGTGAATATCGCATTTCAGAGAGTATGTCCTAACTTTATTTGCGGAACAGAAATCAGTGAAGCGGATTTGGTGGAAACGACTTCCGAAAATGTTAGTCGAATCAATTCTGAAGACGACAGAAAATAATGAAGTTATTAATTTTACTCTAAACTATAGGGGTAGGGTATCCACCTGATGGCGGACCAATCCCCTTTGTATAAATTATACAAATGCTCATACTCATTGCTCAAATTGTAAAACCGAAATTTACATGTATTATGTAGCTCTATTTATTTGTTTTTCTTTTTGCAAAATTCATTATTGGAGCTCTACTTCTGTACAATCTCATCCCGTCCTATACTTCACTTGATGAAGTACTCAGCTTTGAATAAACCTGTAGCTCTTACAACTTCCTTGAAAATTGTATATTTAGTTCTGTTGATTGTTGACAAATCTTCGTATGAGACAACGCCTTTCTTCTCTCTCAACAATTCCAGTCCAGGAAATCGTTATGGTATTTTTCTACGAGAGCAATACTACCGCACCCGTATGGTGACATTATATGAAACGATGCCCAGGGTTGCCAATTTATCGTATACCCCACATGCGACATCGCAGTTGCCACCTTGGCTAATTATCTTGAACTTTGGCATTGTAGTGATAGTACGTAATATATTTATTACACCATCAAGAAAAACTTTTTTTTTTATTTATAAAGAGAGAAAAGTAAACGGAAGGTCCTTCTTTAGCGAATAATTTTCAATCATATTTTTTGATTGTAGATCCTTGTCCAGAAGGAAGATGAAAATTCAAAAGAGAGCTGGAAAACTACTTATCTCCATAGAAAAGATTTATTAAGACCTTGTAAAAGACAACAAACAGATGAAAATAATAGATTTCTTAAAGAGGGCAGAAGATACAAAAACTTCCTAATGAAGAAATGAGTTTAGAAAGGGATGATATCATTTTTTCCTAAAAAGTGCTTTTGCTTCATAGGATTGAGCAGTAATGACGAATAAATTTATTAAAATGAACTCGAATTAAATGAGAGCAGAGAATGTTTACTTTATTTAACAAAATTCTTAAATGAAAAAAATTTGTTTTAAAGTTTTTAAAAATGCATTCCACCATTTTGTATTGGCTGTTAATCTCGAACTAAGCGGTATTTCACATTATACAGTATTTTTTATACATTATTCGGAACCAAATTACCATGTTATAGAATGAATTCCTGAGAATTTATTTAACAGTTTTTAAAATCATATATTTTTATAAAAAGTTAATGATGTTTATTTAGCCCAATCCCAAATTAGGAGGTACGTCTTTGATTGGAGATCAGAAAAATGTGTTTTCGGTTTCCATACGAAGGATTTAGAAGGATTGATTCTAAACATCGTGTCACTGAAATTTATCACACAATACCCCTCCTTAAATTGTAAAATTTGTGTACATAAATTTCCTTTTTTTTAAAAAAAAAAATACATTTACTTCAAAAAAAAAAAAGACAGAAAAGAAAAGAAACTAGATGAATTTTTTTAAAAGGACTCAAATGAAAACTTACAATAAATTGATTAAAAATGGGGACAATTATTATTGGTTATTTATCATTATTAACATGAATTATACATGAATTACAACAATTGGACAATTACTTATGCTTTTTGTATCAAAGGTATTTAAAAATTTTCATTTCTTTTTAATCATATCATTTAGCTTTATATAATTCTTTTTGCTCAATATACTTCTTAGAAAGTTTTATTTTAAAGCCGTACGAATTTCGTTTGTAGCAGAATAACTTTTTTTCAATGGTTTTGTGGATTGGCATTTTTACCACTCTCGATTTTCTGCATCATAAAAACCCACCGACTTTTGTAGGAGTCGAACCTGCGACTTAAGTGCAGAAGGCCAGCAACAAACCAACAACTCCACCCAGCCGGCCTAGAGTAAAAATCATAACACATACAAGAGATATGGATATTATCTTGACAATATAGAAATTTCTCAACCCAAAATGTACGTAGAATATATATATTTTTTTTAATAAAAGAACTGCACTAAAATTTTAATGACTTGCTTCTTATACTCTTCAGTGGCTCTCTTCAAGCACTTTTAGATCAAATTCTTTATTTTATGTTGAAAAATATAACTACAAATTTACTGAAATATTATTTTAAACTCTAAAATAGTAGGAACAATTTGAATGCATGTGAAAAAAAACGGTAAAAAATCCAATACTTCAAAAAGATACAAATAAGTTATTTTTAAAAAAAACATTGAGAATGATATAAACATATATCAATCATCAATCAAAAAATGTTTGCTAGACTTCATGAAGATCGAAAAAGATAAAATTGAAAGATTTTACATTCTATGCCTTGTGCCTTTTTACGTTGTTTCGCAAAAAATTCCTCATGCGAGAGATTTTTTTAAAACAAACACTCTTTCCATAATTTTACTTTGTTTTTAAAAAAAGTATCTCACAACACAAAGATCATTGACCTGAAGTGAAAAGATGAAACCAACAAGTTCATCGAACCAAACAAGACATTGATTGATTACTTCTCCTCAGCAACAAGCCAATCAAAACAACATCTTCCTCAGGTAACAATTCCCACTTCCCATATTATAACTTAATATCAAAATTTAATTGCATCACTTCCCCAAATGCAATCGGAATATCCAAAAAGGAAATGAAAACTCCTCATCCTTTCTCAAAACATGGGGGGAAAAAAGAGAGGCTCAAAGACCTTCAATCGGTGGAATGCCCTCTTGCAGAAGAAGCTGTCATCCTCACCACCATCGAAACAGTCCCTTAAAACGATGCAAATCCACTGACCCCATTCCAAATCCCCAAGATGTTCCGTTGAAAAGAAAAAGGAAAGTTGGAGGAAGACGGAATTTTTTCCCCACCACCAACCAAATGGCATTGCTCTAGTTTTTCAGGGAAGAGTCAGAAAAACCGCGCGTTTGTTTAGGGTCGCCTGGAAAAATATTCACCAAGTGTGAGCACTCAAGCGTGGGGACAACAAGGATGGGAAAAAAAGTGTCAAAGGCGGATGTCCAGCCGATGCTAAAAAGTGAATGAGACAATTGCCCTATATTACAGAAGAGCTTCGAGAGCTGTCTCAGCAAGGAGTGAGTTTGCCTGTTGTAGCATGTAAGTACCGTCTTAGGCGACTTTTACTTTCGATTCTAAGGTGTGATGGGTTTGGTTGAATACAGTTTTTATCTGCATTTTGTGCTATATGTGTATCTTTATTTTTCAGTGTTGGTTCGGAATATTGTTTTGTTGTAGAATGTGCTACTATTAAGTTTCTCTCTTTCTAGTCCTATATAGAAATATATTTGCTACTATTTTATTAACTCCTTAAGTGGTCAGTGTTTTCACCCAAAGCGTTCCAAAAAGGCACATTTTTTTTGAATACATATAACTAAGGATAATACTTAACAGAATGAGAAAATGGAAGAATTTTATTTTAAATTCTCCAATTTTAAAGTTTTCATTGTATTTTTATTTTATAATTGTGGAACACAGAAGCCCGTAGTGTACTCTGCATGCTATTTAGAATGTTTCATGTCTCTTAAAAGAATTTCATGTTAGTACCTCTTTTTCGAACGGGTGACGATTGCGTGTCTGCATAAATTGTATATTTACACACAATTTTAAGTATGGTGAAATACTAAGTAATACAAAGAGAGCATATCGGTTTTTTGGATTATCCTTCCATTTTCATTTCTTCTCAAGCAAGAATTTGCACATTGCCTTGCCAATCGCTGTACTTAATCGAATATTTTTAGAATCTTAATTCCTGCCTTAAACGAAAAATTCCCGCCTTCACCACAAAAAAAATCTCGAATGAGAAGCATTCCAATACAATGGGCACACACACACACAAAAATTGCATCTCTTAAAAACACACTAAAACTAATAATTTTACAATAAGAATTAAATCAAAATAGAAGAAAATATTGGTACCCGTTTACAGCGCACGGGAAACCCGATGTTGGCCAGCTTGCTTTCAGAAGTCCGTACGGAGTACAGGCGAAGCGAGTTAAGAGGCTAAAAAACTCTCAGCATTTTCTAATTGTCCCGAAGTTGGATACAGAATTTAAGTTTTGGATTTTAATAATTTTACTGTTAAATCAAAATCCATCTTCTATAAGATGTTTCGACTTTTCATATTATTGGTAACTATTAGAAGAAGAATATTTACAACATTTTTTCTCGGTATTCAAAAAAAAAAAATGCGCACAAATCATAAATTAATCGTGGCTAAGAAATGTAATCTATGATTCTTGTATACTTATTTTCTTTTGCTGATTTTCGCTAAGGAATTCAAAAAATCCTTTCATTGTTACGATAAAGATTGGGACTCTAAATTACATCAATTATAAATTTGCAGTTCGTGTAAAAACTTCGAAATGTTTCTGTTGTTCTATGATAAATGTTTGAATGGTTATTTAAAAATCAAAAATGCAATTGTTCTTTGACAATCTATTCCTTGTAAATAAAAATATCTATTTCTGTTAATGTGGTTTAACTCTAAAAATGCAAAACAGTACCTTTGTAAATACATAACACTAAAAATATGACATAATTATTATTTTTTAGACATGACTTTACACTATCATTCTTATATTTATAAAAAGGTCTTATTGGATCGAAACTAGCACCCACTAATTGACTTTCTGAGAGTGAACAATGTTCATGAACTTGACCTAGCCCCTTAACCCCTTAACAGTTTCCTTTTTTTCTAAATTTCGATCCAAAAATTGTCATATTTTTCATTGCATTTTTAATTAACTTTATAATTTAAAAAAGGAAACTGTTTCGTAATACATTATAATAGAAAAACTATTTTAACAGGAAAAACATTTTTAATATTTTTCAGCATTTAGCAAAAATTTTCTTAACTTTAATGAAAATAATAGTTTTTTCCCTGTTTGTTGGCTTTTTTTTTCAACATGAATGCCTAACAGGGAAGCTTCACTTAGAGTTGCAAATATAAAAAAAGTACAATAACTTTACAGTTATTTTTATTACACCTACTCAACCTCTTTTAATGAACAACTATCGCCATCTATATACTAAAGTAATATTAAAATTTGTAATGATACGGGTGAAACAGTAGAAATAATGGAAAAAAAAAGGAATGTCCGTCAAGCGTGCGGGTGAAACTGGAAAGGGGTTAAGACTCAGCCCACAAATTCGGGTTAGAACACTCAGCGTTCCAAAGGGGTAATAAAGATTTTTTTTATTAGTCTTTTCAGTGTCATTGGGGAACAACCAGAAGAATGTAATATTTAAAGATAAAGATATTTTGGGTTTTAATGGGATAATAATGTTTAACCCTCACGTAAAACCGTGGATCATGCTAGCTGGGTCTTACAGTACTAGCTCAACTATACTTGGAGATAAGAGACAACAACAGCAACACAAAAAAAAGGTCTCTCACTCTTATAAAACAAGTGAGTGTGGATTAACCTCGCACTTATATAAAAGGGCTATGAGCGAAGCACGGAGATCGTAATTTTGAACCATGATCAAGTTATGAGGACGACACCTGAGTTATCATCCCAACACCAAGGTTCCTCACCACGCCACGAGGACTTTGAGTCTCGAACTATGATACGCCAACAACGAGTCTGCGACCATGACAGTTAGGCCTTATTTTTGTAAACGCAATTTGAAGTTGAATCCTTAAACTTTAACGATTGTTGACTTTTCAAACGAAACAATTGCTTAACCCAGTGCTTCTTAAACTTTCTATGTTCACGACCCAATTTTCAATCAGAATTTTCATCGCGCCCCCCTTCCTCATACAATAACAATGTGTTGAATGCAGTAGAAATGTATACTTTGACGATAAAGATACAATACCGACCCTAATTTTAAACCGTACAAAGTATTAAGATAAGTATTAAATTTTGTGCATGATAAACCCATTGGAAAATCACTAGTAATTATTAAACTTGTTCTTAACTTAGTATTGATGCTTTGTATCAAATATATTGTGCACACTGATACATTTGTAAGTATACTATATCAGAGTAAATGTGTGTTTTTTATTATATCAGAATACATTTTGTTTCCTTTTAGTAAATTGATAATTTTTTAAATAATCTTTTATTTTCGACTTTCCGATAAGTTCGAGCTCCCCTTGTAGGGTTATCACGTCCCCTAGGGGCGCGCCCCACAGTTTGAGAAACACTGGTTTAAGCCTTTTAACACTTTATCTACCGCATTATGATTTACTGCAGTTTTTTCCATGCAATTTTTGAATTACTTTTGAAAATTAAGGGATATACTAGAAACAAAATACTCAACTTTGGGAAATTTAATTAGTTAGAGCTAATTAATTACTTTAAGATATTCAACTGTAAAATTATTTATACACACTGTTCACTTAAAATAAATCTCCAAATCGTTTTCTTAGGTCTTCTTTAGCATACAAAAAAAAAATAAGACACTTACCTTTTGACATTAACTATTTTTTCGGAACAAAAATAACAATCCTCGAAATCCGCTGAAAACGCAATTTCTGTTATAAAACTATTCTCCTTCCCCTCTAAAATACTCATCATAGAACCCGTGCTGCCATATATCTCGGAAGATTGGATTTCAAAGAATATTTGCTAAGTATCGTCAGAGTATTCGTAAAAACGGTTATTCTATATTATTTTAAAGTGAGTGGTACTTATAAGTACCGTCGGTAGATAAAGGGTTAATATAACTACTTTTGTTAACTTATTTGATTGGAATTTGAAAGTAAATTACAGTTGGACCCCGATTTACCGAGTCTTTTCTTTTCTTTCTTTCCCAATAAAATGAAGGGGGAAAAAACCACTTTTTCACGAATAATAACCCCAAATTAAAGAATTATTTCAACCACCGAAAAATTCTTTAATTAGGTTGGATTAGGATAAAATTGTATTTCTTTTCAAATGACAAAAACTTTTTGTCCGGAACAAAAAAGGCTTTTCTTGTAGCCTTCAGCCCATTATTAGACTTTACAGGTACAGGTGTAGCCTATCGCATGAGTTTTGAATGAAACAGGAAATTTCTTTCTTATTTCATCATATTTCGCATAAGGACGAATATATTATTAGAATTCATGGATGAATACAGGGCGTATTTTAAAAAATTTTACTACTTTCCTTCTTTCACGAGAGGTTAATTTACATGTACAGTTTTGAAGAAAATTTTGTTTCTAAAATTTGTGAAGGTGAAGAAATTTTTTGATTTGTCTGAGCCAATGAACAGTTATCCTGATGCAGAAATTCACAATGAAACTCCTATCAAAACTGTTATATTTTTGATGTTTTAGAATGTTCGGAAACTGTGAAAACGTAAATCATGCAGCAGGATGTAAATGACGCAGTATCCGGAGTCAAAAAGATTGTTAAACATCTCTTAGTCAGTATTTTAAAATTCCAGTGAACTGGTGCATATCAATTACCTAAAAGTATTTTTAGTTATTGAATAAAAAGTGTGTAATTTTGTAACTGTGGATATTGTTTGTATAGTTGATTATTACAGAATTTCCTAAAGGTAAATGCAAAGTATTTTTTTTTTGTACCACTATATTATGAGTAACTCTGAAACAATGAATAAAATGTTTAAACTCCCGTTGAATTCACTAAATCCGGGTCTCTGACTGTATTTTATCCAATTTACTTCCCCGATTATTTTACTTTCAACCGTCAAATGAGCAAAATGTACAAAAATTCATTTAAGGTATCCGACTACGTTCGGAACGATGATTTTGCAAAAGCGTATAAATGGATAATATTTATGATATTTAGAGTCACTTATAGATTACAAAACATATATAAAATTGTTTTAAGAATATTATTGCGATAAAAAATTACAATATTTTGACAAAAAAATGAACATAGAATGACCCATTTTCAGAACATTCTCCTTTTATGAAAAAGGCTTCTATTATAATAATATTTTGCATGTATTTTGCCTAAAACCTCTGTACAGAGGCAAAACTACAATTTTTGAAATATATAACTTTGATGTGGGTTCATCCATGTTTTACGACAACAGAGGGGAGAAATGTTAAGATAAAAACGCCGATAATTATTTCAATGGGTGGTAACTCTGAAAATAGTGTGAATTTTTCAAAATCCTAGTTCAGACTCTCTGGAGAAGTCTTTACTTTATATAAGCACACGCAAAATATTATTATTATAGAACCAATTTTTATAAAAGGAGAATGTTTCGAAAAAAATTTATTCTGAGTTTAATTTTTGCCAATATATTGTATTTAAAAATTATTTTTTTTTCATAATGAACTTAAAACAATTTTATGTGTGTATTTTAATCTAAGTGACACTAAACATTATGAAAATTATCCATTTGTTCGCTTTTTTAAAATCACGGTTCCGAACGTAGTCGGATACCTTAAAGATATAATTAGGATATTTCTACTAAGCAAGTTAAATAACTTTCTATTTATAGAATTTCTTTTCAAATGCTTAGTTAGATATCTGTTAAAAATTAAACAAAACAGACATTTTCCGTAAGAGATTTATATTTACATTTTTCGATAATCCCTTAAAATCTTTAAATTATATTATGAAAAAAATATTAAAAAATCCTGTAAATAGGACACCTTTATTAAGAAAACTCGGTACCCTAAAAATGACCAAAATATTGTTTTCCTTTAATTTTATTTAGTCATATTCTTTGCATTATTGTCTTTATGTGTCATTTTTGTATACCTGAAAGTTAGAAGTTTGAAAACACTCCAATGGAAAAATGTAAGCAAACAATTTAGGGAATTCAACCCCACCCTCTTTTTAGATAAAAAAATAGACACAGCTTTTTGATAGAAAAAGCTATTTTAAAAAGAATATTAATAACTAAAAAAATTAAGGTGATACATATAAAGCAGGATTTTTCTGAGGTATAACAATAATGTAAATTTTTTTCTTTGTGAAATGTTAACTAAACTAAACTCAGTGGCGCAACAGCCCATAAAGGCAAAGGCCTACTGTGCCCATCTCAGTATACGCGACCTTTGGGCCCTGGGATGCATGAGAAGATGTCCCAATCAGACGGTCAGTTTGAAGCGAAACCCCCAGTGTTTAGTCCCGAAGAAAGCTTGGTACTTATTTATCGACCCACTGAAGGGATGAAAGGCTGAGTCAACCTTGCCCAGACCGAGGATATAACCCCAGACTTGTGGTGTGGAATCTCTTTGTGAAATGTTTGAATATAAATCTTTTAATTAAATTATTTTATGCAAATATAATGTTTCAATTTTAAGTAAAGCAAAAAAATTTCAAATGTTTGTTATTTTTAACATTTTTCTTGAGTTGTTCTGTGCAATTAATACTCTCTAAAAGGTGATCGTTTCTAAAAAAATATGGGTTGAAATAATACGAAAAGGCGATTATTTTTAAGAAAAATATATAGCTAATGTTTTTTAAAGAGGTATTTTAAGTTTATTTAAGCTTATAAAAATTATTTTGTCAGAACTATTAAACTTTAAAATGATTTTTCTCTTTTTTTTTCGATACATTAATGCATTTAAAATTCTATTCCTTCCACAATAATTTATTAATAACTTCAATTTTTTTTCTGTACATATAATGCATGTAACAAAATTAGGGATCCATTTTGCTGTATTTTTTTAAAATTAAAATATAGAAGAGATATTGGGTTTATCGTTGAATTGTAGCATACATATAAAAAATTTACATTTTTTTCTCCAAAACTAATTAAGTTATTACAAAATAGATCCCTAAAGTTGTTTAAAATATCCTTCAAAATAATAAAAAATAAATTCATGTCAAAAAATTAATAAATACAAAAAAAGAGTAAAATCTCAAAAATATTTAAATATATTTACAAAAGTTTAAATTTTTAGAATTGAGTGAATAATATTTTGCAAAATTTCATCTTGTATTTTTCTTGTAAAGAAAAATTATATGAAATGCTAACATAATTTTTAAACACATAAACAGAAAAACGTTAAAAGAGTACTGAGTACTCTTAAAATTTCTTTTATGAAATATAATAATAAGTATACATATATGTCTCTAATTTAAACGGAAAATAAATTTAAAAAGTAAACAATAAGTATAATAACAATCGATCCGTAGCTTTTTTGTTTCCTCTAATCAAATCTCTCTTAAAACTTTTTGATGGATAAATATAAAAGATGACAAATGCGATGCAAAAGTACAGTCTAACCAAATGATATCTGTACACTGTTATTGAAATAGTTTCCTCTTTTTCTAATTTGATTCGTTTTATTTCGATTTATAGTTTTTTTTAAAAGCAATATATTTTGCACTTCAGTAACTTTCTGTTTTCATGTCGGTGTAATAACAAAATTCCATTACGGTAAATTAATGAATATAAGAGTTCCATAAAAGGTAATTTATTTGTGAGTTGAAAAGTTTTTCAACCATTATTTTTATGACTAAAATATATCCAATGGCGTAACGCAAAATATTGTCTCCCTGAAAAGTCAAGTTTTTGGGGTCCCAAACTGGGTCTTTCAAAAAAACAGCAAAACCGTAAATAACAAAGGTTTTTGGGAAATCTAGAACTTCCCCCACCCCCGATTAGGGGGGGATTGGGTGCACGTTACGCGACTGAATACAGCTCCATATTTTCGTGAATAAATTAAATCTTTGACAGTATCTACTAAAATTGACATAAACTTAGATTCATTATTGCAA
>BMAV01010262.1:0-85103 GCA_019973955.1 Trichonephila inaurata madagascariensis
CGGGAAGTTTAAAAGTTCCCTTTTAAAAAAAATTTTTAAAAATTTTAGAAAAGCTTGTTTTTTCCAATAGTTTTATAAACAACTTCCACGTGTTGTTTTTTTTGTTTTGTAAGTTTTACACATTTATCCGCATTTTCAAACATTTTATGTTTTTTTTTTAAATTTTCCCAAAATCTAATTTTCTACAAAAGCATTGAATTTATAAATTTTGTCAAACATATGTACATTTGATCCTTAAGGAAGATTCAATATACTTAATTTCAAATATATCGATGACCCTAAACCCAGGGGAAATAAACCATCTCTAAATTTCTCCGCTTCCTGGTTTTCCTCTTCTAGAAAAGGTTTCATTTCAAATTTCATAAACACGTTGAAAAAAATTTGGGTTTTAAACCCATCTTCTTCGCAGCAAAATAAACGATGAATGCACGGGGCCCAGTTTTTTGCAAAGTACAGAAAAGATTTTTAATTTTGGGGGTCTCTTTTTTTTTTAATTTACTACAGTCACAACTGTCGTATGCACAATATTCAAATCACAAACTCTTTTTTTGGAAGCCAGAGCTTCTGTGTGGATCAGCAAGGCTAGATGCACGTGGAGATTTTTGTTTCAAAGTGTTTGTATATTTTTAAATCTTCCTGACATTGTGAGCACCATTGGTGCATATTTCCAAAAATTTTTCCACTCTATTTGCCTTTTTTTAAAATTATTAAAATATAAAATAACGCTATTGTGTTGTTTTAAGTTTTATTGGTTTGAAAAAAGTACTTCTGCTGACATACCATCACAAAACGAACATACCAATGAAATTCATCTTATTGCTATCTGTTCCCTCTTTGCTGAATTAAAAACAATTCATCACGCAACTTTAAAAGTTGTTGCTCTACGTTTTCACGTATCATCTATTGACGGAAACGTATCATTTGATGGGGGTATGGACTGCAACTCGTTGGCAAAATGTCTTCAAACATATTTTTCTACGATCCCCAATTGCTGCAGGCTAAAAAAAACCCTTCGGAAAAGGGGGCTTTTTAAATCTGGCTATTTTATATGATATTTGAAGAAGGACGTAAAGCTTTTTTCAGTGAAAAAAGTTTTTTTAAAAAAATGTTTTTTGTTTTCATATTTGATTCAGTTTTCAGTTTTGATTCAAAGAACTTTCGAGGTTTGTTAATGAACTCACCATGAAGCGATTCGAAATATCTTTTAAGTTTATTTATTTATTCTTTTAAGTTTATTTATCTTTTATTTATTTTCTGCTGCCAATATTTTTGAGCAAATAACACACAGGGGTTTTTCTTCTCCATTTACTTCGGGTTCACTCTCTCATATATATATTTTGTTCAAATTTTCAATCATTGATAAAATACTTTCTATTCATTCATTCAAATTCAAATACATTTTTTTAAACTTGTAGTGGATGACACTTCAGGTTAATACAGTTTTTTCAAATTTTAATTCATTAATTAAATTAAAAAATGAATATATAATAACAAACAAAAATTATAGGCCAACAGCATTTATAGAAAAAAAATTTTCGTGTTGTCCCCCGTAACGCAATGGATAGCGGGGCCTTTTAACTGAAAAAGGGGGTGGTTCAATTCCCCCTGAGATGGCCTAATTTTTTCAGAAGTTTTTGATTTTTTCTTTACTTCATTTTCTTTCACAAAAAATTTAATTAATGAATAAATATAAAAAAAAAATCCATATATAGAAAGGAAAATGAAAAAATTCAAGGAAAATCACTTTCTATTTTTTGCTTAACATTGTGTTTCTGTCATATTTTTACAATTTGTAATAAATGTAACTATTTAGTAAAAAATAAAAAAAATAAATTTTTCTTTGTTGGCCTAAATAGGAATTGACTTTAAAAAATTTTTTTTAATATTACTTTTTCTAATGACATTTGTACTTTTAGAAATGGATGATGGAGGAAAAAATCTTTTAATTTCATATCATTTTGAATCTGTTCCAATTTAAAAAATTAAAAAAAGGAAAAAAACATAACATTATAACTAATACTTAAATTAATTTGCCCAAAAAAATATTATTTAACGTATACAAAAAATAACGATCAAAATGTAATACTAAAAGTGCATTATTATTGTGCTTTTAACACATTTTATTGGGGGGATAAAAAAATTTTAAATTTAAAATTGGGTCGCCAGTAGTGAAAGTTTGAGAACACTGATTTATACAACTTTTTTTCTCATAACAAGTATATTTGTGTTTTCTAAAGTTAAAACATATTTAATATGGTAGAGTATAACGTTTATTGAAATAGTTTCAAAAATATATTTAAACGAGAAAAATATATATATATATATATATATATATATATATATTTTATATATTTTTATATATATTTATATTATATATATATATATATATATATATATATTTACTTTTTTTGTGTTATGTGTCAGTGATGTACATTTTTGAAAGAAAGCTTGTTTATTAGGCAAATAAGTTTTGAATACCAAATTACAAACAGTCCATTACTTGCGTTATTAAAATACGATTCTCATATTATTAATTATTTCTCTGTATTAATGCAGAAAGAAAATTTTATACTCCTCTAAATATTAATATGTGGTAGATTTTTTATGAATACTTATGAGAACCCAATGGGTGATAAGTCTGAAAACAAATGCTTCAAAATATTTATTCCTGTCCCTAGCGTTATAATTCCTCGATGTAAATTTTAAATAAATAGTCCAAGGCCATAAAATCTCTGATGGTTATTTTTCAACAAGTATCCTTGAATGGATAAAAATTAATGAACTTATTATCTTAACAATTCGTAACAATGGCACACTTAATAAATAATGAAGATATTGACGTTAAGTCAATGTACAATATAATGAGAGGAATAACATTATGAATTGTGCTGATAAAACCATTTATTTTTATAAACTGCTGAGTATATCACAGACAAAAATGTAACATTACAAATGTGCATAGAGTTTTTACAAATTATATTTCGCATTTTATGTGGCATGTTTGCAGTGAACAATTTGTGTCAACGGATGTTTAACATATATTTTGTTAGTGGGAAATCTAACAAAATGTTAGATTTGTTAGGTTATGAGATGTTATGGCAAGATGTTATGCTTGTGCGGAGGCATTATGTTTTAGTTAATTATTTTCCAAAAAAAAGACAATAAATAAATTTTATATTGAGTTATTTCTTTCAAAGTTTAAAAGTCGTGTGCCTTGCGTCTAATGGTAATATACGCCAATCTGAAATTTGTTAATGGTTAATTTCAGTAGATGTGAAAAGACGAAAATAAAAGTTTAAATGTTGTAAATGAGAAATTTAGAGATAAAATAGTTTCCTTACATTCTATGATATTAACTAAATTATCTTTCACATACTTTAAAGTAATAAGTAAATAAATCTTAACATCATATGCGAGCAGCAAAAACAAATCAGATCAACAATAAATTCAAATTTTTTATATTTCTTTTATCGCTTCTTTACTGAAAATGTGTATTACTCTGAAAATGGTATCAAGCAATGGAGTTGTGGAAAACAGAGATTTGTTGCAATAAACTAATCCTGATATATATTGATATAATTTAAATTTGTTTGAATTTACTCCAAATTTAATATTATCAACTACTAGTTTTTATTTTACTCTAATTATCTTTCTCAATATTTTGCATTTATTTCAGTATAATTTATCGGACTTCATAAGAAAGCATTTATTTATTTAATATTTCTTGATATTTATGCAGATCCATGGAATTGTGACACCCCAATAAACAAAAAAATAATGCTAAATTTAGATTTATTTATTTATACAAAACATAAAGTATTATTACCTCAAATATATATTTAAGCATTTACAATGTTTTAGCAGAATTTGACTGCTGCATAAAACTTGTATAAACGTTAAAGGTTCAAAAGGATTTGAATTACTATGTTTATGAATAAATTTCAGTAACAAAGTTAATTAACTTCTAAGGATAGTTTTACAACTGACATTTTTCATATGCTTTTATCTCTCATCAAAAGTTTATCTAAATTTCCTATTTTTCTAATTATGTTTGAAATTTTCATAATTATGGAAGCTTGAAGGACGAGATACGTAATACTAAAAGAGTGTGTCTTAAATATATTACAATAAAAACTTATTAAGGGAACACAGTGCGATTTAATTGACAAAAATCGGTCAAAAAAATCATACTAATTTTTTTAGTCTAAATTTTTTTTTATACTTTTCTACAAACTCACAAAATTTTAAAGCTTCAACTTTAAAAAAACTCTGAGTTGTGATGACTTTTACGTTCGTTTTTATTCACATCTCAATGGCAAATCAAAAACTTTAAACTGACTTATCTCGGAAAGATAAAATATCTTGTTTGTCTTCATTTAAAATGCTAAGACATTTTTTCTATTGTGCCTAATATTTGGATATCTTTTTCTAATAATTGCTTGCTAATAGTACATGGCACAAAAGTTAGTATGCATTTTTCAATCAAAGCAATACTTATTGTTTAAATAATTGAGGTTAGAATTTACATATTTTTTAAGGAATTTTCAATAAGCATTCATAAAAAGAAGTATTGTACGAATATCAATCATATGTTATCGCTAAACCCATACCAACTTTTTTTTATCGTAAAACCCATACCAACTTTTTTTTATCGTAAAACCCATACCAACTTTTTTTTATCGTAAAACCCATAAGATAGTTTGATGTACTTGCAAATCAAATTTCATATATGTACGTCAATTTTTGTAGGAGGCATAGCATTTTTAAAACACTTCATAAGTTTCAAGTTTTTCCCTCAAAAAATTAAATGGTTAATTTGTTATGAAATTTTGAGAACAAAATCTGTTTTAAATCATACACACCATAGGAGGCAACCAAATAAATTTTGAAAATCATTAAATTAAAAAAATTGCTTAAATCGTAGAATGTCCCTTTAACAAATATCTTATGTTTTCCTTTCACCAAACGATATATATTATTTTATCAAAAGCAAAAAGTTAATAGTAACATAATTAAATTTTTATAATTGAGCTGTTCGTTTTTAGAAATTCTCATGTCATAAAATTCTTAAATCTTAATTTTCATTCAATTTCCTCCGCAATGTCAGGAAATAATTCATAAGTATTTCTCTTCATTTAATAATTATAACTCATGCACTATTATAATGTCTGGAATATATATCTTTCTTTCCGCAGATTAATTGGGCAGGATCTGTACCTGAAAAATATTTTTTAATCAAAAATATTGCTAAAATATCCAAAAGAAAAGACATAAAAAAGGTAATTGTACCAAATAAAACTTGCCACAAAGTAAAAATTCAAGTGAACCAGTGCGACATGATACTTGAATGGGAATATGAATTAAAGAACCATGACATTGGCTTCCAAAATCATGTTTGAGGAAAGAAATCCTGATGGCATCGAAAGGATGGAA
This sequence comes from Trichonephila inaurata madagascariensis, assembly GCA_019973955.1. Classification (NCBI taxonomy): domain Eukaryota; kingdom Metazoa; phylum Arthropoda; class Arachnida; order Araneae; family Nephilidae; genus Trichonephila; species Trichonephila inaurata. Next base: position 5,434 of record BMAV01010262.1, read on the forward strand.
ATTATTCCAATGTATAAATTTGAAACAGAATATGAACCAATCAAGGGAATGTTAAGATGCACAAAGAAAGGAACTTGTAAGTACAGTTATTAATCACTATAAGAAATGTTAATAAATAACTAATAATTAACAGCTTTTTTTAGTTCAGTAAAAATAAAATTGTATGATTATAATTTATAGAATGCAATTAGTTTATCAAACGTAACAATAATGAACTTCTTAGATGGTGACAAATAGTCTTGGAATAATTATTTTATAAAATACCAACAGCATATTTTAACAAAAGTTAAGGAACACATTGTTTCAAGAATTAAAACCTATTTTTTTCTATTAACTTTTAACTATATGTGTCTTAAAAATATTAAATTTCAACAATAATGATCTGTAATCATATTCGTCATAAATTTTCTCCTGGGACCAATTGAAAAATATTATGAAGTATATTGATTTAACTATCAATTTATGGTTAAAAAGCACAACTTTAATAGTACAAAATAGAAAATTCAGGTAAAGTGCGTTCTTGTTACACTTTATTTTTAAATTTATTGTTAATAAACTAAAGTGAATTCATAAGGTTATGCTACATAGATTTTAACACTATATTGCCCAAGGAAGTCATTTTGACTACTTTTTAATTTCAATTAGAAAAACAATGGTGTATATAATGGCACAATTTTTAGACTTTTTTAGAGTATATTTTTTTTCCGAGTGAAGTAAATTTCTTTTCATGTTAATATTTACTAATAACTTGTTATATGACTGGAAATAATATAAAAAACATTAAAAATAATTTTAAACAAATTTATTTACACATTAGTTATTCTTTCACAACGCATTCATTTTGATTGTTTTTGGGCATTATAGGTATATATACTAAATTTTTCGGTCTTTATAGTATTAATCATATGCTGAAAATAATACGGCACATAAAAGCCTTTTATTTATAAAATCGAAATATTTTCTTGAAATCACGCCTTATTGTGTACCAGGTCAATTGAATTAGTGTTCCTTAAGAAGATTTTGAGAGAAGTGGACGCGATGTGGTACCTGGTCTATAGCGAATAGAAGGGAGACTAGACGAGACGATTGCTCAAAGAGCTCATAGGTCTCCTAGTGTGACCCATTTAATTTTACAAGCAACAATATTCTCAAACTTTTTGAGATGACAGTTGAAAGTGATAATTGTTGATCCATCACCCGTTATATGTTCTTCATTTACACGGACACAATAACAGAAGTGAAGAGCTTGGGTAATGAAGAAATACTTATGGCGTACAGTAATGAATGCTACTTCGATTTTTGGAGAAGATAACTATTGTATGGGGATTTAGAAGCGTACTGGGGTGAATAGTAGAAACTTATCTTACAATAGAGTGATACATTTTTTCTATTGTTGGTATTTGGGGGATAGCATCTCTCCATTATGAGACGAGGAAATGTGAAACATTATCAGACCAGGAACATGTCGAAACTCATGAGTCCTCATGTGCTTCTATTCTTAGCCGGTATTCCAAAGGAGTTTTACTAGAACGTAGGGCCGTTTTTAACTTACCTGGTGCCTAGGCACTTCAAATCATTATACTCCCCACACGCACTATTTCTAGGCCCTTAGGAATTTTTTTTAAAAAAATATTTTCCATTTTTTTTAGACTTTAAGTTTCTTCGCCCTCAAATCTTTTGCACCCTTGGCACGTGCCTAGCTTGCTTAAACGGAAAAGTGGCCCTGCTCGAGAAAGGTAACAATAGAACGCACATTGAATTGTTCAGGACTCCTTGCATGGCTTTCAGATACTTTTATGACCTGCGCATTCCTATGAATACTTGTCCCTTTTTGAGCATATCTAGAACCAGCTGAAATACAAAATGTCATGATTTCGTTGATATTCAAGATTTCTGGACATCTGCCACAAGGCAAGTCTCGGTGTCTACTAAACTCAATGCAAAAGAGTATTATGGCTTGAACTGCAGCAAGAGTCAAACTGATGCAATGTTGAAGAAGGCTCAATCTATCACCTTTTTCTTTTTTTTGTATCAAGGGTATTTTTGATATTTTTGTGTGATTTTATCTACTTTGAATTTCACATATAACCAATACTTTAGTTTTGGTGAACAAAGTCTCTGTAAACGTATATTTTAAAGTAATACAAAATTCTTACACATTCCATTAATGAATCTTTACTTATATTTTTAAAAAATATATGTTATTTTAGTCATATGAATTTTTTTACTAGAGACAGAAAAAGTTATTAAATTTATTTGTAACACCCCATTTTTCCTTAAAAATTAAATATAAAATTCGCTTTTTTAACTCTAATTATCCTTTCATAGCTTTTAGAATTATATTGCGTAAATTACTAATTTTGCATAGGATTGTGTATAAAGGTGCGCATTGGGAAACGATGTTCTTATAAAATATTAAAATAATATTGGAGAAATAAGTAATTTTACAGAATAAATGAATATTTTGGAGTTATACAACAATAATTTTTCTTTTATTTTAGATATAATTGGTTTCGATAATTCGTACAGCTGGTTTAATTCTAAAGAAGTATACTACAAGATATGGCTGACAGCACCGAAAGACAAAACTAATGATTTATAATTACTTTTTGTACATGTTTCTGATCAAATAAAAATAGTAGAATTAAAAGGCTCTATATTTGATGTTATTATTACGTATGTTATTATTACATAAAGCAGAAATGTTCTTTACAGATTAATGTGAACCAAATCTTTACATATTTATTTCAGTAAAACATTTAATTTTTTTCAAAATATTTTATTAAACATCTACATTAGTTTTAAGGAGATTGGCTGTTGCAATTTTTCACTTGATAGTCAAAAGTTTGAAGAATATTTTTAAGCACATCTCAGTGAAGTTCTGTTAATGTAATTGTAACTTTCCGTAAACCATATGTAACAATTCAATTGCTTCAAAAAAGTTAGCAATATTTCCGTAAATATTAAACCAGATTCCTTAAAAATGTTTAGATACAATTAAACAAGTTATTTTGTAGTTTTACTTCAAGTAAATATTTATGTTTATTTATATTTGATGATTTATATACAGACAAATATAAAATAATTTCAAAAAATTCCAGTGAAAGTTTCGTAAAAGCTGCTTTGATTTGAACTTACAAATGTTTATCACGTAAAAATTTCTAGCATATATAATTTATTTTTAATTTTTATATTTTATTTAATTGTATTATTCAGTTAAAGAATTTTTAGTTGTACTCTCGTATTAAACAAAGCCCTTATTTAATTATGTTGATATAAAATGAAACTCTAAATAAGCTACAGCAATTGTATTTGTATATGTAGTGTATATATAGTGTATGTATATGCATGCATATACATATGAAACATTATTCTCTTCTGTTATTATCTTTGAGAAAGGGGAAGGTAGCATACATTCGTTAAAATTAGTATATGGGGAATTCGATAGTACGATTAAATGGTATAAAATCTCAATATTTCTCAAGGTATCAAACTGTCAGAAAAGCAAAATATCATAACGTAAACCTGAAAAATTAGCAGGAATGGGCGGCAAGACAGGAATGATGGGGCAGGAACTTGAAACTGCGCTGGGTGGAACATTTGAAGCATTTGAAGTTATTCTTTCAAGTCATGATGTTATGGAAGTTATATATATATATATATATATATATATATATTCTAGATTTTAACATTGGGAACAAGATGTAATAATAATTGAAGTAATATTTTGCACATCAGATTAATAAACAAAATGCAGAAGCATCGAATTCGAACAAACTAATTAATGAGTTTACCCAAATGCTTAAAAATTTGAGCATTCAAAGAGTGTTTTAGGATAATTATTTTTCTCAATAATAAGTATTCATTTTAGTAAGCAGATAATAATAATTTTGTTTATGTAGTATTATTATACTCTTTTATTTACACAAAATAAGGAAATAGTGATTTTTATGAAATAAATTTATAACTTTTATAATAATTTGATATTTTTGACCAAATATGATTGGTTTTTTTAAGCCAAAAAGACTGATAATTTTTGTTTCTTTTTAGTATAAAACTCTTCTTGATACAATTAGAAAAAGAAGAAATTCAAACAAAAATTAAATGTTAAAAATTCGTAAATAAAATTTAATTTACGTTCATAAGGAATGGCGATAGTACACAATTTAGACTCTATTTAACACTCGTTGAATGCTTTTCTAAGTCTTTAAACAATGTATTATTAATGATTTATATTCTCCATACGTAATTACAATACATTTGATACTAATTACCGTGAATTACCTTCTTTGTAAAGCTGAAGCAAATTTAAGGTAAATGAAATTGAGAAATAAATATTTACTGAAGATGCATTTAAACGATATAGCATTTTTTACTCTTAGAATTCATACGAGGGCTGTTTTTTAAGTAATCTCTGTTTGTTTTTAAGAAAATAACCACAATATTTTGTTTTAAGAAACCTTCATTTTTCGATTGTACTTACTTTTGTCTATTTTTCTATATAGTTTCCGAATTTATTAATGCACTTGTCATACCTTAGAACTAAGTTTTGAAAATCCTCTTTAAAGAAGTCTGCCGCCTGGTCAGACAGCCGTTCACGGCCGCTTTCACTAAAGTGCTTTCCACTAAGACTATGTTTGAGGTACCGGAAAAGGTGGAAATTATTGTGAACAAGGTCGGGGCTGTATGGTGTATGGTCCAAAACCTCCCAGCCAAAAGATTCGATGAAGTCCCGAGTAGTTCGAGAAGTATGAGGTCTTGCGTTATTGTGAAGGAGCAAAACACCTTTTGACAGCATGCCGCGTCGTTTGTGTTACAATACTCCTTAGAGCTTCTGTAGAGCTGCGCAGTAATCACTTGAGTTGATCGTTGTTTCTTGAGGCATAAAGTTCACCAGCAAAATACCGCACCGGTCGCAGAACACTGTTGCCATAATCCTGCGCTTTGACAGTGTTTGTTTGGCTTTGACCTTGACTGGAAAGGATGTGTGTCTCCATTCCATCTGCTGCGACAATTGCTTTGATTCCGGGGTGATATGGTATACCCATGTTTCTTCTTCAGTAACGATTCTCAACATGTCATCCCCTTCTTCCTCATAATGAATCAAAAAGTCTAATGAAATGGCAAACCTCTTTTCTTTGTGTTCCGCTGTGAGTAGTCTGGGTACCCACCAAGAACATAATTTCTTTAAGTCGTGATTTTCATTCACAATTTTGTACACCACCGACCAAGAAACCTCAGGAAATTCCAATGAAAGAGTGGTTATTGTGAATCTCTTATTTTCACGAATTTTTGTTTCAACTGCTTGCATCAAATCGTCCGTGATTACAGAGGGCCGTCATGGGCGTTTGTTCGCTCATCTTTAAACCTCTGGCCCATTTTCGAACTTTGCTGTCACTCACTGCTTCTGTGCCATAAACTTTTGTTACCTAACGATGAATGTCTGCTGCCGACATGTTTCTCGCAGTCAAAAAACTGATAAAGTCCATATCTCACACTTGGCGGGTGATTCAATAACCATAAACATTTTAAAGACGCATTGTGAAGCTTTCTCGACTGCTACAGATCTGGAAATGGCGTGAGTGTGTTCGCAAAGAATGCTGGTCAGTGAAGCTGTGATTCGCTGCGGCGTACTTGTGAACTAGGAAACTATATGCGCTAACGGACCTTACTTAAAAAATAGCCCTCGTACATATTATGGCGTTTGGGAAGATTGATGGGTAGCATGAGAGTTAGGAAATTACTCCCACAGCTGTTTAATACATTATTTACATTTAAATAGAAGTTATTTACACTATCAATTATTTCAACACTACAGAATATGTTATTAGTGAAGGAGGAGGCAACACAACCATTTTCTCAGTGTTTCAAAGTGGACTCCTTCTCCACTGTCTTTGAATGGGGCGGTCACTTCTTACACCTCGAATGAGACTCGGATCTCCTGGTCGTAGGTGAAGTCGTGTTTTTCTCGCGGCCATCGGTTGTCGGGGTACAAAGACCTCTCAAGATTTGTGGGGTGCTCGTGTGGAAATGAACGGTGTACTACTATCCACATAAAGAACCCAATTTCTGCAGCTGCAGGGAGCGACAACTTTGCAATATTTAGTTATAAGGTTATTTAGTACCATTAAAACTCAATTCATAAAATAAATAAATAAATGCTTTCTTTCTATTTTACTATTTCTTTACTATATAACTATTATTTGAAACATTATTAATTTGAAATTTTTGGCCATCATCGAGTTCTTGTACGATATAAGGTACAACAATAAATTTAAACAAATATTATTAAATAAGTTTGTAAAATTGTCTAATCAATTAGAAAGTATTACATCTGTTTAAAAACTTTGTTAATTCCTTAATTCTATATGTTTGAAAGTGTATTCTATTGTTTCATTCATTTTTGTGTGTGTTTCGTAGGTATACATTTCAATTATTGCAAACAAACCAGTTTATTTAAAATATTTGCAAATGAAATACTCCTTTAATATAAGAAAAGGAATGTATTTATCCTTTATTAAATGGCTAAAAAAATGTTCCAGGTAATACATTATACTACAAGCAAAATACGTGATGTAGAGCTTAAAATTAATTCAATGGGATCATTTATATTTGTTCACACAGGTATCCGAATACATTCGGAATAATGATTTAGAAAATGCGTATAAATGAATATCTTTTTCTATATTTAGTGTGTCACCTGAATTAGAATAAACATATAGAATTGTGTCTTAAGAAAATTATTACAAGAAACACTTACTAAAATGCAAATTTTTGGCAAAAAATGAAGAATGACATATTTTCAAAACATTCTCATTTTAAGGAAAATGCTTTTATAATAATAATATTTTGCTTATATATAGACAAGACTGATCAAAGTTTTATGAAAAATTCACATTGTTTTCAGAGTTACGATCAATATATATAATAACCGATGATTTTTTTTTGTAAAAAATTCTCTGTTCTGATATATACAAATATGTATAAATCCACTTCTAAATAATACATTTCAAAATCCTAGTTCAGGCTCTCTATGGAGGCCGTAGCTATATATAGGCAAGATACCATCCTTATAGAAACACTTTCCTTAAAAGGAGAATGTTTTGAAAATATGTGTATCATTTTTTCTTCGTTTTTTTGCCAAAAATTGGATTTAAATAATTTTTTCTTATAATAATGTTCTTACAACAATTTTATATGTATATTTAAATTCAGGTTATACTTAATACCAAAAATGTTATTTCTTTGCACTCTTCAAAACCACTTAACGAATGCAGTCAGATACCACTAAAGAAGGGGGGGGGGAAATGTCATTATATCCGAATGATATGTGAGACTATTATTCTGATAAACGTCTTCTTTTTGAGCCACCGGTTTAACATGAAGTCAGAAAAAAAATTTTGTTCTCAATACTCTCAACATCCGGTGAGTCACTCACTCAGAAAGGTGCTGAAAGATAGTCTTAGGTATGTGGTGCCATACACACACCAAATGATCCTGTCATTCTCGTGCAATGTGAGATGGTAGCATGGCACCATGAAATTATTTTTCCAGGCTAAAAAACAATTGTTCGATTGGGTACATATCGGGTAAATGTAGAAGCCGAAATATGATTTGAAATTCACCAGAAGGTTTCTTGAACAATTCCCAGACTAATCAGCCCTTGTATCATGGTGATCATGTTGGTAAACATCACCACCTACTGGGAACACTATTAAAATGAAGGGTGGAACGGTTCAACCCTTCGTTTTAATAGTGTTCATTTGAAGTTTAGTAGATTCAAATTGAACCTCGTGTGCAGTGATATATTAACATAGTGCATAAATGTCAGAAATTCTTCTGGGGGATTTTGAGAACTAATATGCCCCATAAAAACATGGTCCATTCCAAAGTATATCTTGCCAACTGAACACCTAGGTACCTAACGTTGGAAATCAGTTTATTCGCTTTCTCCTGTCTATGCGACATGAGAAAACGCAACTCGTAACGCCAAAGAAAACGTAATTCGACCGACCAGGCAAATTTCTTCTGTTCTTCTATGGACGAATACCGATGTTTCACGGTCCGTTACAGGCAGTGTTCGTGATGAAGTATCGTCAAGGTAAGAACGCTATTCGAGAGCCAGCTTTGTTGGCCCATATGCAGTAGCGTCGCTACACTGTGTGTTGAGACACACCGCGTAGTTCGCCAATCTTGCAGCTGCTAGTGATATCATCGAATGTAGCCGATAACTTGTTGGCAGGTAACTCGACGTTTTCCCATCCATATACCACATTCGCTCTTACAAATGTCACATGTGGATAGCCCGCCATACTCGCAGTTTTAAGATTCGATGATCCCAAGCGCAAAACCATAAGGATTCGATCTCTATCGAAATCTTATAAATCATATGCCTTTCCATTATGACACTGTAGCATCTGCCAAGCAGTGGCATAGCGTGGGTGCAGAGGGAAACATCGCTCCGGGCGACATACGAAAAGGAGTGGCGGCAAGCACCGTGATATTTAAACTCAAAAAGTATTTCAAACTCCAAATCGCGCCTGCGCAACGAAACTGACAGAAACGAGTAAAAACTTTAATACACCCACAGATGCCGGAAGTTTATTAGTTTCTTAATCGCATTTTTTTATGTTACTTGGGCTTCTGGCAACCGGTCTGTGAATTGCCTTTAATTTTTTGTGTAGAATTTTTTCAGGCTTTAAACTATTGGTCTGCAAATTTGCCAACGAAACCGCATTTTAGTGAAAAGCCTCAGACTTTTTGGAGAAAAGGGTTTTAATTATAATACACCTTATACCATATTTCACCCCCAAACCCCAAATTTCCCGGAATTGGCGGGCCCTCGCGTTTTGTAAAGGGTTTGGCAAAAGTCAGCAGTTGCAATTAATATTGTTTATTCTACTCTGGCTGACCATTTCGCGAAGTGGCAGGGAATCCTCCGCCAAAACCCGATGTGATAATGGCAGATTGTCTGGTAGGCGAAACATCTGTCGCTGCGTCATTAAGTATTACTAACAATAAAACTATTTATCCTTTAATGTTTGTTTTAATTAGCCTTTATTTTTGCTTTTTGCCTTGGTTAAAAATTTCATATTTTTTGAAGCGATATTTCAGGAGACAATGTGATCTGAGATCTTTAACATTAAAGTTTCCGCCTACTTGTGACAACTGTTTTTTGAAAAAATGAAGATATGGGGGAATTTTTTTGGGTTTTTTGGTTTTTTTGTATATTTTAACAAAAATCGTAAAATTGAAAAAAAGAAAAAAAATTTTTTATTATTAAAATGGGAAAAACTGGTAAAATGTACAAAAGTTTTAATAAAGGGCCCGCTCTGTACAAAAAAGTTTCGAACAAATTTCAATTTTCATTTTTTAAAGTTTCTTGTTATTCATGTTTGAAATGACCTTCAGGATAATAGATGTTTTAATTTTTTCAAAACTAGAGCCCCTATCTTAGGGTATATGAAATTGTTAAAAAAGTATTATATTCACATAAAAGGGCTGTAAATGTTGAAATAATACAGTGTTGTAAAACGAAGAACAAAAAAACTTTACTGTTTTACAAAATATTTAAAAGTTTCATTAAATTTTTAAAAATTTTTTGGGGAATCGCTGCCCGGGTTTTAGTTTTTTGAAAAAAACATTTCGATAAAACGCTTTTAAAGTTTGAATCTTGTGTAAGGTTATGGTATCTTCTTTGTTAAAAAAAACTTGTAGTTTTTTTTCTGTGAAAGAAAAAAAAAAAGCTTGGTATTTTTATTAAGCTAATAAGAAATAAAATCATAAAAAAAAAATTGTCAATTTTTGAATAAAATCATGGTTTTAGGGTAGTCGGATACCTTATGGAGCAGAAAAAGGCTAAGGATCACCTATTGAGTAATTACAAATTGAGTAATCAATTTGCTTTTGTATTCATACATGATACGACACGCGTTTGCTCAAAATATATTTCGTCATTTTGAAGGGCAAAAATCTAATCTTCACGCTATCACGTTGCTACAGCATATACGTTCAATGAATGACTTTAAAATGAAAAAACAGAATTACACGAGATCATATTTTTTGTACATTACAAGCTTATTTTTAACTCCGAGGTGTCACTTATGCTTGAACTCGTTTCTGAAACAGTTATACTTAAATAAAATAAATAAATAAATAAAAAAATAAAAACATACACAGCTCATTTTTGGATACTTCATTTTTAACAGTGTATAAAACAATCTGCGCTTGATTTCTTTCTTCCTACTTCAGCTTATCGTCGCAAGCTACTTCGCGAATTGGCTGTCCAAAGCCCGAAATCCAGAAGAAATCGGACATTGGCCAGTAAACATATAGCAACATGGGCCAAAACGCGAATTGGCCAGCCAGTTAGTCAGCTATCCGATTTCGGGCTTTGAATTTAACATGTATATATATATATGACACATTTCCAGTCAGAGCTACTCTTAATTTTTAAAAAGGGCCTTTATTCATTTATTCAGACATATATATATATATATATATATCATTCACAGTACAACGTAAAAAAGGAGAAAAGAAAATGTGTTTGCTAGCAAGTAAAACTGGTTTTAATCCCGAAAGACAATCTTCAGCCTGTTGTTTGTGCATGTAGCTACTGAAACATACATCTTTAAATTTTGGTGTTTTTCGGATACAGAGCTTTGAATACACATACACTCAAATAATAAACAACAAAGCATGCAAAATTTTAAATCACACAGCAAAAAAATAGTAATGATTTTATTTAATGCTTAACCCCGATCACCGGCGGGGTGCCCACCCCAGCAACAAAAAAAACCTCCCAATTCAAAAAAGAACGGAGCCACATTTTTCGTAGCTGCCCATTTTAGGTCATTGAATCTTCGGCCTGATGTAATCCTCCTGGGAATTAATGAAACCCCCTTCAAAGTTTATTTGGGGGCTGGAACACCCGGAGTGTTGGTTTTTTTTTACTAAGATCTACGAAAAAAAACTTTTTTCTCTTTCCGTTTACTTTTTTTTTATCTTTTAATATGCATGAATATTTTATTTAAAAATTTAATAAATGTTATAAAAATAATATTTTTCTATAAAAAAATTTTAAAAAATATAATTTTTAAAAAAATTTTTTAAAAACATTTTCAAAAATTATGAAAAAAACTCCATGGGTAAGGGAGAAATAGCGACTTCGGTCTATTTGATACTGTATCAACAGATTTCGATGAAATTTAAAAGTTTGATGATGCGTAATTTCGTAACCAAAATTGGAGGGATGAAACTTGAAATTTAAATTTTTTAATACAGGTGGTGGTGATCCCACTGATGAAATGGCAGTATATATGATGTAGCGAATAGAACCCTTTTGGGCATTTGGGGAAAATTTTATCATCTACTTAATATTGCAGGGAAATTTAAACTTCCTTTGTTATCATTCGGTTCTTCCTGAAAATAAATAGACATTCAAAATTATTAGGGGATTAGAATGTATCTTTTTAGCTACAGTGGGATATAATCGGGTCTAAACCTTTAAAAAAAAACACATTTAAAAGAAGTTTTTCTACCAGAATAATTTAAAAAGAGCATTAATCCACCAAAAAGGGGGGTTGCACTGTTTTCCACGGGGAAAAGATGAAAAAATTATTTTTGTCTTTAAGTAAGAAAATATGTGCTTAAAGCATAGAAACAGTTTGCTGTGAATGTTTTAAAATGTTAAAATATTTTTTTTTCTTTTTTCTATCCTTCCATTCATTATAAATATATTTATTACTTATATACGTTGTATTTGTGGTTTATGAAAAAATAAAAATTTGTACTTCAAAGAAAAAAATTTTGTAGGTTTAAAATTTAAATTAATGCTAATCTCTTTTTGGATAATAAATTTAACAATTTTGTTTGTATAAAAAAAAACATCTTATACTTCATAAATATATATCAAAATTGGCTTTAAAAATTTCATATTTAAATACACGTGTTAGGTTTGGGGTGTTCTCTACACCCCGATTTTTAACGGTAGAAAAACAGGCCAGTGACCACGGGTTAACTGAAATTGTAATTTTCCAAAAAGTTTTTAAAAAGTAAATTGCATATGTATATTAACTACCTAACTTTATAGAAATGTTATGCAATAACAACAATCACAAAATGGAGCATTGTAAAACTAATTATTGATTCCAGGTCCTTTTCTAAGTCAATGAAACTGCAATTGATGACAGATGTAGCTATAAACTTAATGCAAAAGACAATAGAGTCTAGCGTTGGTTACTTCTTGATGAAATAAGAAATTAATTAAATAAGTAATAATATAATTCCAATAGTCTCTTCAAAATTTTTCTGTATTATATGATATCTGAATTTTTCAAAAATTGTTCGGTTCTATTTCCCATCAGTAATTTTTTTTAATAATTAATGCACTAATATGACTTATTATGTCACTACTTTTAATTAATTAAAATTCAGTTTTCATCATTTAGTATTACTTCTAATGTTACATTACTACAAAACCATCATTTTTCAACATTAGTAAAATATTTTATAAGTGGCTCTTTTTATGAATTTAAAATATAAAATTGAAGTTCGTAAAAAATAAAGGGAATTATAATTGTACTCTGCCCCTTATTTAAAATTTTTTTGTTGAATTTTTTCAAAGTTTTACTTCGAACTATGACTTTAAAATGATGTATTTTATTTGTCTTCGTTACATTTAATGAAACATTCCATTTTTTTTTTTTTTTTACCATTATTTCAATAATTTTAAATTTCCCTTGCATTAAAGATCATGCCTGGATCTAACTTTAGTCCTCAAAACGACAAAATGTGATCATCATTTATTTTCCTTTCTGCTATTTTTTTTTTATTTATTTAAAACATTTATAAATCCCCATGTACCACCAAGTATCACACGAGGCTTACAAAAGAAAGTATGAAACACACACATTAAAAAGGAAAGGAAAATAAATAAATAAATAAAATTAATCAACGGATGAAAGAAGAATTACATAGATTTGCAATAAACTTAAAAAATGTTTCAAAAGCAGTTTTGGCAAAAATAATTTGGTGAAGATTCGAGGGCCAATTTTTATTAATGCTCCTGAAAATCAGTTTTAGAATCTTTCTTTCTCCGACAAACTTGGAACATAGAAGGAGCATATGATTTACATTTTCCTCTCCAGTAATGTAACAATCGTAGGAAGATAAGGGAGCTAAATTAAATTTGTTCAAATAGCTTTTAATGTTACCATACCCAGTGAGAAGTCGAGTTATTTTGTAATTGGTATAAAAATGATGATATAATAGTCTCTTATTAATTGTTGGTAAAAATTTATTTGTTAAGCTTCTCCTTTATTTGAAATGAGATATGTCTGGTTTCAAGAATTCACCATTCTTCTTTCATGCTCTTCTTGTAAAAGAATTTAGGAATTTTACCGGCAAAGTTATTTTCTGGCATCGTGGCAGTCCTTGAAAGCCAATCGGCCAGCTTATTTCCAAAATCTCCGGTGCATCCACGAACAAATACAGAAACTATCGAGATGTCTTTCTGCTGATGAAGACTCTGTGGTAACCTTCTTGTAACACACTTGTTGTACAAATTAAAATCGAAAAGTATAACAGGGTTGCGGCTCATCCTAAAAATTATCATACCCGTTGCACCTGTAAGTTCATTTTACACACTGTGTTACATTATGTCAAATTAGGCACATTCTTGACCATCTAATAACACAGTTTATCACCTAAGTCTTGTTTTTTTTTTCTATTTTTAAGATTTCCCTTGCAAATTGCACAAAATAAGAAGCATAAAGTTGGGATTTTCTTTTTTGAATGTTTTCAAAAATAATTTTAATAATTTTGTACATCCAGTAAAGATTTAAGTAAAAAGAATTCAGAAATCCCACAAACTTAGATTTAGCTATAGAGATTTAATTCAAATTTGTAAAAATGAAAATTTTAAGATATAGAAATATTTTGAAAAAAATAGAAATTTTGTAAAAATTGTTTAAATTAAAGTCTTTATACTGAAATATAATTTTTAAGCGAGTTTAAATATGGTGCATGTAAATTTAACGTTAAACCACAAAATAAAAAAATCTCACATGGTATCACATTTTCTTCACATATAACTCAAAACAAATAGACAAACTTAATGTGTCAAATTGTAGGTACCAAATTATATCAAGCATTGTTTAAAATTCATTTTCCAAAAGAGATTACGAATGCTCCTAAAAATCTTTAAAAATTAAATGACCAAATCCGGGTTGAATATCTTTTTAGATAAATAGCTTAACCCTTAACTGCCAATGAAAATTTACGCGATTCTCTCCCGAGTGTCACCATTTTCTTCACACGCCGGCGTATCCGGTGTAGTGTGAGGAAAAGAAAAGGCACAAATGAGCAACATTTATCTGAAATAAATAATTTCCTCTCAAACATGGTCAAGGTAATTGTATTGTATTCCAAAGTCTTCGAAATACAGTCGAACCTCTTTATATTGCGGAATTTTCTATATAGCAAACTTTTTCCTGGACCCTTGAACATTTCACGATTTTCTTCGTAAAATAACCTCTCTATAGCGAAGCGAATTTCCTGCATAACGAACTTCTTCTTTTTTGATTCAATTTGTGTACACCCTTTTTTTAAAGTATTTCTGAAAAAATTTCCAGTTATTCTTTCTTTAACACATTTTATGGTGGTCATAAATCTTGAACTGGTTTATTAGATCCTAACTTGCCGAGAGCAATAGAGTTCTGGAAGTTTCATCCTAGAAGTGCAACCCTTAACCCCCATTGCCAGTTCACTAGAAACATCTTCGATAGCCCCTTTCACCCTCAGTGGTGTTTTCGTGTCCCCATGTCCTAATTATAAAATAATGTATGTTTAAAATTACTTGTATGCTTTAAATTTCAAAATGTCCTTAAAATTCATTAATTTTAGAATAAAATTATTTTCTTAATGTTGAAAATACAGTGAATTCTTCGACATTCTTTTTTCTTGTTTTCCTTGCAGTTTTTCTTTCTTTCTTTCTTTTTTGATGGGTAAGATATATAAAATAAATGTAAATTTACAAAAAGGTATGAATAGTTACTTTTTGATTATATAGTGCTTACGAATTTAAAATTTGTTTTATGTGGTTTATAAAGTATATTAAAGATGAACCTCTATATAACGCTATTTCCATATAACGAACTTTTTTCCGGGATTTAGTGACTTCGTTATTTAGAGGTCCGAATGTAGTTTTACTGACAACAGCAAAGAAAAGTATCATATTAAGTACATCCTTTTCGGTTCTATCTTTAGGTAGGTTTCATCGTGTAGATAAAAGGACCAGAGGAAAATGCCTAATAATTTATTTATTTTATTACGTTGACAAAATACTATCACGGTTCAACAAATTAAAAAAAAACGTTTGTAACATTCCTATATTTTTGTTGAATAAAATTAAAAGAAAAATTATTATTTTTTTAATTTCAATATGCTTTAGCAGTATTTAAAAAAGCGTCATACGTTACATTTTGATAGTAGAGAGCGTTACATCGTTTAATTGAGATCAAGGAGGGATGAAAAAAAACGAGCAAATTATAGAAAGGATTTCATTAACGACCAATTTGAACTCAATTACGATTCTGTCTGCAAGCCGAGCAAACACCGAAACCTTTCCACGAATGAAAATAAGTCAAGGTCATTTTTCATTAGGTAATTCTATTTTTTATTTTAATAGTTCTTTAAGGCGCTCAGCGTAAAATTACCTTGGTGGAAGTTTCTATGAGATGTCGAAAGCGATAGCTGGCATTGTATTAATTCCAGAAGAGAAGAGTGAATGTGTTTTGAAAACGCTTAATGCTTTTGTGGTTTTAGCAGTGTATATTTGTATTAAAATTGCAGTACAGTATAAAAAAAATTTACTAATTGACTGAAAGGATAATTTTATAATAATTGTTTGAACATTTGAAAGAATGCAACAATCAGTGACTTCGTACAAATTTGTGTGACGGTTTTCACCATATTCTCAAATAGAAGGTAAGTAAAGAGATATGGAATTTTTTTTACTCCTTAAAAATTTATTTGATTTAATTGAGCTGTAAGTCTAAACTACAACGCATAATTGCTCAAATTTTATAAATTCATGCTAACAATTTCTGTAATACAATCAATTTTAAAAAATCGAATGAATCGAATTCTTAGAATGATATTTTAACTAAGGCCTAAGAAAAATTAAAAGAAAGTTGACATTCTGCTCCCGATTTGAATGTCTATTTACGAAAAATAAAAATTTTTAAATAAAAAAAAAAAGAAATTGAAGAATCAACTTGGTACTTGTAATTTATTTCCTGAATGCATTATTTTAAGTGAAAAAATTAAAACACTCTCTAAATTAATCATTAAATCATTAAATTTTTTCTTTATTTGAAATTCTGTTTTTTCGAAATTTGCACTGTAATTATTACTTTAATTAGAATAGAATATATGTAGGATATATATGAAGAAATGAGAAACTTTTTTATTTAATATTTCATTAATTTGTATTAAAAGAAAATGTGTGTTTAATATTTCTCTCTAAGATTAAAAGAAAGACGTTATCTAATTAGTATTCGTATTTTTATAAGACTAACATAAGTTCAGTGGCGTCACGTACACCCCCAACCCCCGTAACGCAGGGGGCCCAGATAAAAATAATGGCGCAGATAAAAATAATGGCGCAGATAAAAATAATGATAAAAAAAATTACTTTTAGAATAAATCTTAAAGATGAGTTGAATCAGTTTAAAATGAGAACTGATCCATTATTCTCTAGTAAGTAATCTTTATTGTTGATCTATAGCTGTATGGTATTTCATAATAAAATTCCCGCTATTAATTTTCTTGAAAAAAAAAGTTATTTTTAATTTGAATTTGATTTACATAATGTTTGCTTGTTAAATAAAAAATAATAATTATATCAGACACAAAAAAATTTTTTGGTGAATTTAAAATTTTTTTATTCTTATTATCGATTAATTTTATGTCATTTTATCATCGATGAGTTGGACTTGATCTTGTTATCGATGGATATATGTTAATCTATAATCAGTTATTTGCTGGTTAATTAATTTCAGTATCATTTTTTTTAAATATTTGTAAATTATATATTTTTAAGGAAACCGTAACATCTTATGTAAAATTAGATATGGTATAAATTATAAGATTGAAAAAATATATTTATTAAAATCATTATATCAAAGAGTGTAATGCGATTGTGGAATATATAAAAGTTTTTTTTGTTTCTTTGTATATTAATTTAATTTGTGTGTGTGTGTGAGAACTAGTTTTTTCTTCATTTTATTTTCTTAGGGAATTAAAATTATCTTAGATCAAATGATATTTTTAATATGCTGTGTTTAATTTTCTTTTAAAATAATTCATTCAATAAAAAGCTTTAACATTTTGCTTACTATATTTTACATTTTTGTTGTTGTTGATTCATGGATCCTAGTTTTGGTTCCATAAAATTTATTGATTCTGTAAAATGAACTAAATTATAGTTTAAAGTCTTCTCGTGGTAAGAAAATGAAAAGAGTAACAAACAAACAGAGTTAGTTAATTAACATTGCAAAGAGAGTAACAAACATAGAGAGTTAGCTAACATAGTTAAAAGAATAGCAAACATAGAATAAGTTAGTTAACATAGTTAAAAGAAAAACAAGCACAGAATTAAGTAGTTTACGAATTTTAGAAGGGAATCAAACATAGAATTAGTTAGTTAAAATAGTTTAGAGTAACAAACGCATAATTAATTAGTTAGCATAGTTAAGAGAGTAACAAAAAAAGTAACAAAATTGAGATTCGAGAGATAAAAGCTTAAAATTACAAGGTTTTTCTTAATAAAAATAAACCTAATTTTGCAGGGGAAAGGAGGCAAGAAGTCGGTTAACAATTTTTTTGCGGATTCAACTGAACATTCAGTATCGGGTGAAATATAAAGTCACAAATTATACTCCTGACATTGCGATATAAAATACAGAAGTGCAGAGACAAAAATTTTGCATTAAAACGTTGAGCTTTATTAAAGGGATACATATACAGTTGGACCTCTGTATTACGAAGTCGCTAAATCCTGGAAAAAAGTTCGTAATATGGAAAATTTGTGTGTTACATTGAGATTCATCTTTTAATATACGTTTTATAAACCACATAAAACAAATTTTAAATTCATGAACACTATATATTAAAAAAAGTAATTATTGACACTTTTTTGTAAATTAATATACGCTTATTTTATATATCTTACTCACCAAAAGAGAAAGAAAGAAAGAAAAACTGCAAAAAAAACGAGAAAAAGAATGTCGAAGAATTCACTGCATTTTCAATATTTAAAAAAATTTTTTTCTAAAAAAGAATTTTTAAAAATTTTACAATTTAAAAAAGAAGAAATATTAAACATACATTATTTTTAATTTGAACAGGGGGGAAAGGGGTAACCCACCGAGGAGGGAAAAAGGGTATCGAAGATGTTTCTAGTGAACTGGCAATGGGGTTTGGGGTTTTTCTTGGATGAAACATCCAAATTCTTTGTTCTCGGCAGTTAGATCTAGTAAAAACCCGTTCAAGATTTACCCCATGAAATGTGTTAAAGATAGAATAACATGAAATTTTTCAAATGCTTTTAAAAAAAAGGGGAAAAAAATTGAATCACAAAAGAAAAAAATTTGTTATATAGAAAATGCACTTCGCTATAAGAGTTTATTTTACAAAAAAATCATGAAATGTTTTTCCCCTGTTAAAGTTCACTATATAGAAAAATTCGCAATATAGAGGGTCGTTAGATAGAGGTTCGACTGTATTTTGTTGTTTATTATTTTCTGACAGATTAAGTTAAAAAGATACATATTACAAAATCTATGCACATTTTTAATTTTGTTGAAGGAATAGTTATCATTTATGTTGTTTATTTTTATGTTAATAAATACCTTTAAGGGAATTTTTCAGTTAACCGGGAAAAAAAATAAATGGATAATTTTAAAAACACCAGATTAGAAAATGCAAAAATTTTTGGATATTTTGACAAAAAAAATTTAAAACACTATTTTGGCAAAAAAAATTTAAATTAGAAAACTTTTTTCCCAAAATTTTCTTTTTAAAAAAATGCTTCTAAAATTTAAAATTTTGCCTGTATAGAGCTCAGACCCTCTACAAAGACTAATTTGAACTTTTGAAAAATTCACATTTTTGCAGAGTTACCCCCAAAGAAATAATTATTGGCGTTTGTTATTAAAATTGCTCTCCTCTGTTCTCAAAATATGGATAAACTCAAATTTAAATTATATATTTCAAAATTTAGGAGCCCTATTATAATGAAGCATTTTAAAAAAAGGGAAAAGGGACTTTGAAAAAAATTATTCTAAGTTAATTTTTTCCAAAAATATTGAAATTTTAATTTTTTTACTTAAAAAACAATTTTATACATGATTCAAATCAAAAATACACTAAATATCAGGGAAATTTACCCCTTTACCTTTTAAAAAACGGTTCCGAACGTAGTGGGTTTACCTTAAACAATATAACTAATCAAAATAAATTAAATTTAATGCTTGATTTTTTATCTCCTAATCTCATCCTTTAAAAAATTTAAATTATTTTGAATAAAATTTGCGGGGGGGGGGTATATTCAAAAGATTATTTTGGAACAAAAACAAAAAAAGGGGTTTCCGACTTCTGATGTGGACAATACAAGTATGTTACCTATGAATTGTAAAATAATAGGATGAATATTTACACCAACCATGACTGTAAAAATTATGCTTTATAAATGTAAGAAAATCCTAAAATCCTAAATGTAAAAATGTGGCAACAAAATCTAAACATCCCAATCCAGAATTTCTTTTTTTTTTTTGTGATTTTATTAAAAAATCTTGGAACCAAAAAAAGGGAAACAAAGTTTTTTAAAAAAGTGAGATAAAAAATTTTTTTAAAAAATTTGTTTAAAGAAAATTTCCCTTTGATTTTTGTAGGTTACCCAAAAATTTAAAATATGGGAAATTCCCAATTTTATAGTAATTTCTTTTAAATCCAGTAAATGAAAATGACAAATGTTTAAATTAGAAAATTGATACTATAAAATGTAAATATTCTCCAATTCTATGGAAGCTTACAAACCACTTTTATGTTTAATTTCAATATTTCTTACACTGTCTTAAGTAAACTTAAAATATAAATTGTTTTGTGAAATTGGGAAATATGAAAATAAAATTAATTAATCAATTCTAAGGGCAATACTTTTCTTTTATTTAATCTTTAATTCAACTAATTTTATGTTTATTCACACATATGCACAAAAGTATTCTTCCCTTTTTCATATCTATCTTTTATTCGCGCCTTTATCTTTTATAGCTCTTTTTTACATTATGCATATATTTGACTATTTTGAAGAATAAAAATTGTAATAATTGGGAAACCGTCAACCTCGCATTCCAGTTCTTGCATAAAATTCCAGTATTATTTGAAACCAACCAAGTTCTTCTTCAAATAATACTTATATCTGTCTCAAATGAAATTCATCTTTCTATAAATTCGTTTTACTTTACAAAAAAAACCTAACATATCTAAAAAAATATTAAGTATTTATCGCAACAAAAATACATTTTAGTAAACAAAAACATCAATTGTGTTAGCTGAGCGGTCATGGTTGAAACTTGTAGTCGACCTTGTCCCAGGAGGATCGAGAATTTATTTCCTAACAATCTACTAATGGCTCCGATGCACGAAAAATCCTTTCGAGAGTCAATTGCTAATTCAAGTGTCGTCCTTATAACTTTATTCTGGTTCATTGTTACAAGGTCTATTGCAAATAGTTCTCACGTAGCTTCTGAATATGACGTTAATAAAACAATTGCTCAATTATTCAGATAACGAAACATTATAAAGAGCTATTTTTAACATAAATAGAATTAAAAACAATGTTTTAAAAAGATTTAAAGTAATCTCATCAGTTACACAGCAATCCTAAAAATATTAAGGAATATTTTTCCATTGTAATACAGGTAGAATTGAAATGTTAAAAAAAGTTCTTCCCTTTTGAAATTAAATATATCTTCCGACAAAGATAATATCTCAAATAACGATATTTTCCTGTAATAGGTTGCTTTGCAAAAAAAATTGTCATGTAAAAAGAGATTTTTTCTATGTTTAATTTTTTTTAAGAAAATGACACGATAAAAAATATTATTGAATAAATATCCTAAAATATCTCATATACTGAAATATTTTGTACTTTGATTTCAACTTATTAAAGAGTATATGTGCTACTAAAAAATCTCAATTCATTAAACAAAAAAACACTTTTTAAAATTGTGTTACGAAATGTATGGTTTAAGCCTTCAATATGCAAACATTTACGTATGAATATGTATGTGTGCATCCCATGAAAAAATAATCTCAATGAACACAGTCAAGGGAGTCATTCCTCAGCAGGCAGAAAATCTATTTTTTAATCTTTCAGTCATTTTATAGCTGATTTTGTATGACTTAGTGCAGAATCTTGGTGAAAAACTAAGTTCTTGAGGGTAATGACGTTTACTTTATTTGATCAAGTGTTTCAAAACTTTATTCTGATAGTATTTAGCATCAATTTTAGCCTTTGGTTTTCCAAAAAATCGTTTTGTTAAGCCTTGAGAGGACATTCCGATCCATACCATAACATCTTACGGCCAACTTGTATTTTACAAAACAGCTACGTCTTTGTAACGTTTTTTAGCGTGAATTATATTGTATCTTCGTTTTTCCAGTTGTGAATGGTAGATGTGAAACAGGCTTCATCTGAAGTTATCGATGCTTCGTACCTACCTTTATTTATTAAATACAGAGGCCAAGAACGTTTTCTACGGTGTTAACAGATATTTGATTCATTCACTTTTTTATAGCCAAATTTCTTTATCTGACGACAAATCATCGATTGCGATATCTGTAGTTTCCTTACTGTTCTTTGATGCATAGGATTTTCTACAGAGATTAGTCCTTTTTAGATTTTGTCTTTCATTTTCCTTAAGGGCTTTCTTTTACCCCCATTTTTTTTCTGGAACTTTTGATTGCCAGCCAAATTATTTCTTTTCGAAGTGTAGATAGTAATCCACATTAGCAAAATGTCTTTTCTGATAATTGTAACGGAATTTGAGCATACATCCTTCGAAAGCTTTAAAATTTCGTTTCAGGTTTGAGGATCTAACTTCGAAACCATAATTTACTCCCAAAAAATTATTTCGATTGGTAATTTAAGATATTTCATTTTTAAAATATAACTGGCAGCAAAGTGATAAAAATTTACCATTCACAGTTACATGCTTTTAAAATTGGTTACACTAATTTGGAATCGACCGGTATATAGATTAATAGACAGATATAAATGGAAAGATAGAGATATACATCGATAGATTTAAATACATAGATATATTTAAACAGAGAGATAAATAAGATATAGATAGATATAGAGGTAATTTAAATATTCATTTCTTAGTTAATTTAATATACAACAGTTAATTTTATGCAACAGTATTTAATTCATGCAAACTGAGTGCTAAATTTTGAATAAAAATTTTACTATTATTACTAGCTGACCCGGCCACACGTTGCTGTGGCTTTGTTTTAATACGTTGATTTAGTATTATTCAATCAATACAGTCGAATAAATCATTGCTTATAATTTCGGAAATTGAAATTAAGCATAAAACAACATAATGTTTAAATTTTGAATTTTATTCATCTCATATATTTGAGTATAATACGATACATGAAATGCTTACGAAGCTGTTAAGTTACAACCTAAGGAGATTTAATTTTATGAATGAGTTGACTCTCTCTAACGTTGATTTTCATCAATTTTTAATATCATTTTTATCATTTTAAAGTATAACAATAAATAAGTTTAACTTAACTAAAGGCTAAACGGTGCACAATATTTTTCGGTAACCCGTCTTTTGCTAATTCAAATAGATTTGACGATTTCCCAGACGTGAGCATGCAACATATAGTTGCTCATTCGAGAAATATGAGATTTTCTGATTTCAAGCATCAAATGGACATAATTTGGCTTTGAGATTTATTTAAAGCCCTCGTGTAGCTGAATAGTGCGACGTTAATATTCACTCACTCATTTATGGTCATCGCGAAAACCAAACAAATTGGAAATTGAAGTCTTCTGAATGGTATTGGAGATTCTGACGATATCAGTGAAGTATGTGGTAACAGGATGATTTCTACTTTAAACTTTACAGACAAAATGTTTGCTTCAAGAAGTTTCCCGGTAATTATTTCGATGAATAAACATGTACCGTTGCATAATCTAAGTGGATTTAACGTTACGCAGCAAAATAACCAGTGAAACCAATCTTCAACCGAAGATTGTGTGGTGGCATTCCTGATATATCAGATAATTCAAAAACTCAGTTGGAAATTTCGGTTTCGATTTTATTAATAAAAGTGTGTCTATTAATTTAAAAGGCATTGAATTCATCTGACAACATCTATATATGGAAGTTTATTTCGTTAACATCAACATATTTTCTGCCTAAGTAACAGGATTACAGAGCCAATCATTATCTAGATAACTATTCAGTATATCAGAAAGACACTCTTAATCAGTTCATTTTTTGCCTGAATAGCAGAGCAGAAGTTGTTTCAGTTTGGGATGCAGTTTTTCAACGTTTCTATTATCCAGCATTTATAAAATATTTGCACTGATTGATCAACTTGCAACTGTACTCGCGTGTTTATGGTCAATCGAAGTGTTTCTACGTTTCGCCATAAAAACGATTGTTTTAAACATGCGTTAATCTCGTGAACAAAAGTAGTGTAAGGAATGATTGGCAATAACTGTAGGAAATCAGCATACAGTAGAAGGACAGTACCACGGAACATTTTTTGCCCCCGCTTAAATATTGCAAAGTTCTGTATAATGCTTCGAGGGTATGCTCATGGGATATGGTACACTCATCTAATTAGAATTGGACTCCTTTGCAATACGGTAGCCTATCCGCTTTTTTTTTTCATTGGTACACATTGCGCCTAGTTTCTTATGAATTTCTAATAGAAGCTTGAATGAGAAATGTGTAGTTTGTCCACCATCTAACATAGTGACAACAATGTCTGAAAATGTAATTGTCAATATAAATTCCTATTACAATCTTTTTTTTGCAAGGCTATACTTGCAAGTTTAGTTGATATAGGAAATGAACATCCGGACGCGAGACTCGAACGCAAAGCCATTCGTCCTCATTCGGCAATATCCAGCTAAGTTACGGGAGTTTCTGAAATCCAAATCCAGATTCTCGTTCCCCACACCGAGATGCAACCGGTGACCCCTTTCGTCGCACCTACCCCTGCAAGTTCAGTCTCTGAAGGGGTGCATTACGGTCTTCCGGCATTATCCAACAAAATTATGGAAACTTCTAAAATTTGATTTCAGATTTCTGTACCTCCCCAGAAAAACATCAGGTAATCACTTTTCACATCCTCAAGAATTTTAAGGTAAGCCCCTGCCATGGTTTGCGTAAAATACTGATCTGGTATTCTTTCGCATTGTGATCACCTGGCGTTGTTTGACATAGTTAGGGGATTTTTTAAATCGGATGGGAATATTCAGATCAGTGATCTTGATCAGGATTCACTTTTTGCATTCCTACGTCTGCAAGTTAGGGTGGTGCCATGATTATTATGGCCATTCGGTATTATCTGGCAATGTTATCAGAACTCCTAAAGTTCGATTTCAGATTCTCACTCCACACTCCAAAACGAACACGGGACTGACTTTTGATGCCCCATAGAGTGCACTTTCAGTCGCTAGAGGGAATGAAAATCCGGACGTGCACTTGAATGCAAAGCCTTTCCACCTCATTCCGATAATATCGTACAAAAGTTACGGGAGTTTCTGAAACATGAGGTTCTCGTTTCCCGCCCCTGGACGCAACCGAAAACTACTTTCGTTGCCCTCGAGCCTGCAAGTACAGTTCCTGGGAGGAGGAGACATTGGGGTCGTCCAGCATTATCCGGCAAAATTTCGGGAACTTCTAAAATTAAATTTCGGATTCTCGTTCACTACCCCGAAGTACACCAGAAAGGCTCTTTTTATGCACCAAGACTTTTAGCGTAAGCCCCTGATCACGGTCTGCGCAAAATATGGTCGTTCGAAGTTATCCAGCAAAGTTACGGGAATTTCTCAAATCGGATATCAGATTCAGGTTATTCGATTCAAGATAAGTCAGAGACCAAGTTTTCGCGCTCCAAGGCTTTTAAGGTAAGACCCTGCCACGGTGTGTCTAAAATGGCAAAATTACAGAAATTTCTAAAATTTAATTTCAGACTCTCGTTCACCATCTTTAAATACATCAGAAAAGCATTTTTTCCACTGTAAGACATTTAGAGTAAGCTCTAGGCACGGTTCATGTTATAGGCGGCCGTCCGGCATTATCCGGTAAAGTTAAGGTAACTTCTAAAATTCGATTTCAGAATCTCGTTCAGCATCTCGAAATGTACCAGAAACGCAGTTTCTTTTTTGCTCTAAGACTTTTAGTGTAAGCACCTGCCACGGTTCGCGTAATAGACGGTCGTCCGGAATAAACCAGCAAAGTTAAGGTAATTTCTCAGATAGGATATTAAATTCGGATTGTCCTTTTGAAATACGTCAGGAACTACGTTTTAGTTCTTCAAGGCATTTAAGGTGAGCTCCTGCCACTGTGTGTGTAAAATACGGTTGACCGGCATTATCCAGCAAAGTTCCGGGTATTATTGAAAACCGGTTCAAAATTCGGATTCCACGCCCCGAAATACGCCAGGCATTCACTTTTTGTACACTTTTGTCAACAAAATCCTTTTCTGCAGACACAAACACATTGCGACATTTTGCAAATTTTCTTTTCCCGGATTTTTTACATTTCTGGTAATAAAAAAATCATGACATCATCAATTGAAATGAAAACTATCCTATATTTTAATTTGGACGAAATCACACACAATACACAAAATTATATTAAAATCGGTTGAATAGTATCGGAGTTTACTGCGGACGAACACTGTGACACGTATATATATATATATATAATTTTTATATATAAAGATTTCTCCAACAAAGAAATTAAGTTGTATTTTTGTTTTGTATTCCTATCTATTCGATTAGGAAGAGTCATTCAACTTTTAAATAAATCCTTAACTTTGCCTGTGTTGAACTTAATGTATAAAAAAATTAATATTAATATTAATAATATCTGTTCTCTATAATTTTATGTGTCTATTAGCTTAAATTCTGATTAAAAGTAACTTAAAAATAATGAACTAATGGCAACGAATGGATTATTAATGAATGCAAAGTACATTCTATGAATATTAAATTGTATTTAATTATAAATATTTCAGAGGAGATTAAGGATTTTTAATCCAACTTTGTGGATAACAATTACTTTAAATTCGGTAAAATTTTAACGAATCTATTTTTCAAACCTTTATTGAAAATAATACCTTGCAGGACTTTAATGTATTGAAATTTTTCTCCTATCAAATCTCAATGTTTTTTTATAATTTAATCATATTGCTTTTTAATTTAGAAAAATATTTACGACGCTGGTTAACCTAAAATTTGCCTTGTAACGAAATGGATGAGAATTGGACTGTAGAAGAAAAATGCTGTTGCTGAGGTAAGAAAACATTATTTTTAAATTAAGCATATTTTGTTTTAAATCATATATGTGACTATTTTTAAAAATATTTTTTGAACTTTTTGAATTTTAATGGCGCAAGGGCCAACTTCGGCCAAGCTGCGCCAGAATGGCCGAAGTTGGCCCTTGCGCCATTAAAATTCAAACTCAAACTCAAAGAAGTATGTGAATTCCTTAACTTTCAAACACATATAATACCTTTATATATTTTTGAATACTTCATACTTCTTTATAATACACATACTTCTTTGAGAAGATTATTCATATTTTGTAGCAGAAATTTTATGAAATTTGATACAATTTATGCTTTTTTTAAATGAGCAACTTCTGCTTGATTTTAAATTATGCGCACCGTTTTTATTCTTTTCTTGATTTGCTTTCCGCACCATTTATCCCTAATTCAACATTTCACGTTTAAGGATTAAATAGATCCAACAACAAAGTTTGAAACAATTTCAAATGGTAAAACCATTTCCCTAGATTATTTTAATACTTGTATTTTTTTCAGAAGGATTTCAACTTTTCAATCATTTGATGTAGTTTAAGTTTCATTAAGGTCCTTTGTAATACAATAAAGGACCTTGACAGTATTTGCGAAGAATTTACTTGTATCAGAGGATTTTCTTCTTTTTTCCCATCCCCCACAATACATCACATATGTGTGAATACGTGGAAAACTGAGGCATTGGGGAGCGAATCACATAACTTGGTAGTTGAGGGATTATTTATAAACCACATAAAAAAATTTATCAAGATAAGTGCTAATTTTTGGATATAATTTTAAATATGACAAGCCCATGGGACACTAGCAATTATTAAACTTGTTCTTAACTTAGTGTTGTTAAATTAATTATAAAATACATTGCGCAGTACTGATGCATTTATAAGTATATTATAACAGTATAAATGTTAATTTTATTTTTAATTATGTCAGAATGCATTTTGTTGGTTTACTTTCAGTAAACTAATAATTTTTTTAAAAAATAATCTTTTTTTTCGAATTTTCAATATCCTTGCGCCCCCTCCCCAATTGGGACGCACTTCACAGTTTGAAAAACGCTGCATTAAAGAACAACAAAAATTATGTTTCATTTTCTAAAAATGTAAAAATGAAATTTCTATGGGAAATCATAATTGTCCTCTTAGTAATTTATAAAAAAGCAATTCTTTTATAATATAGAAAGTTCTGATTATGTACAAGAGACCAAGCTTAGAATAGTAAAACGTAATGTTTAAAAATAAAACAACAAAAAAAAAATGCTGGGGGTGAATGTCTGTGTAATCAAATAATTGCTTTCCCGTACAGTGCAGGTTTTAAAAGTGTGCGCAATTTTGTTTAAATGTGTACATCAATAATTTCGATTGAGAAATCACATTTATATCATAGATTGAATCAATTTTCCAAGTGCTAAATAGTTTTCTGTAGTCATTTCTCTCTCACTCTCTCTCTCTTTCTGTGTGTGCTGTATGCTCTGCCTTAGAATTTACAGAAAACTTTTCAGAATACAATTCATGGACTTTTATGAATGATAATTAATTTTAAGCTAAATTTTTCGTTTTAAAACTCTTCCTAGATACATAAATCATAATGTAATAAAAAGATATGTAATAAAAATTAGATATATACCGTATTTAGTCGAATCTAAGCCGCACTTTTTTTTTAATGTTAATGTTACAAAAAATCGGGTGTGGCTTAGAATCTCAGGAAACAAAATTTGTTGGATGGAGCAATTACTGTTTCATGTATGTATTTAAAAGTTTATAATACTCGTAAAATAATTAATTATTCAATTTTTATTACTCTTCTCATTTTAAATTTATTTTAATTTTGTGAAATTGGATTTCAATAAATTATTTTATACTATTTTTCATTTTTCACAAAAATTTGTGGAGAATTTGGGGTACAGCTTAGATTTGAATAAATTAGGCATATATTGATATATAGATTTTAACTACATAGAAATGAATACATAAAAAAGGATTATTTCAAATATCAAATTTTTTTTTATGCGACAAAGACTAAAACTGAATTTAAGGACCAAGAAACAACATTTAATATTTATGTTTCTTTAATATGTAATGCTTTTGTGTCATTTACATTATTAAAAATATTTCCTATTTCAATAAATATAAGCCAACCAGAGTTTTATAGTCCAGGCTTTTTCCACTCATACATTTTAAAAAATTCATACTTCATTACAAGTTGTTGGGTTGAAGCGAGTGAACTATTTTTTCTGGCGGGATGAGAGAGATAACTGCGTGATCCGTCCACACGTGTTTTTTCGCTTCTCTCCCACGCATTCCTTCTACGGGGCCCTCTTGCTGATCAGAAGCTGTGTGTAGTGGTCAGACATTCTTGCTGTGTGCTATTTTTCGTAATCGCTTATATCAGTGTTTCTCAAACTGTGGGCGCACAGATCATGAAATCGTTAATTCTGGCAAAACTGTTTATTTGTTACAAAAGAAAAATTGAAAAGTCCTTGAAAGTGGGTAAGTATACTTTCTCTTAATTAAATTATTCACTGGAATCACAATTTGTATCATATACAATATATATAAAATTAATTATAAAAAAAAGTTTGGGGTGACTCAATCACGCCGCGAGACCATTAACGTTAGTATCACGTGTGTGCCTGCTCCTGAGTTAAAACATTTTGAAGTCTTCTCTCTTTAAATATTAAAAAGTAACACAATTATTCTTCATCGGAATTTTATATTATTTTTCATTAACATTAATTCTAAATGCTCATTCTGTGAGGCATAAAATTACATTTCGCTTAAAACTAATTATAAAAGGAACATTCATTTTAAAATATCAATTTAAAGTTTCGTAAACATTGTCGCATTTGGGTTTACTCTCCTGACGATTCAGCTATTATATCGAAGAATATTTTAGTTTTTTTAAAAAAATGAACTCGTGCGAAGAGTGGGTACTTCAAAACTACACTTTTAAAGTATCAGTGCTGCACAAGGTATTTTATAACTAATTTATTAATACTAAATTAAGAGCAAATTTATTAAGTATTATCGACTTCCATGGGCTTGTCTTGCAGAGGAAAGTTTTTCAAACGAAGGTTTATGATTAAAAATTGACACTCCGAGTACTTTTTCTACATTTGGCTGAGATCTATATTTTGTCTTCAAAGCAGCCACTGCGTTTTGCAATTGTTTCAATTTAAAAATTCGAAAAGATAAAGAAAATATATATTACTTAAAAAAAAAAGTAACATATACAAAATTTAATATACTTATCTTATAATTTTTATGATTTATAATTAAGATCATATTGTAGCTTTAGCGTCAAAGTGCATTATTATTGCATTCAATACATTATTATTGTATAAGGAGGCGCGTTAAAAATTATGATTGAAAAATGGGTCGCCAGTATTGAAAGTTTGAGAAATACTGGTTTATGCTAAACAAATGTGCTGTCCATAAAGCTGTGTGGAGATAATTTCACAAAACCAACAGTAATAACAACACAAGTTATTCAAATAACACTACATTTCTCTGTTTAAAATTTTTCAAGGTATGAAAGTGCTCCTCACGTGGCTGACAACTAAGATATCCTTTTATACCAGTGAGAAATTTTCTAACTTTTCAATAGAATATTTGATATTCATATCATTTAACAAAATATAATGCATGTATGGAAACAGTATAAGCATTGATTAAGATTTCCATGATCTGTTCTCCATACTGGATTGAATCTGCACTCAATCTCTGATTTGTGAATTCTGGAGTAGTATGACAAGAAATAGTTAAGGAAAAATTATGGAAAGCCTATTTGTAAAAGGCAATTGCATAGTATGTTTTCATCTTGGTATATTTTTCATTAAAACAGAGCTTTATTAAAAATTTCATTTTTTTAAGAACAAGAATCATAAAACTTTGTTGACGAAATGATAAGAAATAATGAGAGTTAATAACCTGATAAATTTATTTTGTTTTTATAATTCCTAACTATGGGGAATTATAAAAACAGTTTCATGTTAATAATTTAGTACTTACTCTCAAAATAACAGAAACCAACTCTATCAAATGTATCTGAATAATACATCCTTCACAAATAACTTTTAAGCATCATCACTTCATCATTTAGTCGTCAAAAAATTCATGCTTATTGAAGATTGGGAATAATATAAACTAACGCAATTAAAAGTTTAATGCACAGTTTTTCAAACTCTGATGTGCACCCCTCAAGGGAGCATGATAACCCTATGTGAGGAGCGCGAGCATATCCAAAAGTCGAAAGTAAAAATTATTTTAAAAATTACGAATTTTCTTGAAAGGAAGCAAAACAAATAAAATCATTTTGACATTATAATAATTAAAATACAAATTTACATTAATATTATATACTTATGTCAGTACTGAACAACGCATTTGATAATTAATTTATCAATACTAAATTGAGAACAAGATTATTAATTACTAGTGACACCCATGGACTTGTATTGCACAGGAAAGTTTTTTTCAAATTAAGGTTTAATTTTATAAATCGGCACTCTTAGTTCTTTTTGTATATTTAGCTGATATATATATATATATTTAATTATAATACAGCCACTGGAGAAAATCCAATTACACAAGGGTAGAATGTGGGAAATGGTGATAGTAAACGAAGTGCTTTTGTTTTCAGTGCATAAAATTCATCCTCTACCCCTGCCCAAAGTTTAAAAAAGTGATTTATTATATATTAATTTGCCTTTGAAATAAATATTTAATTTAAATTCAGAAACACAAGTGTTTTGTGCAATCTGTTCTAAAATTAAAAATTAGAAATGAAAAGTATCATAATACTTATCCTATTACTTAAAAGTAACTTACTTATCTTGATAATTTGACCGGTTAATAATTATGATCATATTGAAGCTTTAGCGTCAAAGAAAATTATTGTTTCATTAAATATATTGTTATTGTATGGAAAGGGGCGATAAAAATAATAATTGAAATTTTGTTCGCAAATATTGAAAGTTTGAGAAGCACTGGTAAAATGAATTAACATAATTAAATATATAGAGGAATAGTAATTAATAACTAAAGAAAAGGACACTCTGTACTCAGAAAGCATTACAAAAAATTATCTCTCGTGGAAGTAACTCACTTCAAAGTAGCTTCCTTGCTAAAAGATAGTGAAAGTTTATCAATTTTAGAGAAAGTTCTATTCTAGATTATTTGGGAGGTAAATATATTTTTCTGCGGTGATCAAGATTACAGTTCTTTTTGCTTAGATAACTTGAACTACTTGAAACTTGCACAAAAGACCAATACTCAGTGATAGATTCATGAAAACTGTAGTACAATTACGGACAAACATAGTAAAAACGTTTGTCCCAATCCTCTCATACTCGTGTTTTAAATTTTTTACATACGAGGGTGGTCTGAGAAGTTTTCAACCTAACAAGGAAACAAGACATTTTTTCTGATTTTTTTTTATTTTTCAACATAGTCTCCTTGTTACTCTACACACTTCTCTCAGCGATGCTCCCATCTCTGTAACCTGTCCAAATAGTACTCAAAATTTTCTCTGCAAAATAATTGTTCACTAAGGTGATTGCCTCTTCATTTGAACGTAATCTCTGTCTCCGAGGCAATTTTTAGATGAGGGAACAAAAAGAAGTTGCTTGGGGCTAGATCTGGTGAGTAAGGCGGATGGTCAAGCAGTTCAATCCATAATTCGTGGATTTTCGCAATGGCAACCGCTGAGGTGTGAGACGGTGTGTTGTAGTGGTGAAAGAGGATTTTCTTTTTCTGTAAATGCGGCTTTTTTTCCGCAAGTTCTGCCTTCAGCTTGTCAAGTAATGATGCGTTGTATGCTCCTGTAATGGTTTTTCCTTTTTGAAGATAATCGATTGAAATAACTCTATGACAATCCCAAAAAATGTCGCCATCACTTTCCCAGCCGAAAAAACAGTTATTGCTTTTTTTGGAGCCGGTTCCCCTTTTGTAGTCCACTGTGTTTGGACTGTATTTTTGTTTCGGACGTATAAGGGTGTATCCAAGTTTCATCTTATAGTAATTAATCGACGCAAAAACATGGATTTATAGAGCCTAAACTGCGCCAACAGAGTTCGAAATGTTCATTCGAACACGTTTTTGGTCTAACTTGAGCAAACGCGGCACCCAACGCGCGGACTTCGGTGGTCGTCTAACACCATTTGGTGAACTTTGGCGATATTTTCATCGGTAGTGGCAGTATTTGGACGTCCCGAACGTTCATCGTCTCCCAAGCTATTACGGCTACATTTAAATTCAGCTGCCCAATATTTCACCGTGGTAAATGATGGTGCAGAGTCCCTATACACAGATTCCAACTCATCTGTGATTTGTGTAGGCGTATTCCCTTTCAAAAACAAATATTTAGCAACAGCTCGATACTCGATTTGTCTATTTTCACAAAAAAAAAAAACACTCACATCAACTCTGTTGGGTTATTAATTTAGAACTGTACTCGAAATTATTATTTAAATCCAAAATTTATTAATGCGACTTCCGATATAAAGTTTTTTGAACGATCTGAAATATTTTTACAAAGCATTAGAGTTGATACAAAACACATTGCTGCGGCAAGCCTATGCGTTGCCATTATTTGCTTACAGTTCTAAAATTCGCCAAGATGTGAAGCCAACATGCCAAAGTTTACATGGGCATTAACAAACTCACTCAAACGACTATTTCATAACAACTGCGTGTCCAAAATGGCTGAAACTTTGGTGAGTAACTGTCAACAGATGAACAACGAAATTCAGTAGCTTTTATTGACAAGTGCTGCATCTTCACGTTGAGGTCGGAAACTTTTCAGACCACCCTCGAATGTATATCTGAAATATTTCAGATACAGGGTGAAATCTATTAAATATATGCGTAGGCAAAATTTATTCAAAAGTATTACAGTATGATGTAAATAGCATTATTATCACAATATTCACCCTTCTTGTAAAATTTAAAATGATATTTCAGGTGGAAGTAATTATACATATAAATGCATTAAAAGAAATTTACAAATTCACATTTGAATATTTTCTTTTTTATATTTCTTACGAATATTACATTATATAATTTTTTGCAGTTTCGAAAGCTAATGAAAGATGAAGTTCCACAGGACATGTATGAAGATAAACATGTTTTCTATAAATTTCTGAAAGGTAACCCCACACTCATTATTCATTCCTAAAAAGTTTCTTATAACTTAACAAATACGTTTTGGCTCGTAACATATATTATTCAATATTCAAATTGTGTGAATAAATCAAATAGGTGTAAATCCCCTTTTTATTTTCCTATTAAGAAAATAAAATGAAATGATTAAGGGATCTAAACACGATTTTATTTTAGAAGGATTGTGATTAAAAATGTATCGATATTTAATGTAAAAAAATGTAAATGTATTGATTAGGGAGTTACTGAATACTGACGTCGCACTGTTTAGCTACTCGAGTTCTTTTGACGACGGATCACGCAATTTTGAAACATTGTCAAGTGATGAGGATGACACTTGAGCCCTGCCACCCCCTCTTCTAACTTCCACAGCACGTCAACGGAAGGACGTTGAGCTTCGAGAGATTTAACGTGCAGCAGCCCCTCTGCACTGCTATTACAAAGTGCCATTGGGTTTTGAACCTGCGATACCTTCCACAGCACCGGTCACCAGTTCACGACCTTGATCATTCGGCTACCCCGTTATTACATATTCTTGAAAAGAAACAGTTAAAAAGGAATTTATCTTAGAAATAATAAAATATTTATAAAACTTTTGATAATAGGCGTATATAAAAATAAAAATTTCATAAAAGCTATTCTAGTATTTACTCTTGAATTTAAATGTTCTAATCGGATTATATGATTAAAAACATTACCTTCTGAAGTGTAATGAATTGATTCAAATATCTCACGCTTCGTCTACTTGTAAGTAAACAGCTGACATGCTTATTCAGTTTCAAAGCACATTTGAATAACTAAACAACTAGACAGAGATAAAGAGAACATTAATATATATATATATATATATAAATAAAGTAACAACAATCTTACGAATAAGTGTTTATCATAAATAAAATAGGAATTAGAGTTTCTTTTAAATACATCGTAAGGAAGCAACCCTTCTTATTTCTATAAAATGATTTTTAAGCAGGAAACCATTTTTTAAAACAAAGTATGAATTAACACATTATGTGTGATTTGCTATTAAACTAAATTAAATCTCTCTTACGTAGATAAATTGTCAATGCATTAATAATTGCGTATTTTGTTTAATATTTAAGGATTTTCCTTCCATGTATAACAATATTATGTTCATTTTTCTGTCAATGATTTATAATTTTTTTATCATGATCAATTTAGTTTCTTTATTATTTAATATATCTACAAAGAAATAAGATCTATGTCTTAGATAATCTTTAAAATAATTATATAACTTACATTTTACCTTTAACAATACCAAATATTTACAGAAAATTTAAGGGCCAATAAAAAATTCAAAAAATAAATTTTAAAAAAAATTTAAAAATAAGAATACCGCATATTTTTGTGTATAACCCGAGAATATTTGGAGCTTCTTTTTAAAGTTGAAGTACAGAGATCGGCTTATATGCGAATTCGCCTAACGTTCATAACAAGATAAATGATTTTTAAAACGTATATTCGCAACCACTATTTATTAATCTTCAAAACAAATATTCATATATTTACATTATTTCTTATCTTGACAACTTTGAAATCTGCTTTTATATTCTTGGTTCCCTTTAATATATAAAGAGGCCAAACAAGGCCCTTTGGGTCCGGGCCCCCAAAGCCTGATTTTTCCGATTGATTATAATGCTAAGTATATAATACGTAAAATTTAATTAGTATTTGTTATTAATAATTAATTTTATTAATTAATGCTAATTATTTATTCAATAATTAGGTTTTTACTATGTTTAGTTCCCGAAAATCGACAAAATCAAAAGGAGCATGATACAAGAATGGTGAACTTTCGTCCCCGTCCCCTTGAAAAATTCCTGTGTGCGCTACTGTATTTATATATATATATATATATATTTAACATAAACTATATAGTCCAATTCTTAATTTTTATTATTTTTATTTATTTATTAATTTTTTTATTGTTATGCACGAGTTTCTTATGAACTATTTAGGCTTTGACACATAAAATTTCTTTACAGCTCGAAATTTCAACATAAAACAAGCAGAAACTATGCTGAAGAAGGTGAGTTTTATGTTAATAAGAGTTTTCAGTAAATTGTGCATCTTTCTTTTGTTTTTAAATATTTTATTCAAATAAATAATATATATATAGTAAAGTTCAAAAATAAGTTAGTTTCAGCAGTAAATCTAACAAACTGTTAGCCTTAAGAAGTAAGATTGTAGGTTTAAACATCGATTTTAGGTCAACCAACCTACCCTTGTAATATATATTTCATATTGATAATGTACAACATTTAATCTTTTTAAGTCTGTCATTTTTGTTTCATTTCTTAGGGTTTTCAGAATTAAATTTCTTAAGCACGATGTGTCCTTACTTATTAATTAAATGCATTTCTTCTGAATATTTTATAACAAATTATAATATTTACATATTTATTTCAATATATAAAAATTTCTTTGAAAAAATAGTCTTATAACGTATTGAATACACTTAATACTTTATTTTTTTAAAGTTTAGAGCTTTTAATATATTGTTTAAAGTATGTATAGTCTAAACCAGCTTATTCTATAAACAGATACATTTGCGAAAATATTAAAAAATTAATATTTTATCAAGTACGTTTATGAAATAGTATAATTATTATTTCGTTCTAAAACTAATCAACTCTATTTTATGTAGCGAAATCATAAATAGGAAGAAATTTTACTCACTTTTTTCCAATATAGGATTTTCTGAAATTGTTCTGTTTCTTTATTCTTTACAGAAATAAATAATTCAAGATATCTCGCTTTTCTGTCATAAGTTACAACTGTGCAGATAAATAAATATAATTAAGAAAAGGAGCATTTCAATTTTTATTTTTAAATTACTGTTGTTATATCACTACAAGACGATAAAAACATTTTTAAAAAATAATCAAGTAATTATTTTAAGTAAGAATCACAAATAATGGTGATATTAAACGAATTTCATAAAACTTCAATTATTGTAGAACGAAATAGGGAAAGATACTAACCATATTTTTAATTTAGAAATTATAGTATCTTACTACATAACAAGGAATAAGAGTTCCATTATTTTTTACAATTTTTTAATTAAATCCACTTTTTAATTATCCTAGATATATGTAGTTTACAAGGAGTTTTGAACAAAAAATCATTTTATACGTGTAATTAAATATTTTAGGGTTACTTAAAATACCCTAAACCAGCGATACTCAACCTCGGCCCATCAAGCCCTTTTGAGTGGCCCGGTCAATGACCATTGCTCTGAGAAATTCTTTTATATAAGACAATGTATCAAAAATTTGGTTGAAAATTCTTTGACACACAAGAAATCAAATATATCAGTATTGTTTTTTTGCTGTCAATGTCTTACGGCTGAGAGTTCATATTCTTTTTCTATCTGTAACGGTTACGGTTAGTAAGAACAGACAACGTGGAGTAGTGACAATTTTATGGGTGGAACTAATTTTGTGAACAATCTTTAATACCTTGCAAGCGAAAAATATTCGAATGATTTGGAGGTTGACTGCTCTGTAGTGGAATAGAAACATGGATCAGTACTTGTTTCATTTGTCACGAAAGTGCTGTATTTAAAAAATAATAATAAACAGGAATTTTTTTATAATATGTTTCCTCTTTCAAGAGGTGATAAATAGGCTTTATCGAATATTCTTTGTAACAGCAACAAAGTGTTTCGTCAGTGATAATGTCACAGTAGTAACAAAGACATCCTCAGAGAAGCTTGTTATATTATTAATAATCATATGGAACCATTTACTGATGCAAAAATTGTGGGGAAGTGTTTCATAAATTCTTGTAATTAAGTGTTAGCGACAAAAATAAAAAAAATATTAAAAAAAATAATGATTAAAAAAAAGTCAAAACAAGAGTTATAATATTTTGATCAGAGTTTTCCATATTCTAAATTTCTCCTATATTATCTACACCCCTTAAACCTCATGTTGCGGCATCCGTGAAATAGCTAACATATGTATGCGGCCCTACAGAAAAAAAGGCTGAGTACCCCTGCCCTAAACAGTTGGCTAATACAGCTGTGCAACGCATCTCTGAGGAAAACCAAGAAACTAAGCTTCATTCTTCGGAAATTGAAGGAACATATATTTTCTTAACACCGAGCACAAACAATAGAATTGTCCTTTCATGACCACTTTCATAATCATCTGATATGATAACATCTTCATATTACAATAGGAGAATAATCATTCACAAAAGGAAATGTGAATTTGACTTCAATTTATTTTGCTTCCTTGCTTACGCAGATAAATAATTCAATTTTCTTGCATTTACGTAAATAAGGTATAATACTGTTAGTTCGTAAAAGGAAATAATATTTTGAAAGAGAATTGATTCTATACCAGTTAAAAATATTTTTTCTCAATTAGTATTATTTATTTTAGAATAATCAAGAAATCTATTCAAAAATTCAATTCCAAATTTTTTATTTAGATTTCTACATTCAACCTACATACAATTGTGCATCCTTTCTATGTTTAGCGTAAAAATTTCGTTATATTATGAATACTAACCACTTATTATTAATACAAACCACATCTTTCAGTGAATATGATAAGAAAAGTTTTACTTTCAATTATTAATATTTACTATAGTAATTGTCACATTAATATTTATCATAGTAATTGTCATTTACTATAGTTGGATTCTTAGACTTATTTTACTGTTTATA
This sequence comes from Trichonephila inaurata madagascariensis, assembly GCA_019973955.1. Taxonomy (NCBI): domain Eukaryota; kingdom Metazoa; phylum Arthropoda; class Arachnida; order Araneae; family Nephilidae; genus Trichonephila; species Trichonephila inaurata. The sequence goes on from BMAV01010262.1 coordinate 43,936, forward strand.
GCTTCCCTGCAGAAATAAAAGATTTTTTTGCATAGAGTAAAATCACTACTTGAGCACAATCATTTTTAAATGTCATGGTTTCCTTTAAATTTAAATATGTTTGAATTTTTCTTAGTCGTTGTGACAGCTACAAATATTCCGCTTATTAACCTATAACTCTTATTTGTTTCTAATATTTCTATTAGAATGGTTTTTCTTACATTCACATTTGGAAATTTTAATTTCGAAAACAGTAATGCTCTTCTCGCTAATTTATTTACTGACAGTTAAGTTTCTTTAATATTTTCTGAGATTTCATTAAAAAAAAGGGGTCTTCCTTTGTTTCTTAGCAATCCTCTACTTCAAAATGAACGAAATTCCTTGTTTCACTTTTCCATGATAAGTTTTTATATTTCATAATTATATTGTTTCCTTTAAAGTTGATTAATCTGGCTGTCTCCGATTTTGATTGGATAAGTAAGTCCACTCGAATAACCCAATCTCAATTTCGCATTGATGGCATTCATTGCGTAAATGTATCTATAGCTTTGGTTGGTATTGCTGTCTGAAGTTGAGCATTATCATTAGGCATTGGTTGCTACAAAAAATTTTCTTTACTTGTAATAACCTACAAATGATCGACCAACAAAATGTTTTCAAACACAAGTTCGGCTTACAACTGAATACATATTCATATAAATTGCGTCCTATTTCAGAGTGGTGTTTTATAAAAGTCCGTTAACATTTAAAAATTGAATAATTCATGGAATAATGTTGAGAGAGAGGTAAACATTGGCTCACATGCTTACAATGGCGTGGGTTTTATTGTAACAAATAAAAGAGCAAAAAAATGCCACCCACTCGCTTATTTTCCGTACCTCGCCAGTTGCATAACTATAAAAAATTGCAAAATTTAGCCCAATTTCCCTACACTTCCAAAATTTAAGTGGAATAGGGGGATATTTTTAATTTATTTTAATATTTTATTTTATTTTTTTGCTGTTTTACGTAGCAAGCTGAAAGGAAAATTTTCTGAGAAACAGTGATCAAAAAATTTTTTTCTGACAATCGTAGTGCATACATATATGTTTGTGTGTATTTATATGCACTAATGTACAAAACTTCAGAATATTTTCAGATTGTACTGTAATAGTAAAAAATTCATCTGGGTGAAATGAAATTCAACACAACAGAGGCACAAACTAAAGTCCTTCAAAAAAGGATACGACCTTGCTTAACTGCAAATTACGTGATACCGTTTGTTCATACTCAATACCAAATTATCTTGCAGTTCTGAGATAGAGTTCATGTCTTCAAAAAACATCTGTTTCAACTCCGAAAGTTACATCAACCTCCCAGGCGTCTCTCCAAAGCATCTCACACTTATTCGTTAAGATATAAATCAGAAGAGCCCAGTAACCAGTCTTTCTGCATATTTCCTCACTTTCCAAAAGTCCCAAACACAGAAGAGGTCCTGAGTGGAAGTACATTGTTGTCCATAAAAATGAAGTGTAAACCAGCGATACTCAACCTGCGGCCCACCGAGCCTTTTTAAGTTGTCCGGTCATGGCCCTTTGCTCGGAAAAATTCACTTCTTAAGAACATTGTATTAAAAATTTTATGGGAAATTCTTTGTCAAGAAATCAAATATATCAATTTTGCTTTTTGCTGTCGGTATCGTACGGGGACTAATTGATATTCTTTTTCTATTTGGAATGGTACGGTTAGTGATAACAGACAACATTGGAGTAGTGACAATTTTATGGGTAGAACTAAATTTAACTATCTTTCACATCTTGCAAGCGAAAAATATTCGAAGAAAATATATCGTTTCAAGACGATTGGAAGGTTGATTATTTTGTAGTGAAAAACTAATATAGATCAGTAATTGTTTGATATGTCACGAAAGTGCTATATTTAAAAGGTACCAATAAACAGGAATCATTCAATGACACTTTTCCTTGAAGATTTCTTTCAAGAGATGATAAATAGGCTTTCCTGAATAATCTTTGCAACAGCAGCAAAGTGTTTTGTCAGTGGTAATATTACAGCGGTAACAGACATCCTATGAAGTTTGATATATTATTGGTAATCATATGAAACCGCGTTTACTGACACAGAAATTGTGAAGAAGTGTTTCTAATTGCTTTCAATTTAGCGGTAGTGACAAAAATAAAAAATAATAATTAAAAAAAGCAAAACAGGAATTATAATATTTTGATCAATTTTCCACATTTTAAATATCCAATGTTATCTTGGTCTTAAAGCATTTCTCCGCTACATCCTCATGTTGCGGCCCGCATGAAATAACTAACATATGTATGCGGTCCGCGTGAAATATCTGGCATAGGTAAGCGGACCAGCAGAAAAAAATTGAGTACCCCTGGTCTAGACCAATGACACTTCGGAACAAACGTACGTGTGTAAGGATAATTTCATGACGATAACATTCTCTGGTAAGTGAGCCGTTGTCGAAAATACGAAGCTTCGTTTATCCCTTCAATATAATGCCTCCCCACATAAACACTCCAGGACCACTCAACCACTCAATGGTTTTTATTTCTGTTATTAGGGGGATGTTAAAAACCATGTCCCACTCTCTCCATATCAACGAGACCGGAGAATAGTTTCTCAGATTTAAACGACTCTCATCGGTTAACAAAGCATGACTCCACATATTATTGAAATGTCTAGTTTTTAAGTTCATAACTCCACTGTAAATGATGCCATTGATTGACTGTTCTTAATAGTACGCAGTGTTCATAACTACGAAAAAATAGGTCACTTTTTTGATGTCTGCATTCCGATTGAGTACACAGCTGCTGAGCAACGTTGCCAAATATGAAGTTTCGGTTTCCTTTCACCTGCAGAACGATATACCGGTAATAACTTGCCTTTGTTTCCCTCAACTGACCAACGCCAACCCTTTTTTTACAACTGTACCTGTCATTTGGAGGGCTTTCCAAGCTCTTGACACCACCTTTTGCTCAATTTCAATCTCTTGTGCAATACTCGACAAACTACATCCCTTTTAAAACTACCACGTGTAAAGGCATCATGGTGGTTTTTCGTAGTCATATCAACTGTTTCACTTTCTTGAAGTCTTTGAAAATGTATTCTTCTTCTTTTTATGTCGCGTTGAAACTGAACGCGCTCATTCCACGCGTTTGCGTGGCATGACGTTACCTCTAAATGTCACAGTCCTGATATTTGTATATTCTTCATCTTCCTACTGAGCTATATTTTTGCTGTACTGGTTGCAAAAAGACATTTTCACCATTCCGTGTATATATGTCGAAAAATTGCATTTGTTGCTTAATTCTTGCATTTTATAAAAAAGAGAGAGATTAACAACTATACAGTGGTATCCAAAATTGTGGACACTTTTTTACACTGTTATGTTTTTTTAAGTTTGTATGCATATAGAAAATGTTACATTGCACAAAGTGCAAAGTTATTTATATAATTTTAAAGGGAATTTAATACTAAATTCAATACAAAAACCAAAATTCAAATTTTTGCAACACAAAAATGTTATGCTGCAATAACTATCGATATATAATACGTACTGTTGATAGCATTGAGTTATCAGTGCACCACAGAGTAGACTTAATTTTTTACAACTTCACGTCTATGCTTCATTCAGCTGAAAACAGTTTTAAGCTCTTCCTTCTTTATTACATGAAGCCAGGAAACAATTATAGCCTCAATTAGTTTCATTTAAGTCTATGGGTACCCCATTCAACCAGAGTTTTCAAACGGTTCCACAAGATTTAAATAGCATTGAGGTCAGGGAAACAATGGTATTTAGACAAGAAGCAATGACATCGAATAAAAGAGTAGACTGGACAAATAGAAAGAGGTGGGTGAATAGAAAGAGGTCATTTTTATGTTAAAATTGCAAGACAGGTGGGTGGTTCAGTGACTGCATTTGGAAACTAAGAGTTTTGTTTAAGATGTTAGGGAGACATATTTAATAAAAAATAAAGCAGCAAAAGGCCGGTAAAGGTGCACCACATGCGTAGATGACAGAAGGACAAAGATACTATGTCTCCAAGATTAAAGAATGTCATCAGAAGCTGTCTGAATGATGCTGGTGTTTCTGTCAGTTCAAAAACAATCAGTAGAAGATTAGCAATATTAGACTAAGAGACATAATTCACGAAAAAGGCTTTATATCAATTTACATCAGAACTGAAAAAAATTTCAATGGGCAAAACAACACATTAATTCGACAAATGATTAGTGGTCACGTCATATGGACCGATGTAACAAAGATATCGTTATTCCGTAGTGATGGCCGAAAATAAGTAAGACATAGAATAGGAGAAATGCTACATTCTGACTGCATACAGGCAACTGTAAAGTATCCACATAGTTTTATTATTTGGTATGCATATCAGCAGATGGTTTCTTCCGTCTTCATATCATCGATAACACACTAAAGGCTAGGAAATACATTGACACCAATTTATAACCCAAACTTCTACCTTCCATCAGGAATCTATTTCCGAACACAATGCTTCATTTATTTTTCAGCAGGATTTTGCTCCTTGCCACAAAGTATAGTAATCGTAAAAATGGTATAGTTCTCAGATCATTGATTCTTCCCGTGACCAAGAAACAGTCCTGACCTCAATTCTATCGAACACTTGTGGCACCGTTTGAAAATTCTTGTCCAAATGAGATACCAATGAAGTAAAAGGGAACTATTTGAGGCTATAATTGTTTCCTGGCATGAAGTAATAACGATGGAAGAGCTTAAAACTTTTTCAGCTCAATGAAACATCGATGTGCAGCTGTAATAAAAAATAAAGTCTACCCCACTAAGCACTGATAACTCACTGCTATCATCGGCATTTAATGTACATCAATTGTTATTGGAGAATAACTTTTTTTGGCTGTAAATATTTGAATTTTGATTTTTGTATTGAATTAAATTCTCTTTAAAAGGATATAAAATTTTTCTCATTTTGTGAAACGTAATTTTTCTTCAAGCATACAAACTGAAAAAAATAACAGTTTTAAAAAGTGTCCACAATTTTGGACACTACTGTATATATTTATATGCATATACACAAGAGTTTCAAGAATACATTTAAAAAAATTTTGTTTTAATGCTAGCCATGATTTCGATTGACGTTTATTTTATCAAAATCAACACTTGACGTCAAATGAACTATTTAGTCATGGTTCAGAGATTTTTATTATGTCAGTGTTTTACTAAAATTTAAAATGTATTTTTATATGCATTGATTTCAATATATCTGAATTGCCCTTTAGTTACCTTTATACGAATTTCTGCTATTTTTTCGCTTATTTAGTATTGCTATTATATTTTCATTAATTATTCTGACATTTTCCTTACTTTAAATTCCTTTTCGCGGTTTATCTTACAGTTTATCTTTCATTATAGATTTAATTTTTTTTCTGTAAAAAAAATAAGAAAAAATAGACTTGGAATTAGGAACGTCAATATTGGTTACTGAACTTTTGATTCTTATAAATAATTCATTTAATTTAAAGTTTATATATAAATTAATAAAAATATCCTGAAGAATACCTTTGGTGGCTTTGAGCAGTGGTCCCCAACTTTCCTGTTCGTGGACTGATACCAGTCCTTGGATCAATTGGTACCGGCTGTCCAGGAACATTAAATTATTTCTATTTTATTTACTGTGGTGTATCTATCTCGGATGTGTGCGACATTCTATGGAAATCACTTTATAATCCATTTTAAATCTAAATTCATTTTTTGGTGGAATTGTATTATATTCTGAAAATATTATATTCAAATACAATTTTAACTATTAAATCAAAACAATCTAAACATAAACAATCAACGTCTCACCTTCAGGGGCCACGATAAAGAGGGAAGCACTAACTTAGAGGTAGCGTGCCCACTTCGTAAACTTAAATTTACTTGTTCAACCCCGGGTGGAGTCGATAGATTTTCTGGTATGCGAAAATCGTAGACACGCATGCCACATGATTATGTGGTATGTAAAAGATCCCTTTGGTATCAATTTGACTCACTACTCATGAGATTTGCCGTTCTGCTAAAGCTTAGTTGCTAAAATGCATCTCATTAGAAAAACAAATATTGAATCTACTTTCCAATTACTTTTAGGGACTCAGAATAAGAAAATTATTCATACATATATATTTTTAAGTTCCTAAATTTAGCATAAAGCTAACAAATGATATGGTACGTCTGAGAATCTTTCCAAAATTATAACAGTTTTTTTCCCTTCATTTTTCTTGTTATTATAATGCTTTTGAACAAAATAGAAAAAATAAAATAGCAACGATATTTATAAATGTATTAATTGGAAGATTTAAAACACCCCCACACACACTGAAATATGTTTAAAACCTATTTCGTATACGTACTATTGCATTTTACTTATATTATGTACTCGGAATTTAAAACTGCATAACATAAATTTTGTGTACAGTGGCAAAAACTCTATCAAAAACTCTATCTGTGTGTAAAGTTTACAAAAGTAAAATATTCAACGTAATATTATTAAATTGCAGTAAAAGAACCTACATATATAAATATTTACGTACAGTTAAAAAAACAGTTAAAGTTTTTAAATTTCTTTTACTTGAAATACTAAAAATGGTTTATTTTAAATGTACATTTTAGCAAAATAACTCTCTATATACTTTAATTATATTAACAATTATTTTATTTTTCAAAGAATCTCATATGGCGAAAAGAACTTCAAATTGACACAATAGTCTCGGATTTCAAAAGCCTTATGAGGTAAGCAAATTCTTTTGAAACCAATTGCATGCATAAAATATAGATACTTTTGTTGTGGAATAAAAAAAATTCTCACAGCGTTTTACAATAAACAGATGCATTTTTTTGCTCGTTATCAACGACGTATTTTATTTCATTTATGTAAAAAAATTATTTAAAAATATTTTTTAAAAAGTTTTTAATTAGTACAGTTATTTTATAAGCTACAAATACTGTATGTGTGAAAACTACTTATTTGATAAATATTTTTATAAAGATATATCGTCATAATAATAAAAAAGTAATGTTATCGATTTTAAATCAATTTTTTAATAAATGCAAAGTTGGTAAATTTCACAGATACATATTTTATTAAAACATAAAATTTATGGAATATGGTATTTCTCTTCTTAACGCTTTTGGGTTTTGTACGAAGGATTTTTTAGTCTTCTAAATTAAGTGACTTTTTTTTTATTTATCACACACATTGAATGAACTTTATTCATGCGAAAGTACTTATTTATATTAATAGTATTTTTAAACAAGCTTTAATAACTATTTTTTGTCAATTTTTGTAATTATTAATAATTAATTTATTGTTAATGTTTGCTTATAATTATCCTAATTTTATAATAAAAAATTCAAGGTATCATGCAAAAAAAAAATCGGAAATTATGTTTTTGATAAATAAAAAGATGTGATACTATTTTTACATTTAAATTCAAGTGTTAGATGCGAGTATTAAGGATATAGTGAATCTCGGATTATTTGTAATCAATTTTAATGCTTTGATGATGTAAAAATCAACATGAAACAAAATATTCAAATTTTGAAAATTATTGACTATATAATTTAAATTTTTTTTAATATTTTATATTGTTGTTCATATTACACTTTTATGTAATTTATTTCTCTCTAATGCCATATCTTTTCACTAGAAATCATTTATATTTCGAGACGTTAGGAAATATATCGACTTATAAAATGTATGGAAAAGCTCAATGCAACAAATCAACTATTATTCTTCCTGCCACTTGATTTTTGTTTTAGTTAACTATTGAGTAAAATATTTCTTTATTTACACTTTAACCAAAAACTACATTTACTCACAATGTTTTTGCTTATAGGTAATGCAAAAGTACATTTCCCAAAATTTTATTGGATTTGATAAATCTGGATGTTGCGTACAATATGCTGCTATTGGAAGTTTAGATGGAAAAGGTGAAAGCATATGTTTTATTATTATTGATTTAAGTGTGAGAAAGAGAATTTTATTTCATCGTTTTTTATACCAATTTGTTTGGAAATTAAATATTGAATGCTTTACAGTGACTACTAGAAAAAAACCAGATTTTTAAAACACTACACAGTTTAATTTAGTTTTTTTAAATTTATTTCTATATAATTAGTTCGATATAAAAAATAATCTTTAGTTATAATTTTGGTGAAAACATTTTGCACTGCTCAAAAAAATTAGGGGAGCACATAGATTTAACCAAAATACACGGATATTTCTTCTGATAACTAACGTAAAATAGAATATTACATTGTCTAAAGTGTAACAGAAAACAGAAGAAGAAAACTTTATATGAAAATGAAAGTTCATGACGTCAAAATTCAGGTAAAGGATATAAGCGTGGAAGTCGTGATTTCGTGAAATTTTTTTTCCGGCGTCTCAGTGGTAACATTCAACCTTTTGACTGTTGTTTTGAAAAAAAGTGATTGGAAAATGCCTCTAGCTTGTAATCTACGAAAATGCATAGCTTGGCATATTATCAGGAGCTTGGTATCCGGGAAACACAAAGAACTGTATCGGACGCTATTGAAATGACAAAAAAATGTCATTGCAAGGGTGCGGAATCAATTCCAAGAAACAAAGCATATTCAACGTCGACAAGGACTATGCCATCCATGTGTTTTCTCAGCAAATGATGCCCTACCATCCTATTAACAGTTAGTGGAGACTGAACAACCAATACGGCGTAGATTCTAAGACAGTTAGTTTCATTTGACTATAGAACAAAGGGTCTCAATCCAAACAATCCTGCATAGGCTTCATTTCGGTGGTCTGTATGTGCGTAGGCCAATGGTGTATATTCCGTTCACAGCAAGACACTATGCTGCCTGAAGAAAGTGGGATGCTAAACATCGAGATTGAATGGAAAGTTATTGGAATCAAGTGCTGTATACGGACGAGTCTCTAATTAGATAAGAGTGTGACACAAGAAGTGTTTGGCATGGTGAGAAAGGGCGCTCGAAATAACCATTTATTTGTTCAGGAAAGATCACATTACTTACTGACGAGGTTATTTGATTGTACGGACTTGAATCTTTAAAGGTGAACCTACTGCATATCATTCAAAAGGGCAATTTGGCAGCTAAAGGGTATGCGGACGAGATTGTTATGTGGATCTTAAATGCTGGATGATGCCAAACCTCATCTAACTTGTTTTGCGGAGAACATTCTTGAAGCTGAAACAATGCAGCGTATGGCGTAGTCAACATGCTTTACTGATGTTAATCCGATCGAGCACGTTTGGGACACACTTGGACAACATGTTTCTAAAAGACCAAGGCGCTATGTTACTGTCCAAGATTTGGAGTTTACACTTCTTCAAGAATGGAACAGTAGTTTCAAAAGTGTATTCGATAACCTCATTTTATCCATGTTGAACAGGTGTGCGGCAGTCTTAATAGTTCGGGGGCAACACACCATATTAAACCTCCTGTATCTTTTTTAAAAAACTCAGTTTCTTGTCATGTATATGTAATCAAATTGTTGCCTCGAATCATCATTTCATGTATTTTACACCATGCCAAAGAATTAAAGTTCTCATATAATTGTTTCTTTTTCTTTTTTTCTGAAATACGTTTTGTTACACCTGTTTTCTTCATTTATAATCTCCATTCATAGCTACCGCACAACGGTTTCTACACTTTTTTGCTTGCTGTTCTAATTTTTTTTTTGTGTGTGTGTGTGAGCAGTGCTAATACATTACTTTTTATTCTCTTTTTGAAACGTGGAAAATAGCTAACAATTACTTTATAATAAATACATAATAGGAATTAGAACATTATATTTATTTAATTAATTGTTTTATTTCTGAGATTTTTTTAAAAATAGTTAGTTGTTTGTGATCGGAAAAACTAAATAACGGATTGATTATTTCAATTTTAAATGTCATTCTTAAAATTTTATTAATTAATCTAAATTATATTTTTTCTTATTATATTGTTTAAAGTCTTGTTATTTGATGAAATAAAAATTATTAATAAATATGAAAGCCTTCTTTATATCCAATATAAATATTTTCATATATTTTGTTCAAATTGATGTTTATTTCAAACAGCAAGATATTTAACATTTTCTGCGATAACTCTCCCAACAGATAATTTAAATATATATATATATATATATATATATATATGAGATAGTACACGTATATAAGGAATTATATTATTTAAATTTATTATTGGCAACGAATGGTGTTTCTTAAAGCACATGAATACATAATACATGAATAATATCTTCAATTTTTTTTCAGGATGTTCTGCTAAGCTTCTGTCCATTAGATTGATGTATTAAATGGAAAATAAAAAATACATGACATTCAAAGCAATAAATATACAAATTTGCAATGATTTAGGTGAATCTGCTCCCCTATATTGACAATGTAAACATGGAAAGCTTCATATTTTTTTTTCAGAGAATTGCAATTCATTGATAGATTTAATTGTGCTATACAGTTAGCATACATTTAGCTATACATTTAGCGCTATATTAAAGTGAAATTTGGACAATATACATTCACTTCCAAAAGATAAGCACGAAGATGTAAAATGCAAAGAAATCAACAAATACTGCTTTGATTGACACAAAATTTGGCAGTAAAGTAGCAATTTATATTTATACATAAAACAAAATCAATAATTATATACAGAAATGAAAATAAATATTAAATTGTTGTAAGTTATCAGATAATGTCATACTAGAAACTTAAACAGAATTATGTATAAAGTGAAAATAAACAGCATAAAATGAAAAAAAAGGATGTAATAGGGTAGTAATCCCCTCATCTGTATACAAAGTTTACACTTTCTGACCATGCTTTCAATTAGGTGGTCAACCACCGCTGAATTAAGCAACCGCCATTCTTGTAGAGCAGTTTCCAGTTCAATAAGAGTGGTTGGAGGTAGGAAACGTGAAGATACAGCACGGCCGAGAGCATCCCAAAGATTTTCAATGGGATTAAGGTCGGGTGAATATGCTGGCCACACCATACGCGCAATCCTTTCATTCTCCAGGTAGTCATCGACGATGTCAGTTCTATGGGGACGTGCGTTATCGTCCATTAAAACAAAAGTAGGGCCAACTGCTGCAGCGTACAATCTCACAATGGGTTCTAGGACTTCATCTCGATACCGGACAGCCGTCACAGAACCCCGTTTAAGAATGTGCAGGTTGGTGAGTTATGCAAATGAAATCCCTGCCCACACCATAATGCTTCCGCCTGGGAATGCGTGATGTTCGTTGATGTTTTGGGGCTAATTGAGTGTTCCTTGTGTACGCCATATCCTTATACGCTTGTCATCTGGCTCCAGAGCAAATCTTGACTCATCAGTAAACATGACATTGCCCCAGTCAGACACAGTCCAATTGCCATGTTCCCGGCACCGCTTTAATCGTTTCCCTCTTGATTGGACGGATAGAGGAACACAAACTGGAGGTACCTTGGCGTACAATCCATTCATATGTAATCTTCGGCGTACAGTTGCTGCAGATATAGCCTTACCAATGGACGCTTTAACTATAGATGTCACACGTGTGGAGGTCGCTCTGCGATTTCGCTTGGCTACAGTAGCAATATATCGATCTGCAGAGGTTGTAAGCCTTGGGTGACCACCTATGGGCCTTCGGACAACTGTCTGTGTGGTTTGAAATTGTTTCCATAAACGTGAAATTACAGAATGATGAACGCCGAAGAAAAGAGCAACATCTGTGATCGACTGCCCTGCTTCAATGCGCCCCAAAGCACGTCAGCGCTCAGAATCTTTCATTTGTTTTCTGGAAGTCATAGAAACACGTATGTTTTGAAAACAAATTGTACGAAAGTTTTAAACACCTTTTGTCAGCACTTACAATCGAATTCTGTAACCCTTCATAAAACTGGCTTTTTATAAGACTGCCCTTTTTGCATATTTCTTGGCATGAAGGCAGATTGGTGTTACCAACATATTTGCATATTTCCATCTACCTCTGCAGCAAATTGCATCCTTTTCACCCGGATTGGTTTCCCGGGAAATTAGCTTTTCCCCTCTGTGCTTAATTTTTTGGAAAGGGAGTGTGTTATGTTGTCTTAAAGAAGAGTTAAACCTGAGAATTGAAAAAATTATCAGATTTTGATACAATATCTAGTCAACAGCCAAAAAAAATTTAAATTTAAAGAAGTGAAAATTAAGAAAAATATAGGGCCTGATTTTAAAATTTTTTTTTGAAAAAAAAGTTATTTTTTAGGAAATTTAGCTTTATTATATAACCGTTTTATTACTAAAATAATCTTACACTGTAATACATGTATATTGGTCTCTGAACTTAATTATTTATTTTCCTTTTAAGCAGTTCAGGATCATGATCCTATACATTTGATCACTTCAAGGAACGTGGTATCATTTTTCCGTTTAAGGTTTGTGATCTAGCCGGTGCGATCTTAATTTGAAACATAGAATTTGGAATGATTATAAACTATAAATTTTGGCTTTATTTTATTACAGTAATGGTTTTATATTATTTTTAAATGAATTTAGGCTTAACAGGAAAAATCGACAGATCCTGAACGAATTTCAAGTTTTTCTTTTATCTTCTTAGATTATTCAGAAATTGTATATTACTTATATCAGTTTTTGCTTTTTCAAGTCCATTTATGTTATTTATAGAATATTTTCTTGGATACATTCACGATGTTTCAAGAATATTAAACTTTGGTACATTGCGGTCAATAAAGGCATATATAACATCATAAAAACCAAACAAAAATATGGTAATTTGTACAAACACTTAATTGGGAACACGAGACTTACAAAAATATGAACGTTTTCATTCGGATTTCATTACTTTCTATGAAATAATTATGTTATTTATGAAGCCCTTTATAAAAAAGAAAAAAATCAGAATGTTGAACATTTCTAAATGTTTTACGCAGTGGGTATACAACAACCACATGGATACTACTTTTACGTTTGAAATTCTTTTCTTCTTCAGCATATTTTACAGAAATTTACAGCCAGAAAATTTATATTAATAGTCCACTGAAATCCAACTCATGAGTTCAGTACTTTTGTGGTCTAATGAATAGCAACTGTTTTTTAAGCCATAATATTCTCTCCCATGAAATGTACTAAAATATAATGCAAAAAAACTCATATTGGTAAATTATTATTTTCATTATATTATTGATTGGGAAAACAATAAATGCAAGTCAGTAAACATAATCTTTCACACTCCCTTCATTGAAATAGTTGCCTTGAAAGTAGGAACAATATTCTATATTTATAAATCCTTTTGATTCCTCGTTTAAGGAATCAATATAAAAGAATATTAATCTAAAAAATTGAATATCATATAAAACTCTATTTTTTGTAGGGTTGTTTAAATCAGCCAACCAATTCGATGTCCTAAGATGTGTTTTGCAAGAAATAGAAAAAATAAGTCTGAGATTGAAATATAAAAGTGAAAAGGTACAATATCTTATATACACTCTTTATTCAACCTAATTTCAATTTCCTTTATAAATTGTTAATTAAAAGAGAATTTCTAAAAAAATTCTATGAGAATAAAAATCTATGTCCAGCAACAATGAAACATAAAAACGAGTAAAATGTATATGAATTCATTTAAAAAAATAATTTTGCTTATATACTTTTTTGCTTATACCTATAATTTATTATATGCTAATTTAATCAACAAAACAAATAAACTAAATTTGCTACTAAATTTATGGGGGGATGAAGGTAGAAAATATTCATTTGTTTTCAACATAAATAAATTGAATAAAATATCGCATACAGAACACGTGTGTGCTCATTCAAAATGTCCTAATACTATATATACTTTATCATTACAATTTCATTACATTTAAAGAATAATTTATGTTTAAATGTTTCCTTGCAAAAATTTACATATCCCACGCGATAATATAAACACTTTCGGAATACTGCCCATATTATAATATGCTTTTGAATACATTAGACTAATTGAATTATTTAAAAGCCAATTATTTCCAACAAAATTAATTGAATATTTAAGTTAATCTTAAGGAAAATTTAGTATACTCGTATCTTTCAAGCATAATTTCATAAATTAAACTGATAACATTTGTAAATTTAAAATTCTAAGCAAACTTCAAGTAGTAAAGTATAAATTAAATTGCATTTTATTTAAACATTGAATTGATGATTTTTAATCAGAAGTTCAATAAATATTTTCAGTTAGGAAAAACAGTGAACCAAAGCATTTTCATATACAACGTGGAAAACATGACATTAGCAAAGGCAACACATCGGCAATGTAAGTATATTTTCAATTATTGAAGACTAGTTGAAATAACTGTCCTTGACTGAGTTAATAGGAAGTATGTATGTACACATATAGTTCATTGTTTATCATACTTCAGAAACGAATATTTTTGCTGTAACTGAAACAGTTTATGTTCCTGTTGTGGCTGCACCTAAGTGGTTTTTGAACAATCGATAGTCTATAGGAATAGACGAATTGCAATTTTTCTCTCAACATTCCAGTTATACCCCATAGGATTAAGATCAGGCAATCGGGTTTCTATCCGGAGAACATCCTCACTTTTTAGCTTTGTGGCCAGTAGCATCAGGGGGAGTAAAATTTTAACGCCGCCCTTCAGTAAGAGGGTTTTAGCGACGAACCCGAATTTTAAACCATGGTTAAGGCTGGAACCTGAGTTGAAAACCCTTTTAACCCACACCAACGGGGAGGACGTTTCGCTCGCAATTTAAGGCATGCGCCCCACACGGCGGGTTTTGGGTACTGAGTCAACTCATGACATGCCTGCCATGATCCGATACCTTGACCACTGGGCTACCATAGCCCGTACCAGATGAGCATCAAAGGGGTCCATGTGAAGCATTATCATGCATACAACCAAACCGAGACCTATTGCACTCTCATAGTTTCCCAATTTCATCCCTATACCTCACAGCAGTCACAAAGCATCTGTCAAAAACATGAAAATTGGTGCGTCAGTACAATGGGAGGCTTGCCTATATCATCCAACCTTATTTGCCGTCTTTTCTCTAATGATGGAGAACAAGTAGCGCTTTCCTGATCCCTCCGGATTAAAGTATAAGGAGAATCAGTGGATAGGTTAAATCTGTACTAATCAGTACATAAATAGTCTTCCAGTCACCTGTACTGTTCTAAATTGACTTTCCTGTTCATAGAACTAAATGAGACCCAAAGAGCAAACCCTGAAGATCTGTCTCATGTAATTTGCTTTTGTATTAGTAATGTTTAATACATGGATTTCTTAAATTTTTTACGGCTTGCTTGAAATTTACGAGACATTTGAGAAGATGTTTGCACTCCTGTTGCTCCTCAAAAATTTACGAATAGGGTTTTAAGGTCGTCGTGACATTTCTACGATCTTTCCCAGATCTTCTTTCTGAGGATCCGTGGATTCATTAAACATATAATACTAGGTGAAACACATTAAAGTCTTTAGCAATCTGTAACTGGTACTGCCCTGATTAAGGCATGTCGGAAAAATAAAATTTTATTTTTTTAACAGTTTGAGATTTTTACATTTTCAAAAAAAGTAAGATTTTTTAACCTTTTTAAAAAAAACTTTTTCTTTTAAATTTTAGGATAATTAAAAGCCCTTAAAACCTATTTTAAATAATCTTTAAACTGAGCCACCCCTTTTAAAAGGAAAAATGTCAAATCTTCGTTTTTGCTTAAATTTAAGTCTGATATAAAAAAAAATGACTTTTTTTTGTAAATTGAGCCTTTTATTTTTTCTAGCCGATTAAAAAAGGGCTCACTATTTTCATTAAAAAACAATTTACCTCAAAATGTAAATTTTGATGCCCATGTACCTTTTTTGAGAAACTACTGTTCACGGGTATTAAATTTTTTTTAAAGATATATTTATAATGATGGCTAATATATACAAAAAGGGATTCTGTAAAAAAATCAAAATTTATTTTTACAAATTTTTTTTTGTAAAAAAAATTTTAAAAAAAAAAATTTAAAACTCATTTCATTATAATGGAAGTGACTTTTAATTTTTTTGTACATGCTTGAAATTTTAAGAAAAATTTTGAGAAAAGTATATGAAAAAAAATAATTTAACATTGTCAGAATAAATTTGGGAAAGGGACTTCAAAATTTCCCCCGGTTTCTTTTTTATCCTTACATTAGTGGTTAGTCCCCGAATTTTTTTTGAACGTGAAGAAAAAAAAAAGAAAAGGTCCAAAAGAATGCCATGTTTATATTTTTAATATTTAGGCCGATCAAATTTTTAGTATTTTTTAAAAATGCTTGGTCGGACACTAAAATTAATTAACTATATTTATCACTTATTAAACCAGCTTTAATAGTATAGGTATTAAAAAATTTCCGATTAATGACTTTTTTATTTCTATTTGAGAGAAAAATAATAAGTACACTTACAAAACTTTGCTGAAAAAACTGAATTATGTGCATTTTTCAAACACGTAAAATTTATTATCCTTTTATTCTACACATTGTTTTAATTTATCCTATGAAGTTAACTGGAGTATTTAACCATTTTATCTATCACTTAGTTTGAGCTTCAGATGTATTTAACTTTTAAAAAAATTATTCTGTTGAAACCAATTTTTGATATTTTTTTTAAATGCTTTCCTATGAGACTTTTAACAAGTAATTTTTATATATATGATATTTTTAATTACTTATGTGTTGCTCTTTAGAACTAGATTTACGAAATCCTGGTAGCGTGCATAAAAGATTTCTTATCGATGTCCGGGAGGCTCAAAATTTATTTCAGCATGTTAGCGGAGCAAAAGGCATGCAATATTAATCAAGGCTTAAAAAATCCTCTTTAAGCATCTGAGATTTGATTATAAATTAAATATGAAAATCAAAGTAGATCCAGATATTTTTCTATATATGTTATATCAAAAATCAAGACCTGCAAAATCCATTGCAAATATTGGAGGATGACGTGTTTTGATGCTCTTCAAAAAAACACTGCAAGATTAATGAATCCGCGCTTATGTCCGGAAATGCAATATGAACATGGTGCGAAGATGCCAGGCGAGCTTTGGGTGATTTGAAATTCAACTAAACTAAAATTAGATGAATTCGAGCGCCGGCGCCGCGGGCATATTCCCAGAAGAAGAAGAAAAAGAAAAAACCATATGTCGTTAGTACATGTCAAATACCGAAATCTCACCCGGATGGTGAGGGACGAACGTGCTGAGCACAACGTTCCTAACAGAGGCGAAACGCCGGCGGGCGGAGAGAAGCTGAAGAGGAAAACAGGACGGCAGGCGGTTAATCAAGACGGTGACAGTTCACCAAATGAACCAGAAGAATGATGCACATTTGTAACAGGGCTGCTTATATTTGTTAAAGAGTGAAAGTGTGGAATTGCTCGTGTTATGGGGGCGAAGCGGGTTTCTCCCACTTTGTTGAAAGTATGCATATTTAATTTGGGATGAGGGGGATAAGTAAATAATGTTTGTGCTTTGATAAATGGATTGTTATGAGAATTCTATAGATTTAAAACATTTCTAGAGAGTTTGACGATGTAATTAGAAATTGGCTTCCATGTGGAATGCGTTGTGTGCAACGTCATGCAAGCTTGCGTACCAAGGGCGTTGTCCTTGACGCGAAAGACATTTGTTTTGAATTACTCGGATTTTTTTTCATGGTGGCCGCCGCCGCTCACAGACCGGGGGCGTACGTGATCACTGGGCGCAAACTTGTCTACTCAAGAATTACTTTATTTTCTAGAATGGGGTGACCTTCTCCCGACAAGGGGAGATGGCTAAATGTATTCTACTCCAGAACTTTCGGAGATGGTCAGTATGTTAGGCGGCTTCAAAGTGTAGGCCAGATATTTCACTGCAGAAACCCACTGGATGTTGTGGCGGGTGAGGCAGGTGAAAGCTTCTATTTTTATAAAAATTTCGAAAGAGTTAAGGCTGCTAAAGGAAGCCATTGCAAGTCAAGTTTCCCCAAGCAAAGTTACGTCGGATGGCGTCATCTGTTGTTACAGTATAAAGAAAAAAGTCTTCGATTATTTATTTTTAATTAGACTCGGATAACTTTACTCTTCTCAGGATGTTAAGAAAGGTAATTAAAAGCGAAATAAGCCAACTTGAAATCGGCAATTAGGGTTGAAGCGAGAAAAACATCAGAGGAAACCAAATTATTAATCAAATGTTTCTCTGAAAAATGATCGTGACCGGCTTTTAAAGATTCAGGAAAATCTCCGGGAATTAAAACGCCAGCTTCCCAAGGAAAATCCCTATCATAATTGTTAAAATGTGCAAATAGAGTAAACTAGTAGAAGATCTCTAAAAGTGATTTCTGAAAAATCTATAAGTATTTGTAGATGAGAGCGAAAGTATAAGGCAGTGCAAGTTCGCTTTACTTTGAAAACCTTTCAACATACAAGGCATGTTGTTGTCGAAAATCACCCACAGTTCATAAATCCATCCTTCAAACAAGATTGAAAATCATTTTAGAGTGTATGTGACGTAGATGATTTTTCTTATTATCAATAGATGTTTAACTTTGCCTTGGATACAATCATCGTGCTGACGAATGCAACAACACACTAGCCTGTTTCACTGTTCAGTAGACACAAAGGGGCAAGATTGTCCGAATAGAAATGCAGTGAAAACTGTACAAATATGTATCCGTTTTCAATCGCAAAACAAAAAATATTCACCGTAAGTGAATGTTAACCATAAACAATTTTCCGAGTACTGTCCTTGCCATATTTTCGCGAAAAATACCCATTACAAATTAACTATGATAAAGATTATAATCAAGTTCTAAAATATTATTATGAATTAAATCTACACATAATAAATCTGCGACTTTGGCCAACTCATGTTAAGCATGGAAGCAGATAACATTGATTGAAAATGCACTGGTTCCAAGAACCTCACTTAACACGGAATTTCTCTTCGGAGTTATACAATTGCTGCTCGGCTTTTGCAGTCTAATTCTGACGTAGTAAGGCAGCTATTATTGTTCGTTACGTTCGTCATCTTTCAACTTTTGGCAGTTAGCAAAAATACTGATTATAGCTACTTAAATTACTTTAGAAGTTATCACAGGCTCAACTACGTTTACTTTTTTCTCTTACTATTTCGAGCCTTCAAAAACATTGACTCGGATCTTCGCCGATAATGAAGTTTTTTGTAGCGAAATCTCAATCGGTGGTTTGAGCATGGACTCCAATAGCAAATCAGAATTAAGGTTTTGGCTACTCAGATGCACGAGGAGATAAGTGAGTTTTATTTCTGCAGCAACTAATTTGTATCAACGATTGGGGATTGTGGTCCTACTTTCATTGCAACTCAGGGGAATAAGCCATATTGATGTACAGTTGTTGGTTCCAGATCTACTCGAGGACAACTTTAGTTTGGTGTCTTCTGAGAATGAATCCCTTTCTGATACGGCGGTAGTAGAATTTTAGTTTGTGCTTTCCACTGTTCTGCAGGGTACATCAAGTGCTCCTTTGTGGCATATTTAATACAAAAAGCAAACTGGCGTCGGTTTCGGAAATTTTTGTTTCTCTCCTTATGACCCACTATATCTATTACTTCTAACGGTTTGCACTAATGGTTCTTGCCTAAATACAGTCATGGGAACTTGGATTTTGTTATTTATCAGGCATGCTTGTACTCAATGCCTATTAGGAAAACAAGCAAGCATGATGTCCAGCAAATTGGGGTCTATCGAAAGTTGGATGTGCAGGAAGAGCTTAATACTTACCTCTAGACGTAGATTTCAGCGTTGTAAAAATCAACTGTTAGAGAATTAAATAAAACAAGTATCTTGAATATAAAAAGGATTGCACCAAGAGCTTTGTTTTATTAATGCAAAATCTGAGTCTTGGAAGAAATTTCTTTTTACCATTATTGATGCGCATCATGTGTGGAAAGAGAAGGAAGGTTTTATACCGTATGGCTTTAAAAAGATTTCAGTAAAAATTGAAATAACTGGTATTAAACTACCCACAGGAGAAGCAACCACTTCTTTAGATGAGACAATTTAATGCGTAGCTTTGAAATCATTCCCTTCTGATTCAGGAAAATGACCATAGCTTTCAGAAGACTATCGTCATGCCGCGCGTACTGCTTACCCTTCGCTTTTTGTCCTTCTTTCACTGCGGTAGAAGTTGTGCAATGGTTTCTATGCTAAAACTAAATAAATCACCTGGTCGGATTCTCTTCAAATGAGAATATTAAACAGTTTCACTTAGCATTCCTTTCTTTTCTCCGGCTTTTTAATGTTTGCCTCGATTTGGCTTTTCCGCGGGTTTGGAAACTTGCCCAGGTGATTCTCACCCAAAGTTAACGGTGCAGAGTTCATTTGGATAATCTTAGGTGCGCAAAGCTTGCCTTCCGGCTCTTGGTAAATGTAGAAACTTTTTGTTAACAGGATTTGCTGGTATCTGCGCCGTGGAGACTTTCTTTCAGTGATCGGCGATTTCATTCTCAGAGTACTTTGAGACAGCTCTTTTACATTTTGGACGAGATTTGATGAGAGGCAAAAAAGAAGTATTTACACCAATCTTGATTTCATGATAAAGGTGCTTTTGACATGCATGGTGGCCCATTCTGAATCTCATAAAGCGGAAATTCGATAAATGACACTACTTGTTGCTGACTTCTTAAATGACAGAGTATTGCAAATACAACTGGGTTCGACTTCTGCAATCCCGCTGCATTGAAAGGGGTTGCCTCAATGATAAGTGTCTGGGCCTATTTTTTGGAATATCATTATCAATGATCTGTTTAATCTTAATAATTTTCCTGCTGTGAGATCATAGCTTTTGCTGGTAACATTTTGGTTTTGTTCCCCAGGTAGGGATCTCTGCGACTTTCACCACAGGCTTTGAACCTCACTTTGGCTGGATAAGGTTTTAAATTGGTTTTGTCCAGATAAAACCAGAATCCGTAACTATTGAAAAAAACGAAACGTTTGCTATGATGTATTTCAGCTATAACTCGATGGAACTCCCTTGACTAACTTGGTAAAAGCAAATGAAATTATCTTAAAGGTTCTTCTCGATACTAGAATTTTCTTGGAAGCAACGTTACATATCGAAATGTGAATAGAATTACAGCGTGGATAAATCGGATTCTGTAACGTTCGTATAAATTTCAATGCATTCGCTCATTTATAAGCAAAAGGAATCAGAACCTATCATTTTGTATGGTTCTAGAAGTTTGGGGCGAGACACAAAAGAAAGATGAATTCTAAGTATCTGCAAACGCATACAAAAAGAAGGATACTTTTGCGGGTCATATATGGTTATCGCACAAAAGTTACGACACAGTTTATGATATTTCGGCTTCCCTCAATCGACATTACTGAAATTCTTCATAATATTGCTGGGAAAAATCTCTCTTCTTTCCATCTCTAGACTGATTGTGATACCTTCTCCATTTTTCTCCTCTTCCTTCAGAGAGGAATGCCATCAATTTTATCAGATTTGATGACAAAGAGCATGAATAATTTCCTGTTGTTTGCTATACAATTAGCGGCATATTGATGAAGAGTTGGTTACGCATTTATTGTGTTCAGGGGTACTTTTGAATCCGAAGAACTTGCAATTTAATTCGTGATGAATTTTGATTTTGTAACGACTTTATAGCAAACCTCGCCGTTAAATGGATCACTAAACAAAATAGTGTCATCTCAGAATATCTCATCTGTACTGACTCTCACCCTTCTTGGATTTCTCTTAAATGTGACTTTGCCATCTAGTAACATAATTTTTCGAGGATCAAAAGCAACTTATTAAAAAGCCTAAAAGATAAAAATTATCTCAATAAGATTTTGCACATTTGTTGCTTTCTGTGGACTTTGGAGCGTTCTTGGGAATGAGCAGGAAACCGATTTAGCTTACAAAAGGCTGGCTCAAGCGCAAAATTGACGACTGACGTTAATATTCTAATGTTTACAAGAGGATCACGAAAGAAAGATGAAGTCTTGGAACCAAGAATATCTGTTTTGTAAAGGGCATAACAAAGAGGCACTTTCCATGTAATAAGGGCCTTTATATACCATCATTTTTACACTAACACAAAATAACTCAATTTCACTGGTCATGGTATTTCAAAAGCTACTTGAACAAATTTAATTTAGTTCCATAACAACTATAATGATTGTAATATTGAAGGCTGGCGAGGAAAATGTAGAACATGTGCTCAACTACGTGTTCAAGTTTCCAGAAAGAAAGTCGCAAGACTGGCTTCAAGGGACTTAACCAAATTAGTCTCAGAATTTTTCACCAACTTCTTTACCAGGAATGCTTTCAAAAATTTC
The DNA here is from genome assembly GCA_019973955.1 of Trichonephila inaurata madagascariensis. Taxonomy (NCBI): domain Eukaryota; kingdom Metazoa; phylum Arthropoda; class Arachnida; order Araneae; family Nephilidae; genus Trichonephila; species Trichonephila inaurata. The sequence continues at coordinate 66,252 of BMAV01010262.1, forward strand.
TGTAATGAAATTTTGTTTATATTTTATTTCAGCTAACTTTAACCTCCAATGTTTTTTAATTTTTATCAGCTGAATAATAGCAACACTTTAAAGCCTTCTAGCAAGCCTCGTGTGATACTTTGTGGTGCACGTGTATTTTTTAATTGTTTTCAATAAAAAAAATAATAAAAAATATTGCACTTTTCTCTATTTTGTTGAATTAATTTTGTATCAAAGGTATATACAGAACATTGATTATGCACAAGTTCCCTTTTAAAGCCTTTTATCCATTTTAAGCCTTTTAAATAAAATGATGAAACAAATTGATATTAATGCAATAAAAAATAGGTTTAGTTAAGTATATATGCATTGATTTTACTTTATTTCAGCTGTAGAACTTTTTTAAAGGTATTCAGATATTTCAAGACAATTATCCAGAATTTTTGAAGAATATATACATTATAAATGGTAAGAATGTTTTAAATGACTATATTTATTTAAAAGTTTTAGTTCTACTTCTAAACCTTTTAAGAAGTTAATGATAAATTGCTATCCTAAAGACGCTTATATTTTCCTTTTGACAGCCTCTGTGTACTTTACTATAGTATTTCCTATCATTAAAAGGATTCTATCAGGTGCCCTTCTTGACAAAATAATAGTATATGGAAAAGGTATGTGTTCTTTTCTTAACGTGAATTCTTAATTTTTTTTGTGAATTAACCTATCTTTGAATTAAAAGTTTTCTTTAAATAAGCAAAAGTACTGACTTTTCAAAAATTTTTATCACATTATAGAAAGGGTATTTTTACCTTATTGTAATAACGTGAATTTAATCAGGAAAGACAGGATTAATTGAAAACAATCATAAATTTTAATAAGATTTTAAATTTAATTTTTTTCTTAAACAAATGCTAAATGTTTTTATAATTTACTTTTGTGTTAAGAAGAGTTAATATGATTTCTTTTTATCCTTGCATGATAAAAAGTACATTTTTCTAATCCAAAATCCACATAGTTTCTAATCCTTCATTTATTTCTACTTTCGGAATTTGCGATATTTCAGCTGTCCAGGATTATTTTCTTCAGTCATTAATATCGCTGTATGTACAGTTTATTTAATAAAAATTATATTATCTAATGATTTTTGTGTAAGAAACTAAAATCCTCAAATTCACCATCAATTACTAATTTTGGCATGTATTATTTTCTCTTTCAAGGAATTTAACCAATCTGTATTTGAACACTTCATATTTCCCAATATCCGTTTTACTAAAGAGTCTTATCCACATCTACAGATGAATACTTCGTAGCTTTAACTAAAATACCATATACTGTACTTATTCATAAAGATATTCTTTTAAGTTACAGTTTATTTTTTCCTCTTTAATTTATTTCAAACAGCTGCAATTTTAAGGTATCTTCAAACTGTGGTCGCAAAGCAAAAAGCTTCCAAAACTTTCAATTAAAAACTATGTAAAATAAGTTATTAGATAATTAATATTCTATAATAAATTACAGAATATTTATGTGAAATGACTTCAGTAAAAAAACTAAGAAAAGCGAGTAATTTCTTACTGTTATGAAAAATGAATTTTGAAAGGTCCATTTCAGTTAAGGGAAAACTTTGTTTTAAAATGCGTAGTTTTTAAAATACTTTTATTCAAATTTTGCTGTCCTTGGAAAAAATTCTAAAAATTTAAATCCGGTGATTGAGAGGTTAGCTATATGTGTCTAGAATACAAAAATCAAATATATAACCACACAAATTTCTTTTGAGTCAGCGCTTCCCGAAATTTCAAAAACACGTTTTCAAGAAAATCGTGTGTTTAAAGTTTTAAAAATGCTTACATTAAGCAGCTATGCCTGGTACGCAGAGCAATCCTTCCATTTCCTCAAAGTTATTATTTCCTGCGGCTTTGAGAGCCTTGCGTAAGGTTCTGGCCTCTTTAGAGTTGATTTATGCAGTTTCCTACTCTCTCAAAAGCCGTGCAATATAAACGGTGACAGCGTAGTTCCCAGCTGTTTGAGCTATTGTGACACCTATCACCTCTGCAATTTTGAGTACAGGTAGAAAACCCTCATTAAAGATCAGTGGCGTAACGAAGAATGTCAGCCCCCCCTTTAAAGTTAGGTTTCGGGCTCCAAGTCCAAATACGTACTTGGTGTCATTCAGGCTTTGGGCCGCCTAGAATCCTGGGTCCCCTCCGCGATGCGGGGTGTACGTTAGGCCACTGTTAAAGGTACAAGCAGCCGTATAGGTAGCAATTTCTAAAACATTTTTCCCAGCAAAGTGTACTTCGGAGCGATATTCCATACACAGTGATTGTGAAACTTTCGTTATTATTTTGGGAGTTTCCCTCAAAGTATCTGGTAAAGTGTTTCTTTCGAAAACATAATTTTAAGAAAAACTCATTTCAAGTTTTATATTACAGCCTTTTTGCTTGAGTGATGTTTTTAAAAATCACTATAACTTTATTTCTATTTTGCGTAAAGGAAAAAATAAAAACTGTTTTGGAAAGAAAAATGTTCAAACTATAAGATTTTGAAATGAAAAAAAAATGTCTTATCTAGACGAAAAACGACATTTTCAAGATAAGCAGTCACCTTAAATTCAATCTTAATATGATTCCATTGCTGCATTATATGATAATGTATCTAATATGTATGTTACAGAAGGATGGAAAGAAGTCTTACTCAGTGTTATAGATGCTGATGTTTTGCCAAAATTTCTTGGAGGAAACAGAACTGATCCAGATGGAAATCCTCTTTGTAACACTTTTGTATGTATAAGTAGGAATTGATAAAAAAAATTGATTAAATGGAAGTTAATTTATCAAATAGCTCAGCCAAGCACTGAATGAAAATCATATACAAATGTATCATTCATACTTATTATGTATACTTATTCTATCACAAAAACAAAACGTAGAATTTTTCATTTATCATTAAGAAATTATAATTTTTGACGATTAAATCTTATAATCAGTTTTAAAAATTTGTATCAAAGGTTTTAAAGGAATCTTGGATTGTTATTAAATTTTTTAAACTAGCATTTTAACCTGTAAGTGTACATATATTTATCTATACATTTATATTCTATTGATAAATACATTCTATTGATTTTATAAGTTAACAGTACCAGATAACTTTACTTTGTTGTGTTATAAAGCTGTGAATTTTCTTTGTGATAAATTTAATGAAATAGAAAATATTGTGCATAAAACATCTAAAAATTTATAATGAATGAATAAAACATTTTTATGTTAGATAATTCCTTTTTTAGCAGATTTATTAATGTAACTACATGTGTGAGATAATTTAAAAACAACAGACCTGGTGTATTGTTATGCGTTAAAGGCACTTGGCAAAAAATTATGGTCTATTTATTCGACATCTCTCGCATAACTTCGAGTGTTACCTGGATATTTCCGAATTAAATTTTTCACTGCTGCTCCTTATCATAAACTAATTATTGTTAAATATATTATAATTTACCTTAAGTACATTTTCGATAGTTAAGTATATAAGAGGAAAATATGTAAAATGTATTTTACAGTACGTAAATTGATGAACTATTATTATTATTTTTTTTTTTTTGAATTTCAGTTAGTTCACGCTGGAATGATTCCTGAAAAATATTATTTAACGAAAGATTTTTCAAAAATAGCCGAAAAGGAAGGAGCCACATACATTACTGTTGAGAAACAATCTAAATTCCAAGTACCAATTTACATACAGTACGCAGATTCCATTCTTAATTGGGAATACGAAGTCAAAATCAATGATATTGGTTTTGGATTAATAGTGGAGACCAAATCCTCAGATTTACAAGAAAAAGAACTTATTCCTATTCACAAGGTTCTAACAGAGCTCAAATCCGAAACTGGCATGTATCGCTGTAAAGAAGCGGGAACTTGTAAGCATTTTTTTATATTCCTTACATATAATTTTGTCTTACATATATTTATATGTATAGATCAATTAACATTTCTTTTAATTGTTTTATTAATAAGTTAAAATACAACGCTGTGTTACATTTTTTAAACGAAATACGTTATTACAAAGCAGTGGCATTTCAAAACGCAGGAATGTACTATAGTTTAAGGTAACCGACTACGTTCGGAATCGTGATTTTAAAAAGGCGCATAAATGGATAAATTTCATGATATTTAGTGTCACTTAGATTAAAATAAATGTATAAATTTATTAGATGTTTATTATTAAAATATTATTTAAATACAATATTTCGGCAAAAAATTAAGAGAAATTTTCAAATGTTCTCCTTTGTGAAAGCTTCTATTATATTTTTGCCTGTATATTCAACCTCTGTACAGAGCTAACAAATTTTGAAAAATTCATTTATTTTCACGTCAAACTATTGAAATATAATTATCGGCATTTTTCTTGAAAATTTCTATCACTCTTTGATTATTGTAAAGCATGGATAAACACTTTACGTATATATTTAAAATTCTAGGTTGAGACTTGTACAGAGTCTAGGCTATACCAGGCAAAATTATTATATAATAAAAGCATTTCCAAAGGACGAACCTTTAATTCATTCTATGTTCATTTTTGCAAAAATGACTTAAATAATTTTATTGTAATACTATTCTAAAGACAATTTATATACATTTCTATCTAAGTGACACTAAATATCATCATATTATCAATTACATAACTTTTGCAAATCACGGTTCTGAACGTTGTCGGATACCTTAAAACGCAAAATAATAATAATATATATTATCACTTTTTTATGTTAAATATATTAATTTCTATTATTTAAATATATTATTTAAGTAAAATTTTTATTCGCAAAGTTAGGATAAAAAGTTTTGTAGTTCATTATTTTTCATTAACTTACAGAAACAGATGTAGATAAAAATGTGTATGTTTCACTGATGCAGAAAAAAAATATAGGCACAAATTTTACACTGACAATTTTGGATGTCAATCGCTTATATTATTTTATTTAGCTATGAATAATAAAAACACGAAATTATGACAGGGGTGGAGACTTGTTTAGGTTCCTGGGCTACATTTCGAGATCCGAGGATACCGGAAGGACGAACCTTTTTAAAATGATTGCATTCATTATAAAAAATGATAAATACAAGTTAACTGAAATATTGGAAGCTTTTATTAAATTTATTTAATTCCTAATTTCATATTGTTCTAAAAGTTGCAAGTACATTTAATTGTAGAGTCAGTTTAATGCGATAAAAATAATTCTTACACATTTACTACATTTTAATTTCAATCAGAAGTAAGCTTGTGGAAATTCTTATCACAGCCTGCAGTTTATGTCACACTTGTTCATCTTGTTCAATTCCTAATATTAGCTCACACTCTCTCTATATTTATTTATTTATCTTCGTGGAATTTTCAATCGTTAATAAAATAAATTTTAAAGCGCCGCATTTGAGCTGAAATTTTATATACATGATTAATTTGGATGGCAATACAATAATTTAACTATAATTATAAAAATTAATTGATTAAAACTAATTATTTAAATAATTACAAATACAGCCACTTTGGCATCATTTTTGGCGGCTTAGCGATCCTTTTGGCGACTTGTTTCAAAACTTGGAAAGGTTATTTTTTTCACGTTTTAAAGCATTCAATTGAACTGAAATTTTATATACACGATTGTTTTGGATGACAATATGATACTTTAATGATAATGAATAAAAATCAATTACCACTTAATGTTGTAATTCTGTCATATGTATATACATATTTATATTAATTGTAACTATTTAATAAAATGTAGCTAAAATAATATTTTCTTTGTTGATCTAAGTAGGAATTGACTTAATTTTTTTTTTATTTTGCTTATGTTTTTTACTCTAGTTCATCTTCATGCAAGAAAAAATTTGCTCAAAAATATATATAGACTAAAATATAAAGAGTAATTTTCCTCATGCACGGAGATTTTTCATCTGACAAAAGTTTGTAAAAGTCAATGTCAGCATTCAGCATTTTCTTCACTCTGTGATCTGACTTCAAGTTAATAAGTTCAAGCTGTAGCTTCTCAGGTGTATCAATATCAGAAGTAACGGAATAAGAGAGCAAACTGAATTTAATCTCAATTTTTTTTAAAAAATCCTGAAACATTCTAGTGATTTTGTCCTTAAACTCTGCAGATGATCTCTTAGCAAAAATACATTAAGGTATTTTGTTTGCGAAATAGAAAAAATAAAAGACGAATCATTGATCGAGCTCGGGAAAGAAATCTTGATTCAAATCGGATTTTCTGACTGTTTTGGTGGATCGCCTAAAAACTCTTTGATGGGGTGCATGTAGCCCAAGGACCTACACCTGGGTTAAGGTGATTTGAATATCCATTACTTTCCTCTTTTTTTTGCACGTGTCTGCACTTTCAGCTATCAGATCTTTTAAATATTATCAACCAATAATTTAGTTAACACTTTTTATTGAATTGAATTTTATCAAGTTAAAACACTTCGGTTTAACAAAAAATATTGTCTTACTCTTGAAATATATTTTTATTTGAATTCAACATTTAAGTTTCTAAAAGTTCGTTTTCTGTAAAATAAGATGCAAAAAGAAATAAAATTTTTTTATAAATTGGTGGTCTAAATATTTTAGTTTCTACACATTATTAGACAAATTAGTTACTTTATTTTAAGCTCTTGCTATATTCTCTTTTTCATATTTGTACCATTATATCTTTTTTTGGACTTATCCTAGATGTATCCAAAATTTTAATATTATTTCTATTTTAAGAATTATTAAACATTTTCCATTTTTTAATAATTTGAATATTATATGCATTTAAATTTTAAGTTAACTTTCGTTTTACATTCATTGCTTTACTGTCCAATGACAGTTAATAGATGAACATGAAATGTAAAGCATCCTTTTATTTCAGTTCTTAAATAATGACAAACTATAGTACAAATATTTTGAATACATATTTCCTTAGCTCCTTAAAAAGACTCTCTTAGAATGTACATGATACAATGCACACAAGCGTTTTTCATGATGAAAGATTGTATAAATAAAAAAATACCATTTCCCTGATTATATAAGTATGACAATAAAGACATATTTCTATTCTTAAGTGACCTTCTAAATATTTTAAGTGAATTGAATTACGAGATATATTGCCAGTATGTGTATGAAGATATAATAATGATCAATTTATAACTTCTAACATTAAACTGCCAGGAAAAGGCAGCCTAATTAGAACCCATTCAATTAAATTTTTATTGAATGTAAGATTGTGCTTATTACTTTTACTTAAAACTTTAAAAGGATTGCTATGATAATATGGTCTCAGTTTGCATTGATAAGAGTTTAAGAGAATTTCGTTATTTCTTTTCAAAATGCAAAAATTAAATTGTTGCTAAGAAGGAAATTACTAAAATTAGTAATAGTTTAAATTTCCATGTAAAATATTGAATTCTTCAATAAGTATGGTCAATAGATTATGAATGAATATTACTAAGCCAAATTATAAAAATAGTAAATAAGATATTTATATTCAGCTTAACAAACCCATTAAATTCCTAATAATTCATATCAAATTATAGCACAATAAAATAATTTTTCAGGTAAAAAACATATTGGTCTTTGTAAAAAAACATTTTTTTCTATTGTAATATTTTTATTTATACTAGACTAACATTTATTTCTTTTTCACAGATTATATTATATTTGATAATTCATACAGCTGGTTCTCTTCCAAAGAAATTTATTACCGAACTTGGGTGACAAATCCTTTCGATACTGCATTCATGAAAGAAGATACTTTTGCAATTGATTTTTAAAGCCTTTTTCATTTTGCATGTTACTTTTTACGATTATTATGATAATATTTCAATTATTTAATATATGTTTCAATTGATTACCATTTGCACATTTGTAAATTTTTCCCCAATTCATTTTTATACTATATAATCATCATATAAAAGTGATCTCTAACAATGTTTTTCACTGACATAAAATATCCTTGTCTTGTTACTTAAATGATGAAAATTATAAAAAAAATAATATGTTGCTTTTATAAGAATTACAACACAGACTTTTAAAAAAATTAAGAGTTTTAATCATAATTTTCTTCAAAAAATATTTAAAATGTTATGTGGTTTTGTATTGTTTTGACGGAATATTTTTAATGGATATTTTTTTTAAAATTTGTTTATCAAAATAGTTTGATTTCCACATATCTTTATAACTGATCAAGACTTTTTTGAATTACACGTTTGTCATATTGAATGTTTTAATGATTACGAAGAGTAGGTCTAATTACAAAGAATTATAATTAGATTTACTCTTATTTTGTTCCTGTTATCTAGATGAATTAGAAATAAATTGGCAACACAAATTTCTGTTTTTAATGTGAATTAATATATACATAGACATATATATGTAGAGCCTATTTTAAGTCTGTTCTTAATTAAAGGAGTCATATTTAATTAATTGATCATTCAAATTTTAAGACCGAAGGTTCGTTTCATTTTATGAATTTAAAACTTTAGAAAAAATCAATTCTTTTTGTCTTGAAAGTATTAAAAAAGAATAAGAAAAGAAAAGAAATTAGTGCCGACAATTAAAAGGTAAAAGAAAAAAGGGTGAATACAAGATAGCGAATTAATATTTGTACGAAAAATGCTATTACTTCATGGTTTCAATATTTTTTTAATACTATATAACTTCATAACTATATACTTACTACTATAAATGCATATCTTAAAGTTATGTAATCTTTTATTGCGACCCTTGGGCCAATGTGTTTCAGTAACTTGATTTATTCAAATTACTGTTTGAAGAGGATTATTTTATCCAATGTACTAAGAGAGGGTGTAACTATATAATTTTTTACAATAGAAAACTTAATATCCCTAAATACAGTACAAATATATTACTGAAAAATAAAAAATATAGCTCTCTTCTTTTATTATTCTTATAATAGTCATTGAATAAAACAGTGAAATTTAGTTTTGATTTATAATAACATTAATTTGACTGAATGAAAGTAAATGTTTATTTATATACCTATATATAAAAATGGATATTTGTATATATGGCATCGTTTAATTCTAAAGCGTTCAACGAATCACTTTGAAAATTGGCATGTATATGCATTTTCTGTGGAGAAGGATTTTTTGTTCTACCTTCTTTGTTGCAGCTCCCCACCATGACTTTACAGCCTATCAACTTCTGCATCTTTCAACCAATCTCCTTGAAAAGTAGCATTTATAAGTTTTTTCGTGGAGAATTTTTTTCGTTATTCACTTTGTTGCAGCTCTCCACCAGAAAGCGCTGCAGCATACCAACCTCTATATTGGTTAACCGAACCCTACGAAAATTGGAATCCTACTATATTTGAACACTAGTAAAATGTATTTGTTGTATTCATAGCTGTAAAGTCAAAATATTTTTCAACAATTCTTTTTAAAAAATAAATTTTAAAAGTGGTGTTTTTTTTTTGCAGTAACTTAGAAAGTATAAAATAAAAAAAAAGTGTGTAAGAATCAAAGGAATCTTATACTAATCATAAACCATTATTTTTTATGTCAAAAACTTATAGTAAAAAAAGGAATCGGTAGCAATAGATAAGTAGTGAATAATTTCAATAATCATGAATAGTAGATTTAATATTCGATTAATAACATCACAATGCATATTCAATGTAGCAACAGTTTGAGAAATTATTACTGAATTTAAATCATTATTCCACGAACTTCACTGTTTGGTCAGATATTTCAAATCCGCTTTAGAGGATGTGAGATTAGATGACATAAAAGTCGTTATGCAAGCAAATAAAAATTCATCAAATGAGCACGAAAGACGCTTCAATGCTCTAGTGTCTCCTGAAGTAGCAGCAATATAAGAAACAGTGACCAATGTAAGAAATCGGTAAGTAAGCTCAATAATTTTGCGAGTAAGTTTAAAATGTAACCGCAAAAGAATTTTTTTTGACAGATGATATTTGTATTCCAGTTTTAATACTATTAGTCTTATAGATATCAAATTTGGCAGGTATGTTCCTTTCATAGAGTAGTAATCCTCTATAAAAAGAGTTTTGCAAAAATAGAGCTCCAAGAGGAGTTGCATGGGCTTAAAGGGCCATTATAGATAAAATACAGTGCTGTTTTTGATTTATTTAAACTAAAGACTTGAAACTTAACAGACATGTTCCTTGCATGCAGTAGAGATCCGCAAAGAAAGGGGTTTTGTGAAAATCGAACCCCAAGGGGTGGATGAGAGAGTTTAAAGTCGGAAAATAGAAAAATATTCAAATTTTGAACTATTAGATCTACTGACTTTAAATTTAGCAGGCGTTTTCCTTTCATATAGTAGAGATCCATTATGAAAGAATTTTGCGAAAGTCGACACCCAAGGGGTCGCGAGATGTTAAGTGCTATTATAGATAAACATTCCTGTTTTTGAGCTATTAGAACTACCCCCAGAGGGTTTGTGATGGTTAAGTGCCATTACAGATGAATGTTCCTGTTTTTGAGTTATTACAACTATAGATTTGAAATTTGGCAGGTATATTCCTGTCATGGAGTAGAGAATCGATGCAAACGGGGTTTCTATAAAAATTGATCCCCAACGGGGTTGCGAGGGTTAAAGGGGCTTAAAAAAGATGTCCGTTTTTGAAAATTAACTAAGAAAATTTGGCAGATTCCTTTCAGGGAGTGAATCGCAAAAAAGGGTTTTAAAAAATAAGCCCTAAAGGGTTTTAAAAAAAAAAGGGGTTTTTGGGATAAATATTCCATTTGTAAACCCCAAAATTAAACCTAAGACTTCAAAATTTTTGAGGATGTCTTTTCATGAAATAGAGACCCGATAAGAAAAGATTTTACACAAATCGACAACCAAAAGGGGGTTACAAAGGCTAAAGTGCCATTTTAAATGATTTTTATGTTTTCTTAACAATTTAAGGTATTCGACTACGTTTGGAACCGTGATTTTGCAAAAAGGGTAAAAGGTTTAAAATTTATTATATTTGTTATTTTTAGAAAAAGATAAAAATTTTTTGCTTTTACAAAAAAAATTTTTTAAATACAATATTTTGGAAAAAAAAATTTAAATTGAAAATTTTTTAAATGTTTTCCTTTTTAAAAAAAGTTTATTTATTAATATTTTGTTTATTCAGCCGACCCCGTACAGAGACTCAACTAAAATTTTTTTAAGTTACTTGGGAAGTCGGTTTATCCATGTTTTACAAAAACAAAAGGAAAATTTTTAAGAAAATACCAAAATTATTTAAAAATGGTTGAAACTCTGAAGATAACGTGAAATTTTCAAAAAGTCATGTTGGCCTCTGTCAGATATCTGAGCTATATACACTAAATATTAATACAATAAACTTTGCAAAGGAGAACATTTTAAAAAAAGTTTATTCTAATTTAAAATTTTTTTCCGAAATATTGTATTTAAAAAATTTTTTGTCATAATGCCCTTTAAAACAAAACAGTATTCAATCAAGGACACTAAATATAAATATTATACATTTAAGCGTTTTTTTAAAATCATTGTTCCAAACCAGTCGGTCCCTTTAAGATCATATTTGAAAGTTGGCGGAATTTTTTTTCATTGTGGTGAGAAAACCAAAAAAGGGTTTTTTAAAAAAATGATCCTTAAAAGGGCACGAGGGGTTAAAGTGGCGTTATTGACGATTATACCCATTTTCGAATTATTAGACTTACAAACTCGAGATTTTGCAGGCATATTCTTTTCATGGAGTAGAGATCTGCTAAGTAGAAGTTTTGCGAAAACCAACCTGCAAGTGGTATTGTGTGGGTTTAAAGGGGCATTTTAGTTAAATATCCCATTTTTGAACTATTAGCACTACATGCTTCAAACTGAGCAGGCATGGAGTGGAGTTACTCCAGTGGTTCTCAAATTGGGGTGCGCCCCCTAGAGAACATGATAACCCGTCCTTTGGGGGGTCGAGCACATCGAAAAGTCGAAAATAAAAGATTATTTAAAAATTATTTATTTACTCATAGGAAGCAAAATGAAATATACATTCTGACATAGTAAGAAATGAAATGCATATTTACACTGATATAATATATAAAAGTGTTTATATTGCCCAATGCACTTGATAATTATAAATACTAAATTAAGAACCAGTTTAATAATTACTAGCGCTATACCATGGGCTTGTAAAAGAAGAAATATTAGAAACTGACACACTTCATAATTTCTTTTTTCTATTTTTAACTGAGACCTGTATTTTGTTTTCAAAGCAGAGCCACAGCAGGAATTCGGGATGGGTTTGGAATGAATGGAAAAGGGATGATTGAGAGGAAATTAATATTTTATTTAATTAAAAGTTATTTTTTAATCTGTTCTAATTTAAAAATTAGAATCAAACATACTACTTATTCTACATAAAAATAACTCACTTAAAATTCTGACTTAAAAGTAACATATACAAAGTTTCAAAGTTTTCCTGATAGTTTTTACTGTTTAAAATTAAGTTCCTATTGTAGCTTTAACTTCAACGTGCATAATTTTTGGATTCAATACATTATTATTGGTTTGGGGGTCACGATGAAAGTTATTGGGTCGCAAATATTGAAAGTTTGAGAAGCATTGTGTGTGAGTTACTCCTTTCATATAGCAGAGTTATGGTAAAAAAGAGGTTATGCAAAAACAGACCCCTAAGGAGTGTTCAAGGGGTTGATTGGGAGTTATAGATAAATATTCCCTTTTTTAGCTATTAGAATTATATTATCAAATTCGCTTGGATCAACACCGTTTCCCAACCTTTGTAAAAGTAAGGGTCAGAATTTCTTACATTTTCTAGTAGCCGTTAAATACCATACCATTTAACACTAGAACGTCCGGGATTTCGATTACCCTATGATTACCCTACAGATATGAAATATATAAAATAATTGTAATAACTAGATAATTGCAGGACTAATGTTTGGTACGGTTGTTTTAAGACTTTTAAAAAAATCATTTCATTTTATTATCATTTATTATGACACTTTATACCATAAAAACTGACGTTGACATTATGTTTCGCGAAGTTTGTTGGACCACTGCTTTGTCGCAAAACACAATTGAAGTCGTAAATCTGCCAGAAACATTACTATTAAGCGGTATCCTTTTTATGCCATCCCTTAAGATATATGTATCAAAATTTAATGTGGAATACTATCAATTTCATCTGAACTTTCTTCATATTTTTCGCAGTCACTTTCACTCAACCTTATGTTTTCATCGGAATTTAATTAAAGCAAGGCATCTCTCCACCATCCGATTTATTCTCAGAAAGATCTCGCAAAAAATTAGAGATTTTATCAGGGCTTAGACCTTTCCTACGAGTCATTGTTTTAAGGTTCCTGCTCTGCACAAGGTTCGAAAATCAAATGATTTCTTTTTATCAGATAAGAGAAAATGCTATTTAATAAAACACTTAGACATAACGATTTTAATATAACTAACTTACTTCTACTGAGAACTCAATAACACTGCATTCAATGTCAAATAAATGGGCGATATCACCTCCGGAAGTTTTTTTTACTAATGGTATCTACTTAGTAAACTATGTTTTGCTGAACGATGGCTATTTATAATGATAAATTGGAGTTGAAATGACACCAGCGGAAGCTCTAGGTATATTAAGTTGTAAAATCTCTCCTAATTAACCTAGAACTACAACACTTTTTTGTGTAATCATCATGGAAAATGATTAAAAGTTTCGGAATATTTTCAAATTACCGGAAAAAAAATGAGGAAAGGAGAACAAACTAAATAGGCTCCGGTGTCCAGTCGAGACCGACGGACGTTCTAGTGTTAATCGCGCCAGACGAGTTCACTGAAAAATGTGGGAGTATTCATAAGGTTTTAGCTCTTCAGTGTAAACCAATGCATCTAGCAATAATTAAATATACCACAAAGGTTACCGTTGTTCGTTGGTAATTATTCCTTTATTTTTATCTCCGATTCATTTTGAATTCCAATCTTACTTTGACAAAACACTCTATCAGAAAAAAAATTGCCCTATTTCGTATTTATTGCATATTTCAAGTCTTACGTGATTGTGGGAATAGAAAAAACATTTCATATTTAATAAATAATAGCTTAGGTATTTCTTGTGATATGAGTATAGTTTATTATATATACTTCAAAATGCTGTGCCAAGGGTCTTTTGTAAATATGCATCACTACTGGGAAAAACAAACAAACAAGATCCATCATACTGAACCAATTTGTTTTGTATGTTTATCTTTTAAAGTAAAAGTAAATAAAAGAAAAATACTTTTTGTTGTTAAAATTATTTTTTATAATATTTATGTTATCCTGAAAAAAAGGAGTTTGTTATATATAATACATAAAATATTTGTAGTAATAAATACTTCATATTGCATTACCATAAAGACACCGATTAATTTCTTGTTTTAAATATAGTGACTCATTAGAACAAAAATTAATGTGGAAAATGTATATATTTTTCATATCTCCCACACAAATGCATTCACAGAACAGACAAAATTATTCCAACATCAAGTAAAATGAAAGATCAAACTAAGACAAATACTAACATTTATTTTTATCAAATTGTGTGTACTATATATTGCAAATTATTTTGTGTTTGCAAAAACATGTTTATGGTTTTTTCTTAAAAAATGTCATTATAATATATCCTTTTTATCTAAAAGATTTGTTCAGAATCATCTTTTGAGAACGTGTTCTTAATTATTCGTAAATTATGAAGATATTATTCAAAATGCTTTAAATGATTTCAATAGAGTAAATCAAATTTATAGATAAAACTAGCAATTTTTACCCCGATTTACCGAACTACTATTTAATGAATTTTTCTCCCCGTTTAAAAAGGAGGGCAAAAGAACCCTTATTTAACGAATAATAAATCCCGAATTAACGAATTGTTTTAACAGATTTTTTTTCATTTTTTGAATCAGAAAAAGTTTTTCGAAGGCAATAACCTTTTTGTGCATAACAGTAAGACTTTTCTTAGCAGCAAATTTTGGCGGAAAAACAGCCCATTATTAGAGTTAACAGGTGCAGGTAAGTCATGAATGTAGCCAGCCGTTACGAGTTTTATGCAATGTACGAATTTTATACAAGGCGGAATTTCTTTCTTATCTCATCCTATTCGCAACGCAGGTTCTATTATGATAGTTTTTACCATTTTCTATCTTTCTTGAGATAAGATGGTTTATTATGCGTGCGGTTTTTCGGAAATTATTGCTTCTGAAAATTTGTAAAACATGTCTTATTGTCTGAAACTAAAGCATTTTCCTTTGAGTAAAAGCTTAACGTTTTACGCAAGTTTGACAATAACGTTGCATCACAAATTGCTTTGGAGAACTTTTTGAAATTTCAACTTCGGCAACTACAGTTAATAAATAGCGAGCAGAAATTGAAAAAAGCATCTTTTGCAAAATATGGTGAAAAATCTTTGAAAATAAGAAAGTAATTGAAAATCACCCGTCATTTTATTCTTGAGTCTGAATTATTGAAATTATTCAACATCTTTAGCACCAAGAAAGTAGCCATTAGCGGACCTCTGACTAAAGAATAAGCTCTTCAGCTCTCCGAAAAGCACAATGTGTGAAAGACGTTTTTTGTCTCCAACGGTTGGATTGATCATTAAAACAAAAAAAGATACAATGTAAGATTCTCAAACAGCTATTAGTCTGTATTTTAAAATTTCTAATTAACTAGCGAGTAATAATTGGCTAATATTTTTAGATGCTGAACAAAAGTGAACAAAGGAATATTTTTGTGTAGTTGCTTATTGCATAATTTCTAAAAGATAAGTGCAATGAATTTATATTTTTTTTGGACCCCGATGTTATGAATAAAATGTTTGATCCCGATGAATTTTTTTCGTGAAATTGGAGACAAACTGTATTATTTAAAGCAATGTTTCTCAAACTGTGGGTTTGAGAAAATCGCGCCCCCCTTCCAGAGGGGTGAGATAAATCTACGAGGGGGGCGCGAGCATATCGAAAATAAAAGATTAAAAAAATTTATTTACTGGAATTAGGTTGCATGGCCCTTCAGGTGCCCATATGTGGGGTTTGCGTGAGCTGGAGGTGTGGGATTCTCAAAAAGATGGGGCATTTTAGAATTCTTAATATGACTTTTAAAAATTTACAGATTACTTAATATCGAACAAAAAATATTGGAGGGAAAAACCAAAACACGTAGTCTTAATTAACACAGATCGCACAATTAGATCACTTATCAATATAATTATATTATATCCCCTAATCTCAATCTCAATAATATATTCGCGTTCAGAATATAATCTTCCTACCTTTGGGTTTTCTCAACGTCAAACTACTTAAATATTTCTCCCAAGGGTCGTACAATGGTATATACCTTGGTTATAATGGCGAGGTTTTCGGGTTCTAATAACCGTCAATCAACACTTCTCTGAAATGAACTTTCTCTAAATTGCCATCGTGCTCACTAAAACTTCTATCCAAGGTTATCTTATTTGCATCTATGCTTCGTTTTACTTCTTGGATTTGGGGTTGGAAAAGTTTCCATTAATCTTTGGGTGTCAAAGAACACAGATGTTTCTTAGAGGAAAAACGTGTGAGATGTCACAAAGTAAAACAAAACACTTTTTACATAATAAAAAAAAAACATTTACACTGATATAATTTTATATATCATCTGCGATATTTCGTAACTAAAATAAAAACTTCTACTTAAAACCTCTTTAGTATCTTTGATATATAACCAAAAAAAAAACATTTGATTTGATTTGTTTTAATCCCATGATGAAAATTTTTTTATTACTTTTTTCCCAAACCAAAAATACTATCTTTCAGAAAAACGCACCCAGACCCATAATAAAAAATCTTTAGTAAGATAAAAATTCATCCGGTATATTATTGAAATATTGTGTGTGTAATCAGCTTAGCAAAAAGAATGTTTTGCTCGGGGTTTTACCTTCGGACTTACTTGCGTTTATTACGTCCCCTCTTATGCATTTGTTTTCATTTAGGAAGTTGTAAATAAACTATTTCTGCGAACTTTTTTTTTGTAAAAAAATTTTTTTGATTTTTTGGGAAAAACACAAAAGCACTTTGAAGGACTATAGGCCAAGATTTATTTTATGGTATTCCCAAACATATAAATATAAGAAAAACGTTTTTCATAATTTTTTTGAGCATTTATATTGTAATAAATACACTTTTTCCCCGGGGGGTCACGCCTACACAGAGTGCACAAATCGGGAATTCTTTGGGAAAAAGTTTAATTGTTACCAATGGCCGACACTATCCTCCTGTTTGACCGTCTTAACGTGAACAAAATATATTTGTACGTTTTTCTTTTTGGGAGTGACAAACGTTTTTTTCAATCTTAAGATACTTGTTTTTACTGAGTTCCCCGGGGTGATCACTTTTTTCCCAAAAAATTTTCTGTGTTCATGCTTCATTCTCCCCCATGAATAACTTGGATTTTGATTGCCTTATTGTACACTTTTGTGGTTTTAGTAAATGGCATGATGAGAAGGGAAATGTTTAGTAAATTATCGGAAATATATATAAAAAAATAGGCATCTTTGATCTCCATTGAAAAAAATTAAAAATGATAAAAAGGGGTGAATCTCTGAAAAAATGTATTAAAGTAAATTTGAAAAAAGCCATGAAATGAAAGAAAAATTTCAAATGCTAAAAAGAACTCCATCAACTAAAAAATGGGAAATAAAATAGAAGACACACTTTGCTTTGTCAAAAAACTAAACAAGCAAAAGCTCAACATGCTATTTATCGAACACAAAAGGACAGAAAAATTACAAAAACAACAAAAGACACTTTTTGTTGCAAATAACTTTTCCTGAAATTTAGTGAAAACTTTTTTTAAAGGTCACGCACATTTGAAACATTTTAGTTCATTTTTTTGGATTTTTCCAAAAATTATAAAAAAATTGAAAAGTTCTTGGAAGTAGGTGTATATTTTCTCTTAATTAAATTATTCAATGGAATTACGGTTTTTTTTTGTCTATAAAAAAAATTATAAAAAAAAGGATTTGACTCAAATAACCCCCTTTTGACCATTAGTATCGAGGGGGCCCCCAGGGTTAAAAAAAAGTTAACCCTTTCGCTTTTAAAACAGTGGTTCTCAAACTTTCACTACTGGGGACCCTAATCATAATTTTATCCCCCCCCAAAAAATAATAATGTATTAAATGCAATAATAATGCACTTTGGTGCTAAAGCTACAATGATCATAATTATAAACCGTACAAATTTACAAGATCAGTATTAAATTTTGTATATGTTACTTTTAAGTAATACATATTTTTATTTATTTATTTATTTTACTTTTTAGTTCGATTCAATTTTAAAAAATGTTTCTTAGTTTGTTTTAAACTATAATTTTTTTATAATTATTTTTATACACGATAAAAAAACCCAAATTCAGTAAATAATTTTTTAAAAGAAAATATATATATATTAAAATACTTTCAAGGACCTTTTTAATTTTTTTTTGATAATTTGAGAAAAATTCCCAAAAAAACAAAAAAAAAATGTTCCCAAAATTTGGGGTCCAAAAGGATATAAATCCCGACACTTTTCCTCAATACAGGGAAAATTTTTTAACAAAACTGTCATATTTTGTTCACGTTACTGTAGTTTTTCTGTCGTTTGATGATCTACAAATAGCATTTTGAATTTTTTTTCCTTTTTTGTCTTTTGACAAAGGGGAAAATGCTACATTTATGGCTTCAGCATTTGAAAACTTTGTTCAACTCAAACGTTTCATGTCTATCGCTTTTCTCATATTTACTTTTCGCTATCTTCATTAAAGAAATTTTTTCAGCAGGTACTAAATTGCTTGACGTTTTCCCTTTCCCTTTAATCGAGATCACAGATGCCC
>BMAV01010263.1:4936-17254 GCA_019973955.1 Trichonephila inaurata madagascariensis
ACCAACGGGAGGACGATTCAGCTCTCGACAGATTTAAAGTGCATCGCTGCCCTACACGGCGGGTCTTTAGTGGTACTGGGCTTGATCTCATGACATACCTGCCATGATCCGATACCTTGACCACTGCGCTATCGCAGTCCCTAGAAATAGATGGAGTTACTAGAGATATTTCATAGATAAGAGATGTAAGCTTTTGTGTTGTTTTTACACACCTCTCTCTATTTAAATTAAATTGTGTGTGTATATATACAGTTGACCTATTCTGTAGCATCCTACGACTCAAAAAACTTCTTAGCACAATTTCGGAAAATCCCTCTTAAAATTATAAGAGCCCGGAATAAACTTTCCAACTCTCTTCGTTTTTCCAATTCCATAGCCGGCTGGGTGGCGTTAATGGTTTCTCGCTGTCCTTGTACGCCTAAGGTTGCGGGTTAAGCCCCGGTCGAAATCGGTGGATTTTCATGATGCAGAAAATCGACAACGTCCATGTCGTATGATTATACGGCATGTAAAAGGTCCCTTGAGGGCCTGTTTGACTTGGATGATCTCGGCAGAATTAAATTCCCAGAACAAGTTCGCATCGTCAGAGCTCAGGTGCCTCTCTGGGGAGGAAACTGGTCATCAAAGTTAAATGCGGCAGTTGGTATCTCCTATATGGTGCCGCACTAAAAAGTGATACCAGCTCCCGGGGGATGTTCTAGGTCTACAATGGTAAAAATAACAATCCGCAGCCCCATTAGGAAAACAATGAAAGCTTTTCCTGTTTGTTTCTGCGCTGCTTGGTCGTCATTATCTTGGCTTGGATGTAATGAAAAGTTCCACTAGTAAATCTAAAATCATTTTTAAATCCCATAAAGAAGTTATACCGCATATTTAATAACTGAGGCGTGATAAAACGTTCAATGAAAACAACATTTACCTATGCAATTAGTTTTAAAAATGATTTATGTATAATACATGTGTTTAAAAAAATACATGTTTCAACTGTGCAAAAATGCCAACATAACATTATTCGGTTCTTTAACTTGACGTTAAGCTTACTTCTTTCAATTAAAAAATTTTGTGATTTGTTACCACTCCTTATAGTGCTTAAACTTTTTTTCCCCGAACCTTATAAAACGCATGATAGATACCCAATTCCGATATTAAGACCCCTCAGGGGGCTCACCTTTAGGTGGGTACGGGTGTCACACAATCCCGAGGTACTCTCTCTCTCTCTCTAGTGATCTTTTCCTTTTCCCAAGGGGTTTACTATCTTTTGTAAACACGGGTGTCACGATCCCGGGGTACCCCAGTGATCCTTCTCTATTTTCAACCCTCCATCTTGTCATCCCATTTCTCCTTTTCTTCTTTTCCCGTCCAGACCACAGACCTATGAATGTTTGGCGCAGTATAGCCAAAACTGGCTCTTGCGCCATAAAACACCAAACTCATCATCATCATCACCGATATTAAGAACTTTTACATCATAGTTCAGAATCGAATTGACAACTAACACGTCACCTCTACTGATATTAAGTAACCTGCTATCCCAATATAAGGTAGATTATCTACAGATTGCGATGATTTAGCAATTTTTTTTTCTTACATTCTTTTTTGTTTTAAAATATTTGGGGGGAAATAAATTTCTAATTATTTGATTCTTAATGAATTGCTTATTCTTTTCAAAATTATTTGTTATTTATTATTTTTATTTTAAATATCTGAATAAATTACGAAAACTTTGAAAGTCGTTAAGTTTGCATTCAAAATTCCAAATGGATCAAAAATTGTAACTTAAATTAGTTAAGGACAAAAAGGTTTTTTACTCTGACGGAATCATTTAAGTAGATTTTGTTTTTCAGGGAGCAATCAAAGAAAATTTGAGAATCAATTTTAAATGAAAGTTGTTTAAAAATACATAAAACACTCAATTTAATACAGAAAATTCAAAATCATGTACCTAAAAATGTGAATTTCTAGATAATTACATAAAAACCCCATACCAATTATTTATCACCAAATATTTAATGGGTTGTAGCAACCTATCTGATACTTTTTCCCACAGAACAAAGGCTAAAATTTGTTTAAATTCGCCAAAGGGTTGGAAATAACATGGGGTTAACGCCTTGACATTCAAATAAAACGGAATTTTTCACAAGCACACTTTCTTTTCTCGGTAGTACGATTTCTAGTACCGTTGAGAAGGGGGAAGAAACTTGAGTATTTTAAAAAAAAAAAAAAAAAAGAACACACAATTCTTGACATCCAACATAGACATCTCGAAGACGTCAAAATTTACAAAGGCACCTGAAATGTATGACGTCTTCTAGATGTCATATCAAAGAGTTAATATGCAAGTACACCAAATTTTCTAACTTAAAGAAAAATAACCGTAAGCTTTTTGTTATTAACCGAAATAAAAATATTCTTCAGAGTAAATCGCCATGCGTTAAAAAGTTACAACACGTGTGTATGTGTGTTCAGATAATAGGACATTAATTTTTATTGCCTTATAAATCAGTATTACCAAAATCTTTTTAAAAAATTCAGGAAGAGGTAATAAAAAAAGCGAGATAAAAACATTTCATTTGCTTAATATAATGGACTCAATTCATGTGACGTCATTGGTCGCATGATAATGATAACTACGTGGTTTTAGCCAATCAGTTCAAAAACTCATGTGACGTCATGAGTGAGTGAATATTAACGTCGCACTGTTCAGCTACACGAGGGCTTTGGCGACGTACGACGTAATTTTGAACCATGGTCAAGTGACGTGGACGACACCCGAGTTGGCACCTCCCTGTCCTTACTACCACACCACACCAACGGGAGGACGTTTCAGCTCTCGACAGATTTAGCGTGCATTGCTGCCCTACATGGCGGGTCTTTAGTGGTACTGGGCTCGAACTCGTGACAAAGCCAGCCATGATCCGATACCTATACCACACGGCTACCGCGGCCAAAATGGGACGTCATAGTCACACGATAAAAACAATCACATGTTTCCAGCTAATCAGTTCATGCGCTTCAATCTTGCCAATTTTTTACCATTTCCAGAAACTCTCTTAGAAAATATAAATTTGTCAACAACAACAATACACATATAGGTAAACAAAATGCATTTTATTTAAAAGTACATGCATAAAAAAAGTTTTTTTTTTTTTAATTTTAAAATCTTTTGAAGAAATTTAGCTTTTATAAACATTTTTACCTAATTATAAAATTTGAAACTTTACCCAAGTTTTACAAATAGAACAACGATTACAATTAATTTGATATCCGTTTTGAATTCAATGGAGAACACGCGTTTGTCTTTATCATGTGGCTGTCATGCCCATTATAAGAGTGTAATAATTTGCATAAATAAACAAACGTAGTTTTTTTTTTATTAAAAGTATCTACAATCAAGTTTACATCTGTTCATATCTAGTAATAATCATGTGCTACTACATTTCCATCAATAAGAGATATTATAATCATAGGGAAAAGTTGAAATTATAATCCAACACGGTAATATTTCAATCTTAATAATATCAAGTCAAATTGATTTTCAAAATAAGATATATACATATTATCTCCTTACTTAAAATAGCTTTAATAATAATAAAACATTACTGATAACATCTATTTGTGGAATTGATTTTTTTCGTATCTGATTATTAATATTTACTTCCAGGGAGAACTTCACACTCGTAGTAAGAACTGATAATCAGCACGAGATGCAATATTTTCAGTTCTATTGTTTACCCCCGGTTATCAATATTTTATCTCCTACTATATTCTCGTGATAATATCTTAAAGAGTACCTGATGATTTAGCGTTATTAACTTCCTCAATAAACCAGTTTACACTCGAATTAAGAAATTTCTTATCAGATTCAGAATACTAGAGCGAGATCTACATTACAAATCGAAGCTAACAAGACAATAAAAATGAGAGCTAAGAAATTAATAAATATTTTTCTTATTACATGAACAAATTCCCTTAACGTCCGTACTAGTTGCTCAAAGATTTCAATGGAAATTTCTTCAACGGAAATGGTGATTAAAATTCCATTTGTAATAATTTATAATGTTGTCCTTGTATTAAAAATAAATATTTTATATTTTTATCTTCAAAATATTCTTTTGATTGAGTTCACAAATCTAAAGGAAGTGAAAAATAAACTTTTATGGGGGATAAGTGAGTGTTTATTAACCTCGCACTATATATAAGGCAACACGAGGGCCTCCAAGTACACACGGAGTACATGCTCGTTAAATCAGTGGTTTTGAAAGTCTTGTGGGCTGAATCACGAATGCAGGGGGCTGGAGAATATTTCCCTCCCCTTCAGTTCCATGCCACAATTTTGGAGGTGGTGTCGCCATCTATCGTCCCTTCGGGGAATTTCGCCGAGCTAATTCATACTGTCCCCTGTACGAACGACAGGCATACTTCTAGCCCCTTGCCACGATGAATATCGTGGGCCTCGTTCTGACTACGTCAGACATGTGGCATTAGCAACAACACAACAACAAGCAACACGAGGATTATTGGCGACGCACCTCATCATTTTTAATCATGGTCAAGTGACGAGGATGACATTTTGGCTGACATCTCACTCTCCTAACTTCCACACCATGCCTGTGGTCACGGTAGCTTAGTCATCAATGTTACGGACTCGTGGCAAGCATGTCATGATTTTGAACCTAGTACCATTGAAGATCCACCATGCAGAGGGGGCCGATGCATCTTAAATGTGTCGAGGCTCGAATGTACTCCCGTTGGTGTAGTGTGGAAGTTAGAAGGGGGTGTCTGCTCAGATGCCGTTCTCGTCACTTGATCGTAATTCAAAATTATGAGGTCCGTTACCAAAAGCCCTCTTGTAGCTGAATAACGCGACATCAATCACTCATTCACTCCCCACCATGCTGAGTGAGTGACTTTGAAGTTTAATGGCGCAAGGGCCAATTTTGGCTAAACTGCGCCAAACACCATGCCAAAGTGAGGACTTAAAGCCAAGACATATTTAATGAGTCTCAGCCTCGCTACACCGAGGGTCTTGGTCTTCAGTGGGGAAAATTAACTCATTGACAAGTATATTAAATTTAAACTACAATATATTTCTTGTGATTCGATTCAATTACAGGAAACTGCATATTTCTTGTATATGCTGTGATTGTTTACACATTAAGCTTTTTGTGGAATACAGTTTTCTGACAGTTTAATTAATATCTCTCTGGTACTATAGCAAAGATTATTTTGCCCAAAAATAAAAGTCCTGGATAGATTGGGGATGGTGAAGAGAACAGTTATTACAGTTCCATCGTAACTTATACCTGCTGCCATGTGACAACCTTGAATCTGTCCTCACACACATCTTTACTTGAAGTTTAACTTATGGTTGGTTGGTAACTTCGCAAAAGTTACACGAAATTGTTAAAGAGGAGTTCGTAATTTGGAACACTTGACGAGAACGACACTTCACAGTTGTTACCTCTTTTCTTCTAACTACAACCCACTAAATGGGAAGCGTTTAGCGTCCACAAAGTCCGAAAGTTCTAATTATTCCTCTTGATCTCCTTATTACCTGATTTTATCGGGGGTTTGAGTAGATATTAATTTACGTCGAACTCTAAAACATCCCGAGGGCTATTGGCAACGGACTTCGCAATTCTCAGCCATGGTTAAGTGACGAGGACGACACCAGAGCTGGTACCCTTCTCCACACTTCCCCACCAAGCTAACAGGAGGACTTTGAGAGCCTCGATAAATTTAATCTCCATCAGCCCCTCCACACCGAAACACAAGGTTTCAAACCCGCGACTCGACACGTCGGCAGTGGCGTATACAAAGGGAAGGTTGAAGAGGGGGTCAACTCCACCCCCTTCACAGACCAATAGATTTTTACTTTTTACCATAGAGAGTGCCTCTCAGCGCATTGGTATACTTGTTTTTTAGAATGTAACCTCCCCGTAAGAGAAGTTTGTAAGTGGGACGTTTTCGCATCACACATCTGAAAAATCGGCTTCTTTTTGTGGTAGGTTAACGCCGTTCCTATGCACACATGCACCCCTAAATATTTCGGAGTCTTGTCCTCTCACATCGCCCCGGCAACCCATGACCGTGAGAAAATCCAATGGCTGGCTCTCTGAGTGTAATTCGAGGTGTCAGAAAGAAACCGTCCTCAACCCAAGATCATGGAGGGGAAAGGGAATTCGGATGAAAACACCGAAGAGAACGGTTGTGTTGCCTCTTCCCTCAGAATTACCATATTCTGAACTCTAATGAAATAAATATTATGAATAACTTCAATGTAAATGTATATATACTGTGATTAATAGCCGTGACGTAAATAAACCAATTATTTAATTTTCCTAACTCTCACGCAACCATTAATTTTCTCAAACGTCTCAGAAAGCTACTGGCCACTAGTTTGGGACCATGACCACTGGGCTACCACATCCCCATTTTATGAGTGAAATGTTACAGTTGGTCAAAATGGGCCTAATACTTTAAAAAATGCGCAACTGATCTAAACAAAATCCGGTAAATGCAAGAAAGGTGAAAAAGAGATTATGGAAGGATCGAAAATAGAGAAAGATCAATATGCGGTTGCACGGCATCTGTGTTTACTAACAGAAAATTCCGTAGGAAAAAAGATCTCTCAGCGACCTGCAGTCAGGTCGTTTACCCCTTATTTACCTGTGGAAGTTAAGCAACGAGAGGGGGCTGCTGTTGAGAAATTTGAATTCGAGCCTAGAACATAAATGCTGGAAACCATAGGTATGATCTTTGGTCTATCGTGGCTAACTTCTTTAATGGAACTGAGATTCGAAATAATAGTGAGGGACGTATAAAGACATACAACACATTTTCAAAAAAAAAAAAAATATGGAGTGTGGTAATTATTTTTACAATTCAATAATTTTTGTCAAAGATTTGTATATCAGACAGAAAGTTTAGTTTTTTTCTTTACATAATATTGAAGTATTACATTTGTATGAAAAACATATCATGAATAAGAACTGAAATTATGAAATTATTAATATAAAATGCCTTAATTCAAAAATTTTACATGCGCACATTTCACAAAGAAGAAAAATTGCATTTTTGTATTGCCTCGGAAATATTCTGCTTTATATATTACACATTCTTTTTTCATAGTTATTATTTCTCTTTATAAAATAGATTTTTTTTTATCATAACGCTTTTTTTTAGCATTTTTTTCTAAAAAGGAAGCATGAAGTTTTATGCAACTTCTAACTTTATGACTTGCACAAGTGATATATCAATCGAAAGATAATAATGAAAAGAATAAAAGATTAACTAAAAATAAAAAAAACGATAGGTTCGTCATTTTTGGGGTACCAAGTCATCTTAATTGATGTGTTTTCATTTTTGTCCTTCATTTTGATATATTAAAAATTACACTTTTGTAAGTTTACTAATTTCAGTTTCAACTTAAAATTGAGTGCGTATATTTAGAATATTCTAGACTAAAATAATATTTGTTTCGATGCAAATAATGATTTTTTCTATTTGAGAAAAATGCAAAGTGTGCTTTCACTAATATCCATCACAATAACATATTGCACTCGAAAAGACAGATTGCCCTCTATTCACGACATATTTTTGCTATTATCAATCAAATAACAGCTTACTCAATAAGAGAGAGAGAGAGTCCTAACTAACTATAAGTACTAACTTTCAAACGGCACGTGTCAAAATTTCATGATAATATCCTGTTTAGAAAAGTTAGTGGTTTTAGTAAAGCAACTTTTGTTTTAGAAACAAAGCTCCGTGCAACAAGTCCACAAAAATAGTCAAATTGAACAAATTGCGCTTCGAATTAATTTTCCACCCACCGTACAGTTCAAAACCGGCCCCCAGTGATTACTAGCTGTTTGCAGACCTTAAAAGAATGCTACAGGGAAAGAGGTTTGGGTCAAATGAAGACGTGATTGTCGAAGCTGAAGCCTATTTTGAGAGCAAAGACAAATTGTTCTACGGAAAAAGTATTAAAAAATTTAAAGAGCGCTGTGGGCTGAATGTGTCACTCTTGAAGGGGAGTATCTTGATAAATAAAGTTCAATTTTGTCAATAAAAGTTGTTGTTTTATTAGTTAGTCCCCGGACTTATATTGAGTGATGTGTTATGTAGATATCGTGACATACGTATATATAAAAACGCTTCCGTAAACTAAGCTTTTTAAACTGATTTTAAGTGAAGAAATTCAAATTTTCTTTTTTAAAAAAAGTCGCCAATACAATCAAATAAACGTGGCCTTCTGTTCCGTGAAACAGAAGCAACATCCACGATAATCAACAGTCAAATCTAGGCCGGTTATCTTAGCAGGTAAGTCATTCTGTCAACTCTCTCGACATATCTCTCTTTGTTATATAAATCCATTCCCACACACACAGATAAGTGTTAAAACACTCAATTTCTAGCATTTTTTCATGAATCACTGCTGTTATCACACACCATAGCAAAGAAACTAAGTATCCCTATTGGATAATATTTTTCAATTTTTTTTCCGAAATAGCGGGATTTATATCTTTATTTTATTATTTCAGCGTAAACTATATGAATATTTAAGCGTTTTAGGAAAGTTGACATAGTACAAGCAATGTAACAGATAGAACGGAAATAAACATCGCCTTTCGAAGTAACACGAGGGCTTTTGGCGACGGACCTTAAAGTGACGAGTACAACATTTGAACTAGTACTCCACTCTTCAAACTTCCCCACCTCGTCAAAATGAGAATTTTGAATTCGATAAATTGAAGGTGTGTTAGTCTCTCTACAGCAGGGGTGTCAAACTCAAAGGCTAACTTGGGCCAAACAAACAAAGTTTAACTTAAGGTGAGCCGAAGAAAAAAAAAATATTAATATTTACAGTTGAGTTGAGTTTGGTGTCTTATGGCCCAAGAGCCAGTTTTGGCTATACTGCGCCAAACATTCATAGGTCTGTGGTCTGGACGGGAAAAGAAGAAATTGGATGACAAAATGGAGGGTCGAAAATAGAGAAGGATTACTGGGGTACCCCGGGATCGAGACACCCGTGTTTACCAAAGATAGTAAACCCCTTGGGAAAAGGAAAAGATTACTAGGGTACCTCGGGATTGTGACACCCGTACCCACCTAAAGAAGGTGAGCCCCCTGAGAGGATTAATATTTACAGAAACTTGGGTTTATTTCGAGTAAAAAATTATAATAAACATATAAAAGTACATGAAAAATTAAATGTTTACGTCCTGACACTTGACATCTCCCTTTCTGTTACTATCTTTACAATTTCGGGAAGAAATTCTTATTTTGTTACATATTATTGTGTGGCGATATATTGGTCGGGCTGCAAGAATGTTCGTTGTGGGCCGCGAGTTTGACACCCCTGCTCTGCAGGGTAGTTCTTCAGTGGTGTCAGGACTCGAACCTTTGACTTGATATAAACAATGACGGGCATGAGTTCTCGATCAGGCTAAAGACATTCCTCCCCCCATGAAAAAAAAAAAAGGAAAGTTAATTTTTAAGCTTCGGGATCTATTTTCCGTATTTATCCGGAGAATACAAGTTCCCGAGTTGCTGAGTGAGTGCATATTAACGTCGCCCTATTCAGCTGTATGAGGGCTTTTGGCGGAATGCAAAAAGGAACAGAGCTCACCCGAAAAGGGTTTAGAGCTATAAACCGATCCCTCGGGAAACAACCATCCCCACGTCTAGTCTTTATTGGGAAAAAAAATCAAAGTTTACATTTTATAAACAGTAGAAGACGGTAAAATAACAAAATACAAATTTAATACACTATATACATACATGTGCGTGAACGTAATACAAATATACAGAGAAAATATAATAATAATAACATAAGGAGTATAAGAAATGGAAGAAAAAATATACATATATTCCAATTTTCGTACACACACACACACAAATTAATGAAAAATAATAAAATTATCCAATGGACTATTTGCGCGACAGGCAGACGCCAAGTAAGTAATCACGTGATTCCAGCGTCAGTATTCGTAAGTGTGTATTCATAGCGTTGGTTTTCTTAGATGTTTGTTGACGACATTCTTGTGTCTTAATTTTATCTAATTAAAATATACTATATCATTGTATTTTTTGCATTATTCTAGTATATATATTTGTTAGGAAATATATTTTTAACAACTCTTTTACATATAATTTTTGTTCTTTTCTAATTTATTTATCTAATTAGATATTCGTATGATTCGTTAGTGTTATCTGGGATATTTATTTATAGTTCTTGTGGTATACTTAGGTATAGTTCTTAGTTATTTTAGTTATTAATTTTGTAGTTATTTATTTCATATTTTTTCACAAGAATGGCTCATAGTATAGGTTTGAAACCGCTTCTTTTGAAAAATTTCAATTTGCACGAAATATTAAATTACAGTGCGAAGTTTTCCAGTGCCACTGGAAATCGAAGTGTTGCTGCGAATGTGTCGAAAGGATTAAAATTATTCGAAGATAAATTCGTAAGAAAGATATCACATTTACTGAGCCTGATTGCTTAGTGAATGATGATTTTTTTATTCAAGGCTTTGTTAAAGCCGAAATGAAGAGAGTGAAGTACAAGCCATCTGTTCAAATCAAAACTTGTCAGGTAAGTTATAAATTATTTTGTTTTAATTTAGGTACTTTTTTGAAACTATATTATGATTACCTTACTATTTACTCTTTTATCCTTTAATGTAACTAATTGTTTTAAAATACAAAATAGGATTCTATGTATTAACATTGATAATTATCATTTAATCATAAGTTGATTTCAAAAGATAAAAAGAAATCTGAATGGGCTAATTTATATTTTTTAATAACTACATTATTAGTGATTTTATAATTTGATTCTTATTTTTTAGAGTAGCATTGAATATCAATTGCATTGTTTATTTTAATGAATATGCATTATTAAGCTTGTTTAAGTCATTCTATAATTATTGCTATTTATGAGTAAATCCTTATTTGATTCCAACACATTGAAAGTAAACGCAAGAAATACCAAACCATTTTGAAAAAGAAATGTAAATTTTTCATTTAAAATTTCAATTAAATAAGGAGTAATATTGGGTAAACATTAAGATTCTCCCAAATTGTTGGTAATTTTTCTTATAAGGCATAGTGTTTTTAATTCAAATACTTTATGACGTGTTTTTATAAACTGTGTGTTAATTTTTATTTATTTGAAATTTTCATTCACATGATTTGTTTAATTAAATTTTAAATTATGGTCTTTACTTAAAATAATTGAATTTAAACTGAGCTGTAAATTAACTTTGGCATAAATTTTTCAAAATGTAGTAGACTGATATGTAAATACCGAAAACTTATATAAATTTGCAATCTAATTTTAAAATTTATTTCTTTAATATTTAATACTTTTTTTAACTTTAGGTTATAAGGTTTAGGTTATGCATCCATATGCTGCACAGTATGTCATTTCTGAACGTAAAAAAAAGAATAATTAACTATACGAGTTTAAGAGCAAGACAGTCGTAAACAAATGACGCCGTATGCACGTGCACAAGAGCTAACTGGAATCGTGTGATCGTGATGTCACATGAATTTAGCCCATACAAATGCACCATACAGACCAAAAGAAAAAGAGAAAGAAAGACAGGAAACAAAAATAATAATAAAATATTTTTTTTTTTTAAAAATCATATTTTCAGTTGACGCCAAAACTTTATTTCACCCGGCTGCATTCTTCCTTTGTTTCTTTTAAAATCAAAATGGAGGAGATCTCGAATAAAATAATCCTCTTTCCAGTGTTTTTTTTTAAAACCGAAGAACCAATTAAGAGGGCTTTTGGCGACGGACCTCGTAATTTCACACCATGTTCAAGTGATGAAGACGACACCTGAGCTGGTATCCCCCCTCTCCTAACTTCCACACCTGCCAACGGGAGGACATTTGGAGACCATCAGATTTAACATGCATCAGCCCTCTACATGGAGGGTCGTCTGCGACATTGGGCTCAAACTTATGACGCGCTGGTCACGAGTCTGACCTTGACCACCTGACTACCGCGGCCTCTCTAAGTAGCTGAACCATAGTTTTTGTAAGCTACTACTACTCTTTCCAAAACAATACCTAAATAAACCTATTACCTTGTTATTAAAACTTAATACTTAAGAGTATAAACAAAGTATTGAAGTAATTTTTTAACTGTTTATCACAATGATTAAGTCTTTATTAACGTCGCACCATAAAGCAACGCGAGGGCCTTCGACGATGGACATTACAATTTTGAACCACGATCAGGTGTTGAGTGAATATTTACGTCGCACTGTTCAGCTACGTGAGAGCTTTTGGCGACGGACCACG
>BMAV01010263.1:17354-31055 GCA_019973955.1 Trichonephila inaurata madagascariensis
CACGGCGAGTCTTTAGTGGTACTGGGCTCGAACTCGTGACAAAGCCTGCCACAATTCGATACCTGTACCACTCGGCTACCGCGACCACATCAGATGGTGAAGGCGACACCTAAGCTGACACCCACTTTCCAAACGTACAACACCACGCCAACGAAAAAACGTTAGAGCCCTGACAAATATAACGTGCATCAGCCCTTCTGCACGGAAGATCTTCAGTGGCTCTAGGTTTGAACTTATGACACGCTGGCCACGAACGCATGACTATAACCACTAGATTAGTGGTCCTCAACCCCACAGGGCCGGTAGTAAGCCACCTAAGGAACATTAAATTATTTCTAATTCATTTACTGTGGTGTATTTAGTTCGAGTTTGTGCGACTTTCCATGGAAATCACTTTATATTCATTTTTTGATGCAACTGCATTTTATTCTAGAGGCGTATTTAAATACAATTAAAATTATTAAAATCAAAATAATCTGAAATATAAATAATTGACATCCTCCCCCTTAGCGGGTAGTAGTAAAATTGTCAATCGTTAACAGGCCAGTGTCGATAAAAATAAAATTATGGAACACTGCAATAATTTACAATGACCATTTTTGATTGCAAAAAAAATCTTGTTTTTTTTGCATAAAATTGGAGCAATTTTTAATATTTATCCTAGCATGGGACACTTCTCTAAAAAGGGGATTTAATAATAAATCCAATGTTTTAATTAATTCGTGTCGTGAAATTCAATTTTTTCTAAATTTTATGAAACTGAGAACAATTTACAAATGCGTGTCAAGATTTATATGTTGACTTTTTTTTACGAATAATTTTAAATGATCTACAATTCAATTTCTAATCAATTCATTATTTTTTTTTATTATTTGTTTCGAAAATTTAAAGACGATTGTTTTAAATAATAGTAAAAAAAAAAACTTGCTTTTCAAAAGGTAAAAACTGAAATGAAAAAAAATAATAATAGCTTGATAAGTTGTGTTTGATAAAAAGAAATTCTATAATACAGAAACTATATCAGATTCTTTAAAGTGTGACACATGTTATCTAGTAATCTTTCACTGGGCTACTACAAAGCACCTTCAGATAATTTTATTGAAAGTCATATATACTCGTGGCAGTTTTTTGTAGAAACGATTAACTTGAACCCGTGATCTTTCAACAAGATATTAAAAAGATTCTGTGGTAATCATACTTTTAAAAATAAGCCTCAACTGAGTCAGTGGAATATTATTCATGCAAAAGGCTTATCAACGATTTTGAAATTCTAATACACACGACAGGAAGTAAGCGCTTCGTAACACCTCGTGCTGGCCGTGTATTTATCTTGTGTTACGTTATTTATAATCTCTGGGTTACGTGAAGGAATTCTTTACTTTTGCTGTATCTAAACGTCCTTTAAAACAGATTTACTGAGCAAAAGCAGAAAATTACTTGTCATGGGTTTGGTGTACACTTCATGCTTATTTTGTTTAATGCATTGAAATTCTAATTTCTGCCTCTTACGAAAGTAATATATATTTTGCGCTACATATTTTTGGAATACTTTTATACAATTCCTACTATTAGTTCACACTCTCCCCACATATATATGTAATAATTCCAAGTAATTTAATCCTTAATAGCTCTTGATTTATTTATGGTCCATTCCATCAGGACACGCATTTAATTAATCCGCCTAACGAGTGTATCTTCAACTACATCCATCCCCCCCCCCCCCCAAAAAAAAACATGTGATGTCCCGCTGGGTATAAAACCGAGATGACAAATTGTGTACTACTATAAGTTTTATTACACTTATATTATATATCTTGTTCAAATTTTCAATCGTTAATAAAATAACTTATTCATCCATTGAAGTCCAAATACATTTTTTTAAACTTGTAGTGAATGACACTTGATGTTAATACAGTTTTTTCTAATATTTTAATTCATTAATTAAATTTTATTTTTTTTAATTTTAAATTTATTTTGCGTTATATTTTTGACGAAGTTACAGCTAATTACAACAGATGGCGTCACACAAGTTCAAATATATATTTTTAAACTTGATGTGTATGACGCGATGTTAATACAGTTTTTTCAAATATTAATTCATTAATTAAATTTAATTAACTAAAATAAAAAATTTCTTTGTTGACCTAAGTAGGAATTGACTGAAAATTTTTATATTACTTGTTTTACATTAGATGTGGCATTGATTTGGTAAGGTAGCCGTTGTAGCCTAGTAGTTATCGTCACGAACTTGTGGCTGACGTGCCATGACTTCGAACATCTATGCCACTGACAACCCGCCGTGAAGAGTGGCTGATACACGTTAAATTTATCGAGAGAGTGAATGATAGTTATATTAATGTCGCACTAGAAAGCTACACGAGGGCTATCGGGGCCGGACCTCGTCATTTTGA
Source organism: Trichonephila inaurata madagascariensis (assembly GCA_019973955.1). Classification (NCBI taxonomy): domain Eukaryota; kingdom Metazoa; phylum Arthropoda; class Arachnida; order Araneae; family Nephilidae; genus Trichonephila; species Trichonephila inaurata. Next base: position 19,766 of record BMAV01010263.1, read on the forward strand.
ACCAGGGTCAAGTGACGAGGACGACACCTGAGCTGTCACCCCCTCCGCTAACTTCCACACCATGCTAATGGGAGGACGTTTGAGCCACGGCATTTCTAAAAGGCATCGGCCCTCTCTACAAGGCTGGTTTTCAGGGGCACTAGACTCGAACTGATGACACGCCAGCCACGAGTCCATGAACTTGACCACTAGGATACCACGGCCACAATATTATAAAAAAAACATTCTTAAGGGGTGTTGGAAAGGTAAAATCTTATTTTTTTGACAGTTCGAGATTTTTACATTTTGAAATTGTATAGATTTTAATCTTTCTAAAAATACCTTACTTTAAACACTAGGGCAATTAGACGCCCTTAAAACCTATTTTTAAATAATCGTTGAAACTGGTCCACCCCCATTTGAATGGCGAAAAGTGTGAACAAAGTACTTCGTTTTTGTTTAAAAGTTGAACGTCTAATATAAACCAAAACATGTATCTTTTATTGTAAATTGAGCCTTTTATTTTTTTATTTCCTACTGTATGCATAAAAATCAGTTTATCTCAAAATGTAAATTTTGATGTTCGATGTACCTTTTCTGAGAAACTACTGTTCACAGGTATGTAAATTTTGTATGATATATTTATAATGATGGCTAACATACTGAAACAAGCCTTTTGTAAAAAACTCAAACATTTAATTTTTACAAATTTTTTTATGTGAAAAATGGGTCAAATTTCGCAATGTTTGATATAATATTTTATAAATTAAGAAATTCAAAATTAGCTAAAAGCTCACTTCAGTATAATGAGAAAGGTGTACTTTAATTGTATAAAAAATTTCAAGCATGGACATATAACAGATTTTGAGAAAAGGTACATCGAAAACAGCCAATTTAACATTGTCAGTATGGAGATTGAGAGGTTTTCAACTCCCCTTAAAAAATCTACGATGCAATAAACATTCATAAATTAACACATGAATTGTGTTTAACGTATTACCTTCTTCTATTTAGCATAAGGATTTATCTAGTCACTTTTCTTAGAAACGATAACACATTCGAAATTATTTATATAATTACAATGTAGTATTTGATACAATAGGAAAGACACATAAAACATCTTAAAATACTCCGCTAAAATACCGACGATTTTAAGTGCCCTTTTGAGCATATTTTCTTTAATATTAAAAAATAATAACATTCAATCTTCAAAATTCAAATACTAAAACTGAAAGGAAGTCATTTACTACATCTCATCTGAAACAAAATATCAAGCTATTTTCTATAGTAAAAAATTTCGGGAAAACGCAGTAAATATTGAAACTTAATATAACAGTGGTTTTCAATCTCTTTGTAATCATACTTTCACTTATAATTAATTGGTTTTAATAGCACCAAGAGCATATCGGGCTAAAATGCGTTGCACACTCCATAAATTAAGAAAATACAGGGAAATACTTTTAACACGAAAACGCTTAAGACGAAATATCGGTTAACATGAAATAATATACAACGGTCCCGACAAACTACTATGCATTTTTTTCTTTACACGAAACAAAAATCACTTAACATGAAAAGAATTTCCTACTGGTAATGAACAAAATATGGAAAATACCAACCGGATTGGACTGTCCTACTGCATCATTGGAAGAATTCCTTGCTGTAGATGATGATAATGTGTGTATAGCCCCAATTATGGCAAGCAAAGACATTTTGGAAATTGTTCAAAGCTCAAAATATGTCATTAATGCAGATTCTGATGACGAAAATTAAATTATGTACTCCCTATCATGATGTTCCGAAAGCAAGAACATCATAAAAAAACATGCTAAGTTATTTAGACGCACATTCGAATAGTGAAATGAATAACAAAATGGACGTAATCGAACAATTTGAACAATTTGATTTTAAAAAAGACAATGTAAGGAAAATGCATAATGAGACAATGCATAATGAAACTAAATAAATTTTTTATTTTTTTTAAGAAAGTTTTCTATTAAATTTCATTAAGTTCTTGTGAATGTTTTTGCTTCATTGATTTTTATTAGATACATACATATATGCATATCTGTATAAGTAAAATATACTCTAATAAACTTAATTTTGTTGCGATAAGTTTTTAATTAGCACCCTTTTATAAGCTTCACTTGTATGTAACGGAATCTTTGAACTCAATTTTTACCCATTTTAAAAGATCAGATTCATCCGAAATTTGGCTCCCTTATCCAGGATCGATGACAATACAATAATTGAATAATTTTGTTCCATTGTCCTGATCAGGATCTTCAGGATTAACGATTTTCCATTTTCAGATCCCATCCCGCATCTGGCGACTAATTTCAGATCCCATTTTCAGATTTGACGACTAAAAGATTAAGTTATAACTTAGTTTAATTAACTATAAAAGTGCGTGTATTTTAAATTTTTTTTAAACTATAATTTATTTGTAATATCCTTTAACACGAAAAAAAATATTGCAGACCCCCACCATTTCCTCTTAAACGAGTTTCCCTGTATGTATCTATGATCCAGACTGTTGCAAACCCAAGGAAGGAAAAGTAAAAAAAAAAAAAAACCAAAAATAAAAATAACCGAAGCCACTTGGCGTCAGTCGTGACAGCAAACTCTTCTTGAGAAAGGAGAGATCTTTGGGGGTCAAAAATTCCATACGTGTTTTTAAGAAACCCCTGAAATCGTTCTGTATTGATAACGAAGTTCTAACCCCCTCTTAGCCAAGGTAAGAATTATATACATAGATTTGTTTACTTTAGTGAGCGTATCCCTTAAAATGCCTTCACGTGCCTCCAGGAAGACACGTTCCAGAATCATTACAACTTTACGTTTCACACAATAAAGGTCATTCCATTTAAAAAAAATTACACCGTCAACAATTTGCTTCTTGTGAATTACTTTTATCGTTTCCCATTTTCCAAATGTCATTGTGAAAAATACGGCTGAGAAAGAAGAGATGTAATGTCCTTGAGGATAACATTTTGCAAACGGAAGTGGACAATTTTCTGCAGATTACAAACAAAAAAAACGGAAAGCTATAATTAACTTAACTCAGCATTTATTATACAACTGAGTAGCGAGCCTCCGCATACAGTCTTTGCTTCTCAACTATAAATAAATTTACGCATTTTTATATCTTTTAAATACTTTTACTTTTTTCTGATAAATTTTTCTAACAATTAAATCTTCTTATAACACTAATTTGGTGCTAACATATAAGCAAATATATGTTGCTATATGCAGTTATTTTATAGAAAATGCCAGTTATTATTTTATTTTGTTATTTTCAGTTTATTTCGTTATAATTCAATGCTTTATAATACGTGTTAAGTTTATTGTATATTGGAATATATATATATATATATATATATATATATTTTTCTCTTGCTGAAAGCAGAAATTGTCTGAAGTGGTAATATTGCACAGAAAATATTAAATACAAGAATTTATATACTAGCTACTAAATTCAGTTTTTAAATTTTTAGAAAAAAAAATACTTTATTTCTAGGTTTCAGTATTTCGTTCAACGCACAATTAACACAGTTCTGTTTTTTTAACATTCAGTCATATTTTACAACAAAAAACTAAATTAAGCGTATATGAAAATGAGCAACATTTTCTAAAAATATCAAAAAACATGTCACTAGAGCAAACATTCACTCTTTTATGCTTAGAAACAAAAAAGCATCTATCACAAGCGTCGTAGCACTAACCAAAAAGGAAAATTTTGTTTACTACAATTTATATTAAAAGAGGTTACACATATATTTTTTTCCATCTAGTTAGATCTGTAACTTCTAAATTCAGATTTCCCTTACAAAAAAAAGAAAGAATTTAGTCAATGCAATGACTATACTGATTTTTTAAAAAAATTCTTCAGAAGTTTGCTGAAAATTTTTATAAACTTAATTCTATGCTAAAAATGAAAAGTGTGATAAAAAAAAATTGGTTATCTCAAGGCATTAACTCATTTTTTTCTATATGTATATAAACACACAAATATATATATTATAAAATAGTTATAAGCACAAAATAAATGATTATACATAGCTTACAAAGGAAAATTATGGAATATATATTAAAAAAATATGCATATGTTTAAACCGGCAATATTAGTAGTTATACTACTGTAGATAACCTATTTTTGACTTACAGTTTTCATATTTCTATTTTTGCTTTGCTTATTTATATTTGTAGCGATTTATAGGAATGTATTATTATTATTGTTATTATAAATTAGCATCACTACGTGATGTCAAAACTGATTAACACACAACTTTCTTAGTAATAAAAAATTGGCAGGAACTTCTAAAACATTTTAAGGTATCCGACTATGTTCGGAACTGTTGTTTTCCAAAAGCGTATAAATGGATAATTTTTATGATATTTAGTGTTACTTAGATTAGAATACATGTATAAGTTTTTTTAAGAATATTGTTGCAGTAAAAAATTATAAAAAAACAATATTTTGGCAAAAAATGAGCATAGAATAATCTTTTTTCAAAATATTCCCCTTTTATGGAAAATGCTTCTATAGTAATAACATTCTGCCTATATATTGCTCAGATTTCTGTACAGAGTCTGAACTAGGATTTTTGAAATATATAATTTAGAAATGGATTTATCCATATTTTAATACGAAAGAAAGGAGAAATCTTAAGGGGAAAAACGCTGATAATTATTTCAATTGGTAGTATCTCTAAAAATAATGAGAATTTTTCAAAAATCCTAGTTCAGGCCCTTTGGAGAAATTTTTGCTTTATAAAAGCAAAATATTATTATTATAGAAACATTTTTCCTCAAAGGAAAATGTTTTGAAAATAGGTAATTCTAAGTTCATTTTTTGCCAAAATATTGCATTTAAATTTTTTTATTCTAATAATATTCTTAAAACAATTTTATACATATATTCTAATCCAAATGACACTAAATATCATGAAAATTATCCATTTATACGCTTTTTTTAATTACAGCTCCGAACGTATAATCGGATACCTTAAAAACTTAAAAAATGGAACGAATGTTACCAAGTGAAAATGATTCATTACACATTTCTCTAATTACAAGAAAAAAATACATTAAGTAATAGTTACTTACAAATACAACGAAATCGAATTAAAAAAAATTCGGCGAAGAATGATATAAATAAATAACACCTCTCTATATATCTTTAAAAGGCTGAAATACAAATATGAAGTGTACAAAAAAAGGGTCGCCTTACCCGATCCGGTCGTCATGGCTGCGAAAATCGAGAAATATCAACAAGTGGAGTTCTGTCAATGAAGTGTTCGCAGCTGCTGTCACACGAAAACGTAAATATGCGCTATCATCGATTACGCAGGGCGAAAAGAATGCCAAACTTGGCGTGAAAAGACAAAAGAGGGAATTTTCTTTGCTTCTTTTTCTGCGAAAGTCACAAGCCTATTTCTCTGATTTGTTTGATAAATAAACTTCGAAGATATTAATAATATTTATTATCGGGCTATCGAATTTTTTTGCCTATTCTTTTCTTTATCTGACCTTGAAATGTGGAGAGAAAAAAGTAGATTCTCTTCCAAAAATCAGAAGAATAGTCTATAAAATCATATGCTTGTGTGTGAGAGATTAATTTTTAACTTTTTCCTTTTCAAATAAAATATTGCTTTGAATATATCCTTTTAATTCTATACTTTTCACCGACCCTCTTTATTTATTTTATATAAATTAGTATTAAACTATAAAGCAAAATTTTGTCCAGAATTATTTTATAAATAATTTAGAAATAGATCCTTCATTAGATTCTTTTTCTTTTTTTTTACTTCATTTTTAAAGTTATATAAAAATTTTAACCACAATAAATAAATACATACATTATACTATTTTTAAAACAAGTAATATAAAAAAAAATAGTTTTTAAGTCAATTCCTACTTAGATCAACAACGAAAATTTTTATTTTAGCTACTTTTTATTAAATAGTTACAATTAATATAAATATGTATATACATAGGACAGAATCACAACATTAAGTGGTAATTAGTTTTTTTAATTATCATTAAAGTATCGTATTGTCCTTTTAATTTCAGTCCAACTGAATGCTTTAACAAGTGAGAAAAAAACCTTTTCAAGTTTTGACACAAGTCGCCAAAAGGGTCTCTAAGTCGCCAACGTGGCTATATTTGTAATTCTTTAAATAATTAGTTTTAATCAGTTAATTTTTATTAATTATAATTATTGTATTGTCATCCAAAATGATCCTGTATATAAAATTTCAGTTCAATTCAGCGCTTTAAAATGTATTTTATTAACGATTGAAAATTCAACCAAGATAAATAAATAAATATATAGACAGTGCGAGCTAATAGTAGGAATTGAAAAAAATAGGACGGAAAACTTTATGTAACATTTTATGTAATATAGAACGGGTTTTGAAATAATTCGTTAAAATTGGAATTAAAAGTGGCTCTCATTTTTTTCTTTTCTTTTCTAAAGATCTCTTTCTCTAAAAATATAATCATGTTTTACGAAACTGCAAACTCATTTCTATTTTCTTTCGTTCCGAAAGTTATGTTTTTTACTTTCCTTAACAGACATTTTTTACACCACTGGGCAGCAACTTTTAGCAAAATAGTTTGTAACTTATCGTAATAACAAAAAAAAAAAGTCTTGTTTAAAATAAAAAGTCATGGTAGTAGAAAAAGTGGGACAACCGATACAAATTAGTAGAGGTAATTTTACTTAAAATCTACAGAATCTCGTGCATGCTAGAATATTTATAACATTCGTAGGCAACCTTATACATTAAAAATAACTTTTTTAACGCTTCAAATCCACTCAATGAAAAAATTTAAAAATGGCTCTTCGCGTGGTTTTATATAAATATGAATAGAAATTTGTTTATATTATTATATGAGATCAAGAAAGCACAGCTTGAAAGTTGTTTGCTAATTTTTATATTTTTCATTCTAAACCTTTTATTGCTTACGATTTAAAAACAAAATGTACATATTGCTTTTATTATACGAAATCACTTTTAAAAAGCTTTTAATTTTTTTATTAGGCAAATATATGCATTACTTCGTAAAGTAATTTTTCAAGATCAATCTCGTATTCTGACACGTTTGGAGCCCACTGTACAATTAATATTCGTCAAATAGACATCTGAATCTGTATTTTAGGTACTCTGATAAGAGTCTATTGTTGACATATAAAACCCTTTTCACACACAGCAGCTGTATATTTCTGCCCAACTGAGAAAGAGTTCTTTGAAGTCGCAGTTACAGCAACGCGATGGCTGTTGGCGATGGGCCTCGAAATTTTTGAACCACAATCCTCAGTCAAATGATGAGAACAAAACCTAAAAGGCACGTCACTCTCCAAACTTCCACAGAAAGCCGACATAAGGAGTTTCAATCAAAATGTGGTCGCAGTAGCCTAGTGGTCTAGATCACGGACTCGTGGTTGACGTATCATGAATTAAAGCCAAGGAAAACTGAAGACCCGCCGTGTAAGGGAGCGATGCCCGTTAAATCTGTCCAAAGCTCAAATGTCCTCCCGTTGGTGTGGTATGGAAGTTAAGGGTGAGGGTGCCAACTCAGATGCTGTCCTTGACCGAGGTTCAATAAGGTTACAAGCGAGGCTCACAAGCTCTCGATTAGCTGAACAGTGGGACGTTAATATTCACTCACTCACTTTAGCCAAGACAGATTTAACGTGCAATAACTCTTCTACACGTGGGTATTCAGTAGCATCAGGACTCGACATCGCCTGCCACGAATTCGTGACCATAACCACTAGACTACCGCGGCTGCCATTTTTCCCCCTGACAAAAAGATCTAATAATCGCTGCCAATATACCTTGCAATATTGAACCAAAGTCCGAAGACGAAGTCATTGTTTTGACTGGCACTTTTTATCTACGCCAGTGGTTCTGAAAGTAGTCCTTATATGTCGCCCATCCGGTATAGTGGTTAGTGACGCTGACTGCGGTGCCGTAGGGTCTGGGTTCGAATCCCGGGTAAGACATGGATGCTTGTGTTGTAATCTTTCTCTTCTTTGTGATGTGTACTTCAAGCTTACTTCTATGTAAGCCCCCGTGTGGTACTTTGTGGTGCACGAGGTTATAAATGTTCTCAATAAAAAAAGTGGTCCCTACGGACCCCCAGGGATCCCCGATATTATTCAAGGGTTCCGTAGAAAATTAAAATCAATCTAGGGGTCCCTGAACAACGTCAGGGGGTTCGCGCAAGATTTAAAATAAAAGTGTGAACCATTTTTATTATTTAAATTTACATAAATAACAATAAATAAGATAGTGTAACACACAATTTTTTACGTCCTGTGTAAAATATAAATATAGGTGAATGCTTAAAATGCAACATGTTACTTAAGTACTGAATATTATGTAATATTTTTTTATGAATGAATATTGACGCAACTTCTTTCTACTGATTTGTCCCATGTGGGAACAGTGGTGCGTATATAACTTGATTTAATGTTATTACTAAAAATTGTGTGTGTGTGTTATTGTTCAATTTACTTCAATAAATGTAAGCTTCCAATTTTCATCAATACGCTAACAACAAAATAATAACAAAATAACAATAAGAAAACTGAGTGAGTGAATATTAACGTCGCTCTATTCAATTGCACGAGGGCTTTTGGCGTAATGCCCAAGGGAACAGAGCTCACCCGAAAGAGGTTTAGAGCTACAAAACGATCCCCCGGGAAACTTCTACCACTGTGTTCAATCTTAATTGATCAAAATTATAGTATACATTTTCAGTACCACATATTAAATTTACATATTACAAATTAAAGGTAAAGGAAACGAAATACTTATGTTATTGCAAGGTACACACATACAAAGCTGAAAATAATAATAAAGAACACAAAAGGTAAAATAATATACATTATTCCAGCATTCTTGCAAATACATCAAAAGTAATGTAAATATAAAATACAAATGCACCGTACAAAAAAGAATGGGGGGAAAAGGCTGGAAACATTTGGGAAAGAGGAAGAAAAAAGAAAAAAAAGAGAGGAGAAAAATACTGCCTTTGATCACATAAGAATACCGATCCAATCCCACCTAAGGAATTTGATCCCGGATTGTAGAGGAAATTTTAATACATAATTTTAGTTTAGAGTGAATGGAAGAATTTCTAACAACAGATTGGAGCCAGGCTTTTTTAGTATTTTCAGATGGAGAGACCAAATGGAAATCCTTAGTCAGAGGACATGCGAACACATCATGGTCAGCGTCCCCAACAGATCCACACAGACAATTGGGAGTAGCTTTTAATTTGGAGCGATGCAAATAAGAAACAAATGGGCCATGGTTTGTTAAGAATTGCGTTCCTAACTGGATTGGGGATTGATATCTAAACTAGATTTGGGAAAGTAGGATTTGACTCGTAAGCCAGTATTAGAGTTTGACCACCCACTCTCCCAGTCCTCAGCGTCAGTTTTATTAAAAACAGGAAGCTATCGTAAGTTGTTTTTTAATACAGATGTTTTTTGAAAGAAATTAATTACTAAGAATTATATTTTATTCCAAAATTACATGAAATTATGTCCTTAAATCAAATAATTAATTCAAAAATGCTTTACTGCAGCATTCCATTGAAAAAGTTAGTAATTAATAATGGCTTGTTACAAATAGAACATTTGATATACAAATTTTTTTAAAATATTTTTTCACCTTTATAACAGATTACAATATGAGTGAGCCCGCAGAAAATATACCGACAATACAGTGTTGAATACTTGAAGCAGTGGCGTAACGTAGACCCCAGGATCGCATTCAACTTGGGGGCCCAAAACCTGACATTGCAGAGGGGCCCAAACGTTCTCCGTTACGCCATTAATTTGAAGTATGGCTTTATTCCTTTACCAAGAAATAGTACTTTACCTATGTAATAAAACTATGTCAAATGATTCAAGGAAATTTTCGAGCTTAAGGAATATTTAATAGTGTTACACAAAACCAGCTTTCGACATTATAAAAAGAATTCCACTGATTAATAAGACAATACAAAGGAGGACTGACGAAATAGTTCAATGCGTAGAAAAAATACATTACGCGAGTAATTAAAAACTCTGAATATTGTATACAGCTTGTTAAGTCCACTGTACCAGGAAACGCTTTAATTTTAGCTTATGTAAGACTTGTAAAAGAAGAAAGATTTTGCCAAGAATTTTAATTTGCTAAATATTTGGAAATCTGTACGAATGGTGAAACGTTATTTACTGAATTAAAAAGAATTTTTCGATGTAAAAACTATACCCTTGACTAATATCATTTCTGTTGCTACTGGCGGTGCTCTGGCAATTGTAGGAAGATACCTTGGCTGTATAGCATACTTAAAGCAAGTTGTACAGAATGTATTTTCAGTACATTGTGTCATCCATCGACATCATTTAGTCACAAAAAATCTTAGTGAACATTTGCATGGTTCACTAGTTTGTCATTAAAGCAGTTACATACAGAATATAAAAGCAAAAGAAATGCTTTCAATGAGAGATTATTTGCTCAACTTTTTGGAAAGTCACGAAGACTACTATATCTCGTTTACTACGTTTAATTCGTTCGTTAAATTTAAGGAAACTAATTTGAAACAATTGTACTACTGAAATCCAAAAGAAAATTACTATGGCTAATAGATGTCTTAATGGAATACGGAAATATATGAAATCGAATTTAATCAAAAGAAAAACAAAGGTTCTATTGTATATATAAAAGTCTTTTAAGATCAATAACTTATATGTATGTGAAACTTGGTCCATGTCTCGAACAGATGAAAACGTGATAAATATCTCCGCGAAAGGAAGATTTTAAGATTTATTTTTGGAGGAATTCAGGAAAATGGAACGTGGCGAAGGATATCGTTTCGAGCTCTATCACTTATATAAAGAATCGGACATCGTCAACTTCATCAAAATACAACGAATTAAAAGGGAAGGTCACGTTGTCAGAATGAACGAAGACCGCATCACTAAAAACGTCTTTAATACTCAACCAACAGGCACACGAAGAAAAGGCAGGTCAAATCTTAAATGGATTGATGACCTAGAAAAAGTTCTCCTAGTTTTGAGAACTAAGAATTGGAGAACATTAGCAAGAAGTAGGCTGGTCTGGAAAAGGCTTCTTGAGAAGGCCTAGGCCCACCCTGAGCTGTCAAATCACTGAGGAAGGGAGGAATTTGAAACTGCAAGATGACCAAATAAGTTTAATCAAAACTCTAAATGCGTAATACCTGTCTTCATTGCAAAAGTTTTTCTATACAAACAAAACTGGAGAATGTGTGTGTTCTCAGTTTC
>BMAV01010264.1:0-64024 GCA_019973955.1 Trichonephila inaurata madagascariensis
ATCCCTTTAATTTTTTTAAAAGACGGAGATTCGTTTTTTTCGATATTTTTTCTTCTTTTCTGGCATTTGAAGGATTTTATTAGACTCACAAATGCATATTTTTTCTGTAACTTAGAAAATAATAGGTACACTATATCAATTCAGATCCAATATACAAATTTATCTATAGTATTTTTTTTTTTTGGCTCAAGGGCAACATTGTTGAAGTGGAGGATTTTAAAATTATTGCATTAAATATTTAACTCCGAATATAAGAAAATGCATACATTGTATTATAAAAATAATACAGTTTCATTGATTATAATTCAAAAAAATATAAGTTAAATTAATAATGGCAGTTATATTTCTTGTGTTAATTTCACATCTTCTATATATAGCTGCAAGCACATTTAATTTTAAAATCACTTTAACGGAATAAACGTAACCTATTACACTTTTTTACAGTTTTTTCTTATATTAGAAGTAAGATTTTTTGTTGAAACTCCCATAAGTGTGCTTGCAAGTTATGTCAGCAAACGTGATCTTCATGCACAAAACCTTTGCGAAAAAAAGATATGTTTATTCAGATATAGATAACTTTTTCCCTCCATTCGGTTCTCAGACTATCTTTGTGTGCCTCAAAATAATTCTTTGCGGATAGCATGTAGCCCAAGGATCAATAGTTGCCTTCCCCTGATCTAGGAATATGTAGTGAGTGAGTGTATTAAATAAGTGTTTATTAAATGCCCACTGTGTGTTTGTGTAAAGTTCCATAAGGGCTATAGGCAACAGACCTCATAATTTTGAACCACACTCAAGTGACGCAGACGACACCTGAGCTGGCACTGACCAAACATCCAGACCATGAATATGAGAGAGGACTTTTAACTTCGACAGATTTAACTTCCATCAACACAGTGGGTCTTCAGTGGCAATAGTATTCAATCTCACTTAGTTTGAGCCACTAATCTATGGACTTGGCCACTATAGATCATCGCGCACACTCTAGGTTAAAGTAGCACATATTAAATATATACGTTTCTGATCCATAATGTTCATTTAAATTTTTTTCCTTTTCTTACATTATCGTTGTGTCACATTTTAAACTAGAGCAATAAAAATTTCAAAACTTGCATAAACTTTTGGATTTCAAGTTAACATGTAGTCCGAATGGTATTATCTAAACTGGTTTTAATGTCATTATCATTGTTTTGCGAATTTCTTGTATGGAATCAGTACTTGAACGCTGAGCACTGACATTAGTATTCGCAAATGATTCTTCCACATTGCAACGGTTTGTTGAAACAATGGTGAAACCATGTCACTTCGTGATCCAATTGTATAAAACCATCGATCTCGCATGAATTTCTTCAATAGCTACGGAGAACTGAAAAAAGAGGCTGGCAAAGGTTTAAGATAGGTGTTTGAAGGGAAGATAATTTTTTCAACCGAAGTTCAGATATCTAAAAAGACAACGAAGTAAATTTTTCTCTTTTGTTTGCATATAGTAATGAATGCTTATGGGTACATCTATCATATTGAATTATAACCAAAAATTAATTGGGATCGGATGCCTTGACCAACAAGACGTGACAGAACTGAAATTCAGTCTAATTCAAAAAGGACTCGATGACATTTCATTCGACTTTCAATGAATACAAAGTACTGACTTTAATATTAAGATGAAATGAGTACTGTATCGCCACTGAAATGTAGTAGCAACAAGCTGTGTTTCACCATATACCTTCAACATCAAATGAAAATTTCGAACCTTTCGGATATTTGCCACAACAAAATGAAGCCTCAATTTCAATTATTGATTGTTATTCTGAATCAAACGGTTGACTGAGCACCGCCATTGATGTTAACCCTTTGCAAAGTTACAGTAAGTAAAATTTTCTTATCTAAATTGGGCTAGAGTAGTTTTAACTTGTTATATTGTATTTATTCTTAGCTGTTAGTACGTATACTTGCAGTTTTACTACCGTGACTTTAATAAACTTACTAATGTACTTGGAAATTCCGACTCTCCTTCTGAAATTACAGTATTGGCCTAATTGTTGATGGATAGTCATAGTCAAAAGCCTATGGCCAGTGTTGTCACGCGATTGAATCATGGCTTCAAATAGCATGCTGTGAGCTGATGCCCGTAAGACCTATTGGTTTCCCAATTTTTCACGATAAAATAGGATATATGATATTAGTGTGTCAGCTTGGTTGGATCCTGTTTCAATGCATAGCTTTATAAATTACCATCTTGCCGAATTATTGCCATTATATAGTACAGAAAATTGATATACTAAAACAAGCGGTTGATGCAATTTAGTACCATTTTTTACATCTGTTGTCAAAAATATGAATTAAATTTGGAATTTATGAACAACTCAAATAGCAATCTAAACACTGAAAAGAAATTCGAAAATGTTTTTTTCTTGAAAATAGCCCTAACTTGCTTCGAAATATTTTTATTTTTTATTTTATGAATGTCATGTTTATAAGCAATACGAGGACTAATGGGAAGGAATATCATGATTCTGAACCATTTCAAGTGACCAGGACGATGTTAAAGCTGGAACCACTCTTCGAATTTCCACTCCAAATTAACGTGAGATTTAACGTGCATCGAACATTCTTTAGTGGCTTCGTCACTCGAATTCATAATTCAATTGTAAACACATGTGCACCAATCTCGCAATCATGACCACTTGGGTTTTGCTTTATGTAGAAATTGAACAAAAAATCAAGCAACTCTTTTCGATTTACGTATGATTTTTAATGATTTTTTTTATATTAAGTTAAATCAATAGTGTACTAATCATAAATATCTCACCTAAAAGTTCTTGAGGTAATTGTACTTTCTACAGGTTTATATAATCATTGATATACTATATGATCGAGACCTCTGGATTGTAATGAATTGGGACATATTTTTTGAAAATATTCTTTCAAAGTTAAAATATAGACTGGATTTTTTTATATATATTTTAACACCTTGTTTTCTGTTTGAAATAAATTTGTATTGAAAGTATGTATTTGGTTCTGCAAAGAAATTTTTTCTCATGAGATTAACGTTAATGTGTTAAAATTCATATTTTTATCATAAATTTTATCAAACAAGATGACTCAAATCTGTCTCATTTTGTGATTAACATACGGTGGCTTACTTGATAAATTTAACTTTCAACATAAATAATTAATTATCTAGAAATGCAAACATGTTTTTATTTTTAAAAATAACAAATGGTTTAATTTAAAGTAAAAATAAAAGCAATCAACGGAACACTTCCAAAATGAAAAGTTTCACATTAAAAAAAAACATATGCAAATTTGCACCTCAAAAAGTTGAGAACTCATCAAAAAAAGTTTTGTAATACATCGCATACAATAAAATGTCAATATTTAGTTGCCTGTCTTATAGCTTTTATAATGACACGTAAAAGCGGTGGTAACGATTCAACCAACTTTTTGGTGGCATCTGAAGATATATTGTCCCTTTCTTATTCTAATACTTGTTTTAATTGAGTTTTGTTTCTAGTTTTGTATTTTCGGACCATTGTTTCAAGTGTAGCCAACAAAGTTTCAACGACAATGATGTCGGGGACTGTGGTGATGTGTCTAGTAGCTGTTTACAATAAAATGAAGGAACATTTTGATGTTACGAGTGCCGTGTGTTTGGGGTCATTGTCTTGCTGAAAAATGAAATTTCCGTCTAAACCCAAATTTTTAGCACTTTCTTTAGACATCCTACTAACCCCTATGGATCATAATGCCAACTATAAAAACTAAATTTTATGCCCCGGATGAAGCCATATAACTCCAAAACATGACGGAACTACCACCATGTTTAACTATAGGACGTAAATGTTTTTGGATACAAAGTGTTATTGGGCTTTTTCCATATGGTGAGGCTATCAATGCCAAAAATGCTGAATTCACTTTCATTACAAATTAAAACTTTCTTCCAAAAGTTATAGGTCTTCAATTGATGGGTTTTTCCAATTTTCAAGTGTTTCGTTTGTTTTTTTTTCTGGACGGTTTCTTTCTAACAGCTCGACTTTTATATACAGCTTGTCAATTTACATTTCTACCAGCTTTAGCACTTGCACTTATGCTTGTGATTTCAGAAGTTTCAGCCGCATGTTTAACTACGTTGTTTTAGATTAATCTTGATTATTTTCAAAATTTTCCATTTTATGATATTACTCAGAATATTTTTAAATCCCATTTTACATTAATTTTAATCAATCCTCTATTTTAAACTTTACAATGATTTTCTGTACACAAGTGTGAATTTTACCTACAATTTTAGCTATTTCACGATACGCATATTTCCTTTAAATAATCTTAATACTAAATTCTATACAATAGTGGTATCTCTTCGATGAGCGATTTTCCAATGAAATGTGTTGCTTTAAGTTCATCTACTAAACTTAATCTCACAAAAATGATCATTTAATCTCTGTGTAAGATAAAATTACACAAAATTAAATTAAAATAGCAGTCAAATTATTTAGAGGCAGTTAAATAGGTTTTTCAAGTGCATTCTTGATTTTTTGAGGTAAAAATTTTGCTTATGTTAATTAAAATGTTTCTGAAGCTTTTTATTTTGGAAGGTTTTCGTTGATTATACTTTATTTTTACTTGATTAAACCATTTGTTATATGTAAAAGTAAAAACATTTTTGCACGTATCGGTTTTGTGTTATGTTGAAAGTTGAATTTATTATGTAAAAGGTGTATTTTCTCGTATGTTTGTGATGCTGTAAATGTTTGGAATGCCTACAAATAAACATATTTAATGGTTATTACAATGTTATCTCAAAATCTCGAGTTAGAAGAACCCAAAGTTTAAAATATAACTCAGTTGCTTAAATTTCTCTAATTTTTATTTGATTATTATCTACCTTAGATTTTTTGCTACATTTTAACGAATCATCAAATTATAGGTATTAACGTATCATATATATCGTTCAAACATTTCGCCAAATCAAAAGACGTCGCAAATTTAAAAAATACAGCCAAGTCTGTCATTGTCATTTTTGGAATAAATCATGTGACTGTAGTAGCCTACTGGTTATTTTCTCGAAATAGTATCCAGAGTGGCACGGGTTCGAATCATGGTGCCACTGAATATACCTCTACCGTATAGAGGGGCAGATGCACTTTAAATCTGTCGGGGCCCAAACGTCTCCCTTTGGGTTGATGTGGAAGTAAGGAGAGAGTGGTGCCAGCTCATGTGTCGTTCTCATCACCTGGCCTTGGTCTTCAAAAGACCTCGTGTAGTTGAATAGAGAGACGTTAATATTCACCCACTCATCCCACTAAAGTTACGTCGTGAAGAGGGACCTATGCTTGTTTAATCTGTCGACGCTCAAATTCCTCCATTTGAAGTGATGTAGCAGTTTGGAGATTGGGTGCCAGTTCAAGTATCGACCTTGTCACTCGACCAAGGATCCAAAATTTCGAGGCTCGTCACCAATAGCCCTCGTGTTGCCTTATATTGTAAGGCTTATATACTTTCGCTTACTCATTTTAAAATAATTTATAATTTACACTCTGTAACTCTCTAGTTATTATATAGTAGATTTTCTTCTAACAGGAAAGAATACACAAACACATGTAGACCCTTAATAATATTGAATGAAAGTTCACCCAAATAGGGGTTAAATTCGGTTGTGAATCTGGTAAACGATGTTCTTAATTTGTTCCCCGCCTTGTACCAGCACCATCGTGGGACATGGTATCAATATGAGAACCTAATCCTGTGATAGCATGGGGTTTGGAATGATATATTAATAGACATTCCCCTTAGTATTGCTTGAAGTGCTGATCATCAACATTTACTGTCCTTTACATTTGGCGTGTGTGGAAATATTCATGTAAATGTCTAGCATCGCTCTTTCACCTAAAGCGTTAGTGAACGTGTTAAGCGCCATCGTTCACTTTCAATGAAGGTACATGTGTTATTTACATATTTATCGAATTATTTGCTTAATTAAATACTGCGCATCGATTCTGAAATGCCTATTCTCCAGTCTAGATGTCGTGGGTGTTTCATAATTTTTTTTTTCATTTACCATACGTGTCTTAGATCTTAGTAAAGAGGGTCTCCTAAAATGTCTTGGTGATCCCCACGCCGATCAATGCGAAAGCGAATAAAATGCAACTTTCTGCAAAGCATGAAGAAATAAATTTACTTACATCAAATGTTACTACTTGCGACATGGCTTCTCAATTTTTTTAAAAGTTTTGGGTCCGATTTTCAGTTTTGCCTTTCCCCCCACATTCAACAGCTAGTATTAAAAAAAAAAACCAAAATGCACCGAGGCCCCAAAAACCGCTCGTATTGAGTGAAGATTTTAAAATGCTATAAGACCCAAAAATAGCTAAAAAACTTTGTCCAAAGGTGGTTTTTCGGATTTTTTCTGCAAATTTGTAAAACCTATATAAAAACGAATATAGAAGGGAATTATTCCTGGTTTACACGTTTACCCCCTTTAAGGAACACCGTTTTAAACCAAGTTTTTAAAAAAAACCCCCATTGCCCTTTAAAAAATGCTAACTTTGGAGATAATCGTGATTATTGAGATACTTTCCGGATTTATGGGCTTCTTGCTCACCCGACATAAATCCCTGTGATTTTTGGTTGTGGGGATTTCTAAGAAACCGTATTTGTAGACGAGGAATCAGGACATTACCTGATTTAAAAGCTAGCATTATACCGCATGTGGCTGAAATCCCCCGTGAGTTGCTTCGTGCTGCCATTGAAAACGCTATAATGCGCTTTCAACACGTTATTGATTACAATGGAGTACAAATTGAACTTATTCTGTAATTGAATAAATTTTAAAATTTAAAATTTTTTTTCCCTTTTGGGGGCTTTTCTCCATTTTCAAATTTTAAATTTTTTTTAAAAACCCCTTCCAATGAATTTTCCAGTTTAACAAAAACCCAAAAACCAAAAGGGGGGCACGGGTTTCAAGGTTAATTTTTTTAAAACCAAATAAAAAAAGGTTCCGATACCCAAACCTTGTTTTTGGGAAAAAAGGTAAATGGGAAAAATTTATGATATTTAGTGTCACTTTAGATTAAAAAAGTATATAAAATTATTTTAAAAAAGTATTACAAAAAATTATTTTTTCAATATTCTGTCGGAAGATAAGGACTTTTTCAAAATTTTCCCCTTTTTTAAAAGGGGCTTTTTTGAAAATCTTTAATAAAAAATTGTGCCTGTGTATATAACTCAGACCACTGTACAGAGGCTCAACTAGAATTTTTGAAATAAAAACAAGAAGTGGTTTTTCCGTTTTACGACAACAGAGGGGGGGAAATTTTTAAAAAGAAAACGAATAATTATATATATATATATATATATATATATATATATATTTTCCATATTTTAAACCCCGGGAAAATAATGGGAATTTTTCAAACCATAGTTGGGCCTCTGTACAGAGGTTGAGTTATATACAGGCAAAAAAATTTATTATAAGAAGGGGTTTTCACAAAATGAGTTTTTAAAAAAGGTTATTCTCTAATTTAAATTTTTTTGCCGAAATATTGTACTTAAAAAATTTTTTTTGTAAAAATGTCCTTAAAACAATTTTATGCATGTATTCTAATCCAAGCGACACCAAATATCATGAAAATTATCCATTTTTTGGCCTTTTAAAATCAGGGTTTTTAAAAAGGGCCCAATCCCCCAAGCTACCATGCGAATTTTATTATGAACTCTGCACAAATTATACGTACTATATTTTGTATATAAATTTGAATATGACAAGCCAATGGAAGTGACCAGTAATTACTAAACATTTTTTTTTTTTGAAAATTTAGTATTGTTAAATAAAACAAATATTTTTGGCGTTTTGGGATAAAATTTAAAAAGTATTTTATAATTTGAATATTTATTTTATTTTTTTATTATGCCGGAATGTATTTTACCTTGTTTCCTTTCAGTAATTTGATAACTACTTTAAATGTTTTCTTTTCTAATTTCTTGAGAAGCGCGCCCCTCAGTTTGAAAAACGCGGGGATTTAAAAATGTTTAATAAAGGTTAAATGATGTTTAACATTTGCAAAGTTGCACCTCCTGAACCAGATTTTACTTTTGATCTTTTTAACTTCCTATATTTCAAATTCTTCCTCAAACTAGATATCTAACAACGAAAGAAAATATTCTAAGTATCGCTTAAGAATTAATGCGACAAAATGCAAGCCCGGCTGTAAACCCTGTTTCCATCATTTTGGCCAAAAAAATGCAGTTTCAGGGAAAATAAAAATTATTAGGGCTTTTGGGGGAAAAAGTGCGCTATTTGGTTTTCTACGCGTATAGTTTTCCCCCCCCCATTATGGTCCCTTAATATATCACAGTATTATATTTCAAGACACCAATAATTCAAAGTACTTTTTTGCATTCCCGGGGTGATTTCAAAGCATATCGCGCTTGAAATATGAAAAATTTTTCACTAAATTAATTTAATAAAAAAAATAAAATGAAAAAAAAACTTTTACTAGGGTAAACAAAGAAAATTTTATTTTAGTTACTTTGTATTTATTTACAATTAAATATAAATATGTATATGCAAAAATAAAAAAAACAAATATTAAGTCACAAAAAAAGAAAGCGGGTTTTCCTTTTAATTTTCCATTTTCCTTTTTAAAAATACTTTAACCTTTTGTATGTTTTTATGTTTATTCTTAATTAAATTGCAGTATTCTAAGAAAATAGTATATCAATAAAGAAATCGCACTCTCACAGAATTTAGGACTTCCCAGGTAGGATTCAAACTTTGGATTAGAAGTTCAAAAAACCCTATATTGGTAAAAATATATAGGGGAAAACGAAAATTTTCCCCTTTCTATATATCTTTGATATTGTTTTATATTCATGCATTTTTTAAATTTAATTAATGAATTAATATTTGAAAACACTGCATTAACATAAAGTGTCATATACTAAAATTTTAAAAAAATGTATTTGAACTTGAATGTGTGTGTGGATGACTAGAAAGTATTTTATTAACGATTAAAAATTTGATCGAGATATAAATATTGGGAGAGAGTGAACTAAGATATGAACTGAATTAGCACATCTGTTCTCTCACAAAGTGAAACGTTTTAAACTTGAAATTAACACGAGAGAGAAGGCACGTACTCAATACTAACGCTAATAGTACCAAAGGGTGATGGAGTCAACCCAATCATTTTTTTGTTTTAATTATTTTTATTGTATGCAATAAAAATCGTAATTCCAGTGAATAATTTAATTAAGAGAAAGTTTACTTATTTACTTTTAAGAGCACTTTTTTATTTTTCTGATAATTTGAGAAAAACAATCAAACAAATGATCAAACTGAATCAAAATGTTTCAAATGTGCGTGTTTTTAATAAAAGGCACACAAATCACGCAAACAGTTTTCACTTACAGTACAGGAATGATATTTGCAGGCAAATCTCTCATATTTTTTTCAAACTTATTGTAATTTTATTGTCCTCTGATAATTTACAAATATATATATGTTGAACTGTTTCTTGCACTGAACATTTTTTCTTTTGGACAGGAGGCACTGCGTCTTCTTGTGGTACACTTTTGGCTTCATATCTTTTTTGATTGATTTTTTAAAGTAGTATATTTGAACATTTTCCTTTCAACCCGAAAGTTTCCTGTTCATTTTCCTAAAATTTACTTTCGCTATCATGATTAATATCCATTATTTCATTAGGGTCTTCCTTTACTTGATCCATTCCAGTAGAGATCACACATGTTCAATTTTTTTATATATATTCTGTTCATTTACATTTATGAACCATTAATGAGTCGTACAACAATCAAAACCACTTAGCCGTTCACAGGCGAAAATGTACCTTATTAATAGAAAATTTTTTACATTAAAAGTGGTTGCACGTGGAACTCAGTTACCACAAATACCTTAGGACTGTAAAAAAACATTTGTTATTTCCAAAAAAGCAGGGAGGTATGTGACAGATATATTTTTGTTCCTATGAAGACTGTAATATAAAAGGAAACCGCATGACCGTTCTCGGGTTAAGGTATCCTGCTTGAGACAACTTTTTTTTAAAAAAATGGAGACATGGAGTTTTTTTGTGTGGTTTTTAGATTTATTTAGTACATTTTAAGAAAAAAAGGCTAAAATTAAGAGAAATAAATTATTACTACTAAAATGGGAAAAATAACATAAATGGGGCCTACTCTGTACAAATAGTAAATGAACAAATTCTCAATTTTTAATTCTGATAACTTACTTTGCTATTCCTTTTTGAAATGACCTACAGGATAAGAGATATTTTAAGTTTTACCAAAACTACAGCTTTTTATCTTAGTTATTATATGAACTTGCTTAAAAAACAGTGATCATATTCACATAAAGAGTAATTTTGTAATAAAACTGTGATTAATAAATCTGAAGGCTAAAACAATTTTTTGGTTATACAGAGCATACACAAAAAATTTCAGCAAATAATTTTAATAACTTTTTGAGCAATCACTGTCCCCGTTGGAACTTTTCTAAAAAAAACACACACATTTCGAGTAAAACGCATTTTAATGTTTGACATCTTATCTAAAGTTACGGCATCTGCTTTTACTAAAACACATGTAGTTTTTGTTCTAGTGAATGGGAAAATAAAACATTGGTATTTATATAAAACTAATAAGAGGGCTTATAAAATAAAATCATAAAAATAGTCATTTTTTTTTAAACAATCGTGATTTTAGGGTAGATGGATACCGTAAGAGCGGACAAGAGCTATGTGGGCCTACTTTTTAAGAAATCTTGAATAAAATTTAAAGTAAATTATCAAAGTGAAAAGTATCTCGTAGAGAGGAAACTTAATTTCAATCCGGTAAATGAAAATTGTATAGATTTTAATATTAGATTCAAATTTTTGTCAATAACACATAATTTTGGAAAACTTTTCATGTGACAATTCCAGTTTGTATTGAGGCCGTGAAGGCTAGTGGTCATGAGTTTGTGTTCCGCGTATTATGAGTTCAAGCCCCAGTGCCCTGAAACCTTCCCATGTAGAGGGGCTGATGCACGATGAATCTTTCGAAGCCCAAAGTTCTGTTGGCATTATAGTTTGAAGAGGGGTGTGCCAGTTCAAGGGTCGTCCATGTACGTCCCTTGACCGAGGATCAAAATTACAAGATCCATCGCCCATAGCCCTCGTGTTACTTCATAATTTGTATCTACTATAAAAGTCATTTTCTTTTCTATTGCATTTGCAATTAAAATGCTTCATCATATTTCATTATAATTCACTTTCTTCAAAGAAATAGTCTTATTATTGAATTATTTAAAAAAAACAAATTACAGCTATGAGTATTTCTATTCTCATTTTTTCAGCACTTAATTTCTTTTTATAAAGATAAATATTTCTGTTAAGAATTATTTATTGCACATGTTTTAACAAGCAGTTGAAATTTTGACGAAATAGGAAGTGTGAGGCTCAATCCCAAATTTTTCTCTACCTAAATCAGTGTTTCTCAAACTGTGGGGTACGCCCCCTAGGGGGACATGATAACACTACAATGGGGGCGCGAGCATGTCGAAAACAAAAGATTTTTTTAAAAAAAATTATCAATTTACTGAAAGAAAGCAAAACAAAATACATTCTGACATAATAAAGTAAAATATACATTTAGACTGATATAATACACTTATAAATGTAACAGTACGGTTGCAATATGTTTCATGATTAATTTAACAATATTAAGTTAAAAACAAGTTTAATAATTACCAATGACCCTATGGGCATGTCCTAAAATTATAAACAAAATGTAATGCTGATCTTGATAATTTGACGTATTGCAGCTTTACAACAAAAATATTATTATTGAACAATACATTGTATCTTGTGGAAGGGGGGCGCGATGAAAATTATGCTTGAAACTTGGATCGCAAGTATAGAAAGTTTGAGAAGCACTGACCTAAATGAAAAATTGCTCACAAAATAATATGGAAGAGAAGATATGTCTATTTACAAATAATATGACTTTATGTGATATTTATGTCAATTTAAGCTATATGACAAAACTAGTTTCCTTGGTACTTTGATAATTGCTGTTTTTTCCTTTTTAAGAGGTAATTAACTCGTACTTTTTAAAGAAAGAAAACTATTAAAAGAAATCGATTTTATTTTAAAGCTTTGTAAATATCTATTACGTCACACACACAAAAACTTCTACTAAGAGGTTAAAATTTAAAACCATCGAGTTGTAATCGACATTAGTATCAAACAAAGGAGTTAGAACCTCTCCAATTAGGAGCTCTAAATTTCCTACATCAACATGATGGAAACAAAACGCTGCTGCATGTGGAAGTCAGTCGCATTTAGTTGCGGTCTGCTGCGTCATTAGAAAAATGAATCCTCCTACAATTGGGTAGTAGAACCACTGGAGGGTAGGACTTGAGAGAGAATACTTCGATATCTTTAAAATTCCATGAATTGTGTGAGAAGATTCTGCATTATCTCTTATGCGACCTTAATTTAGTTCTTTCTACGCCTACATTTGTAGAGCCCTTGATTAGAAATTCTTGTAATAGTATTGTGGGAATGCGATTAATTTTGGTACTTTTCAATTAAAGCAGAATTCTTTGACGCTGCTCTAGTATATTTTTTAAGTGATAATTTTTTATTTATGTGGCTTACATTTTTAAAAATTTATCAATGCATTTGTTGTAGTGGTAACTAATTAAGCGCGTTTGGTGATTTTTTGTAGGAAACCTATGACAATTTATAGTGATTAAAATGTTTGTTGCATGCATACATGCTGGTATGAGCCATTTATTAATGAATTAATACTTATGAATTGTAATCTCGTAAGTTTAGTACAGAAACAGAATTTTTAAATAGTTTTATTTTTGATTGTTTCTCTCTTTCAAGAGTTTAAACAAATACATTTAGCTACATTAGTGATTTATAAGTAGGCAAAGGAATTGCAACGTTTACCTATATATGAACTTTCGTAAATTCAATGTAAAAAAATAGCAACAGAATAAATTAAAATATACTTTAATACTGACATATTTTTTTGTTGAATAACCCTTTTAAAACGTTGTTTTGCTTGTGTTCCGAACACTACAAGCCCTATTTTAAAAAGTGAATAAAAAATTCTAGTATTTTTTCTCCTCATTTTAAATATTTGCTTGCTTTTTGAGATTCTTCAACCAGACAAAAACCGTATTTTCTTTTTTGTTCTTTTTGAATGATGGAAATGTATTTCTAAAACATACTTTCAGAGTGCCATCTATCTCTTCCAACTGGAGGTGATTGAATACATCTTCGTGACCAGTTTGAACACTATGACACTTTTAGATTCAGCCTGCACTTCCCATTTTTGGTAAGTCTTTTCTAGAGACATGGAGCCAGATATTTATAATAACCCGTGGACATAGGCATATCTCTGAGAATCGAACCTATTTCGAGAATAATTCGTGACAAATTACCTCTTTCTTCTGGGCAAAAATGACGATTAATTAAATTTTGTGTTCTGTTCATTGCATTATACCAGTGGTCTACAAACTTTGCCGTAAATCTGTCGAGTTCAATGTGCGTGTTGTGGTAGTTTGGAGATGTGGGGGTTTCTAGTTCAAGTGTTATCTTTGTCACTTGAGAGAGCGAGGCTCAAAACTATGAAGTCCGTCAACAACACTCCTCGTTTTGCTTTTTGTTCGACTGTAATATAAGTTTCACTCACTACAGCTTTGTCGACTCAGAGAACCTTTAAAACTATTAGGTGTTTTCGGGACGTTAGAAGAATATATCTTAAAATAATATTTAAATCAGATCAATATGTTATAGTTAGTTTAAATAAAAACTAAGAAAAATGGAGTATTTTTCATTAAAAAGTTTTAACATAACTTAGTGAAATTTACTCAGAGTATTTATTCGTGATATGTATGTATATTAATTAACTGGGTTATGTTTTTAGGGGGTTTTTTTGTAGAACCTATAAAAAAAAGTAGGTCTATTGAAGTTATATATAGTTACGTTGAATATTCTGCTTTTATTTCTATATTTTGTATTTGATGCCACATAATTTGAGAAATATTTTTATACTAAAATGCATTGCTCGGAGTGACATTAAAAAGTTTATATCTATGAGAAACTCCTCAGTAATTCAGCAAGTTTTACTGCCTAAAATGTAGGAGCAGTCACTGCTTTAATTTAAATTTTAACGTCGGATATTCCAAGCCTTCTGATTTACCTTATGATTCATGATCAGTTTTTTCCTCTGAGAAATGATATTGTATTGATGCTAAGTGTTTTAAAAATGTTCTCTTAAGAAGTCTTTTCTTAAAGGGTTTTTACTGTATAATTTTTAAAGATTTCGATTAATTCACCAATTCATTCCATTTCATTTCTCTCAGATTTGAAAAACTTTCAACTAACGAGTATAAAATTATTTTGTGGGACTCAGAATCATAATCAACAGAGTATTTAAATTGTGATTATTCATATTAAGAGAAACAGTCTTAATATTTTGTTTTATTATATTAAAAAGAAACTGTTCGACGCCGAATTTTTTTTAAGTCTCCTTCACCAGCTACTGGACTTGATACTCGCTTCAATAGATGCTTGTAGTCATACAAATTGCATAATTAACTTGAATCTGTTTTGAATATCTATTTACGATTTTCTTTTTGAATTTATGTTTTGACTCGTAGACAAGTATGCTTTATGGAGACCCAGGTTTCCGGGGATCTGTTAGAAGACCACTACATCACACAATCCAAAAGAAAGATCTCAGCACCCTTTATCTACACCCCACTATTCGAACTCTTTTATTCCAAAAATGTTTCCACCACAAATATATTACTGCCCACTCAAAATACAGCATAATTAAGAAAGTCCTCTAGAAATGTGGAATTTTTGCCACTGATAGCATTTAATGAATAGCATTCCAATGAATGTGCTCTAGCTGAAACCCTATATAAAAATAAGGCTGTTTCTGAAACATAGAAGAAAGTATTCAGTAAAAGTTTGTATACATCCTGATTGATTGAATATTAACATCGCACTGTTAAGCTACATAAAGGCTTTTGGCGACGGACCACGTAATATTGAACCATGGTCAAGTGACGTGGACGACACCTGAGCTTGCACCCCCTCTCATAACTACCACACCACACCACTCCACGGGAGGACGTTTCAGGTCTCGACAGATTTAACGTGCATCGCTTCCTTACACGGTGGGTCTTTAGTGGTACTGGGCTCGAACTCGTGATAAGGCAAGTATATATCCTGAAATGCCGCATAATGTTTTTAAATATTCAACTCCATGGAAACGGGAAACTAATGAATTTCCGTTTTGTTTTTTGAATATTGTGATAGAGTGAGTGAGTCATTTGTGGGTTTATTGGCGCAAGAGCCGAATTCGGCTATACTGCGCCAAACATTTATTTAAATTTTAAAAAGTTAAAAATTTTAAATACTGACACGAACACATTTCTTAGAGTATTAAAATCTTAAAAATACACTTAAATATATAAAATGCATGCACGTTTTGGTGATGGAAGACGCAGCATTTTAGATATGTCATTTTTTGCTGCATATATTAATCAGTTTTTAAACAATATTTTTCACTTCCCAATATATAAAGTTCTAAATTTAAATTATGATATGGTTCTTATTTCGAAATTAAAACAAATTCTGTGTTTCGAAATGGTTGGTGTTCCGGTAAATCATGTGAATTTCCGTCATTCATCGTCGCCATTTGAAAAAAGAGGGAAACTCGCGTCAATTAAGTGGTATCAAAATACACTGGTGTGCAAAACTTAAGCAACAATATAAAAATTTAGCAGATAGCCATGAAATTGCAGAAAAAGAGGTCTGGAGATCAGTAGAGGGAACACGTAAGTCAGTAGAAACGTCATACGTATGCAAATATCAGGAACAAAACGTCAGAAGCGATGTGAGCTTACGCAAAACGCGTGATGTCGGCGCGCGCTGCTCAAAAGTAGAATGAAATGAAGGACGGAGACGCAATTCACCATATTCTCTGCAAGTGCCAGTGAGTCAGTTCGTGAAATATGGCTAGAAGAAATCATCTGGATGACTTCACAAGTGGAAGAATGATCGGAAAGCTGGAGGAGGGGCGTACTGTCACCAGTGTAGCTGCAGAGCTCAGAATCAACAAAAGTGTCATTTCGCGCGCTTGGAAAGCGTTCCAAACCACAGGTACAGCTGTTAGAAAGGTTGGTGTGGCCGCCCGAGGACGACAACTGCAGGGGATGACCGATATATCAACCTGCAGGCGAAAAAATTTCGACAGCAGTCAGCAAGCGCCATTGTTCAGAAACTGTACAGCAACAGGTCGACAAGTGTAGCGGTTTACTGTGGCCAGACGCCTTCACAAAGGGGGCCTATTCACCCGCCGTCCTGAACGCTGCCTCCCGTTGAAAGATGGCCACCGAAGCCACCGTTTACAGTGGGAGAGAGAGCACAAAAACTGGACAACTGATCAATGGAGTCGTGTTCTCTTTACGGATGAGAGTCGGTTCAGTACCAGAAGCAATTCTCAACGCGTTTTTATTTGGAGAGATCGGGACCCGGTTTTATCCCAGTAACATCAAGGAAAGACATCGTTACGGTGGTCCTGGAGTTCTTGTCTGGGTTGGCATTATGCTGAACGGCGGAACTGTGCTTCCCATTTTCGACAGAGGGTCTGTAACCGGGGATGGCTATTGTGATGAGGTACTTCTTCCCCATCTGCATCTTTTCCGAGGTGCCATTGGCCCAGACTTCATCTTTATGGATGACACTGCACTGCCACATCGCACTCTAGCTGTTGAGGAGCTGCTGGAAAGTGAAGATATCACTCGAATGGATTGTCCAGCGTGCTTCCCAGATTTAAATCCCATCGAACATGTGTGGGATGCTTTGGGGAGACGTATTGCCACACGCTCACATCATCCGCAGTACAACCAACAACTCAAACAGATGTTGATTGAGGAATGGGCACTCCTACCTCAAGAAATGTTGCACCAGCTGGTTCTGAGTATGCGGAGACGGTGGAAAGCAACCATTGTAGTAAGGGGAGGGCATATACCATATTAAAGAACATCTGCTTGTTCTTCCTGTTGGATAGACAGTCATGAGTCACGATACTATGCGTTCAATAAAGCTTGTTTTTGTTTGATTCCATACCGTATGCGTTGTATTCCTTTTTCAGCGCCAATGCTTTCGTCATCCTTTACGTACATAATACTCTCCCTCATTTCAGAATTTCATGTCTCTCAGATGATTTTTCGTGAAGTTATGGCAATAAACCCACCTGTTGCTTAAGTTTTGCACACCAGTGTAGTTTCCCAATCGATTTTTTTCCCTATGTAAGAGACGTTAGTATGTTTCTACAAATATAATGAATATTAATCAAGTACACCGTATCTGAGTTTGAAAAGTAGTCTTAAGGCATATGGAGACTCTTCATAATCCTTCGATGAAAATTCAATGTCCCTGTACGATACAATCAATCTACAGTGATACGAACGAATAATTCGTGCATACTAGAAAGCAGAAATGTAGCTTCGTCGGAATATGAGCGTAAGAACAGATATGCCGTGAGCAAGAAAATGACTGACTGAACTTCAAAAACCAAGATTACGAGCACAAGAATCAAGGATAATTTCTGTTGTTGCAATGCGTTTCTTCCTGGGTTACATACAGAAGACAAGAGATAGATGAACAGAAACATAAAATACAATCACAGAAGAAGATTGACTTTCTTACAAACGATGATCCCAGCAGAGAGCAGAAGGGGTGCACTGCTTTCCACTTCGAGACGGGAATCCATTTCATGTGAAAGTGCGACTTCTTTTCCTGAAGATACATCCATGCCTTATTCGGGATTTGTACCCTAGCCCACTCGATTACTAGCCAGCTGTCAAATTCACCATACTGGCTGGGTGGCATCAAGGACAATAACGTAACATTATCTGTCTTCAAATATTATTCGATGCCATCTACCGCTGAAAAGAAAAGTAATTAGGCTTTGTTTGCTATGGATATTTCAATGTACAAAATAGTCAGGTGTTGCTGCAATTGTAAGTTGAACAATCCTACCTACAGAACTACAGTGTCAGGACATCCTCGTCAATATGGCAAAATAGAGTAAGCATTGCATTATGAATCGCTCGATAAATACCTGCGGTGAAGAAGGTATGCTGTAGATTAAATTTAAACTCAATTCCTTCCATAGATATGGTGCGAGAATGTGAAGGGGAGTACCAGCTTAGGTGTCGTCACATGAGCATGGTTTAAAATTGCGAGTCCTATTGGTAATAGCCATCGTGTTGATTTGAAGTGGAATTCGAATAAAAATATCAAACATCCATTCTCTCCAGAGAATTCAAGAGTGTACTTCTATTAGATTTAACTGATTTAACGTGGATCACGGCGAAGACATGTTTGGTTTCTCGTGTCACCAAGACAAAAAAAAATGCCAACAACCAGTATGTAGCCAAGACTTCCCAGCTACCATTACAAGGACAGGATCTGGAAGTTCAAATAATAGTACATAAGTCGGGTATCTTGTATAGTTTTATGGTTCCCGTTGGTTACAATCTCCATGTTTTTGAAGTCCCTCGAAAATAAAGATCCATTTTATAGTTTAAAACTATTTCGATATTATAAAAAATTAATCAAAATAGAAGGTTTTATACGTGTTATTATAATAAGCTCACACATTTTTCACATTGGGCTTTATATGTAACATGCGACACATTTCTGAACCCAATTCAATTTCGCAATATGTTCCCAATATTTTTTGACGTTTCAATTCTTTTCTTTTTTTTTTTTTACTGGAGTCTCTTGTCCTATTTTAGAAAGTAAGTTGTACTAGTTAATCGATTTTAGGGGTAAATCGTTGAAACCCGAAATGGAGAAGCGTATC
Organism: Trichonephila inaurata madagascariensis; assembly: GCA_019973955.1. Taxonomy (NCBI): domain Eukaryota; kingdom Metazoa; phylum Arthropoda; class Arachnida; order Araneae; family Nephilidae; genus Trichonephila; species Trichonephila inaurata. Next base: position 18,898 of record BMAV01010264.1, read on the forward strand.
ATTTTCTCCCACCCACCTCCTTTCACCGAACGTAACTAAAACTGAAATGGAAGCAAGTAATAAAAGGACAGACGTATCTAAAATACACCCAAAATAACTGAACTCGTATCGATCTCATTGACTGCATTAAAAATACTAGGTATATCAAAAATGAAATATTTCAGGACCTATGGAATGAAAGCAGATAACTGCTCAAAAAAGAATTTATTTTACAAATGCGTTACCAATACCAATTATGTTCCATGAAAACATTTACCATATATAATTTTGGCACTTTTAAGACATAATTAATCATATCAATAAGAATAATTGAAAACAGTCTAATTAAAATATCGTATAACTTTTTGATTTGTCGTTTAAGTGCTTTTTGTTTTAATTTAAGAGAGGATAAAACGTCTCTCTCTCTCTGTATGTGTATATATATACAGTAGAACCTGTATTTGTGCGGTCTTTTTTATGCAATTTTTCATGTGTGATATTTTTTTATGCGATGTATGAATTTCAATGGCTTTGGTGCAACTGTAATGTTTTCTATCTATTTACTAGAGGTGTAATGGAGAATATTCGGACCCCTGAAAGTCAGGTTTCCCCTTTAATATTTGATAAATTGGGTAAATAGGTGTTTAGCGTTCGACAAGCATTGGGCTCCTAGTCCTATCCCCCGTGATAGGACTTAATGGCCTTGGCTCCATTATATAAGTTTTCTATCTTTTTACCAGTGGTATAACGGAGAATGTTAGGATCCTCCCTGAAAGTCAGGTTTTGCCTTTAATATTTTATAAATTGGGTAAATACGTATTTAGCGTAAGTCAGACCTTGGGCTCTAGAGTCGGGCCCCTCCCCGTGATATGCGGGGGTGTACGTTACGCCACTGAAATGTGGACACTTCAAGACTATTTGTTCATTTGTTATAGATAGTCTCCCGACAATGCGTATTCAGTTGCTTTCTCTCAACGCTCCAGCTGCCAGTGCTTGATTGAAGACGAAACTTTCTATGACAGTGACATTATCAATAGTTTGATAAATTATGAAGACGGACAAGAAGCCGGATTCTTTGAGAGCGGATAAAAATATGCAAGGATCCAGCTTTTTCCAACAAATTTTACGGCTTTTTTCAAAAAGATCCCCGAAAAGAAGAAAAAAAAATTTAAAAAAGGGCTTAAATCATGTAAAAGCTGGTTATCTTGGCTTTTTAAAAAAGCAACAGACCACTCGTCTTTCGTCACAAAAACTTATCGCTTACTTTACGTTGCCAAAAAATAAATCAATTGAAATTGCACTTTTAAGTGATGAAAGCACAATTTTGAATTTATTCATTACAGGACTTGGGATTACGATGAATAGGGATGAATTATATATGTGCATTTTAAAGACTTATCCTTATATACAATGAGAAAATATGTTTTTAAAATGTTTCAATGAAAAATATCAATTTTATTTTTGTTATGGAAGTACTCTTGCATAAATTTCGTAAGTAATTGGATATTTTAAAAATGGATTTTTTTATGCTTTCCCCTTATCCCCCCAAAAAAATTTTTTTTGTATTTTCAACGAATTAGTTTGTTTTATTTAAGAATTTATGAAAATTTGAATATTTTTTGTGCGTTTTTTTATGAGGTCCCTATCTACTGCACAAAAACAGGTTCCACTGTACAGGGAAATTATTGACTATTTTATTTTTATCACACTTCGAGTCAACCCGATGACGATTATAAATGAATCCCGTAATTTTGAACCATGGTCAAATGACTACACCTAAGCAGACACATCCCTTCTGTAAATTTCCTCCCCACATTAATGGGGGGGCTTTGAGTATTGACATATTTATTGTACATCATCCCCTGTACATTTCAGGGTTTCAATGAGCAATTAATAATACAATTCTTGCTCTCTCTTGCTATTTTGCCGTGAAGGACCGTACATTGTAGTGTTGCAGTTAGAATCACTGAAATCTCAATCACAGTCGCACACAACTGTGGTATACAGTGAAGCAATAACATCAAAAAAGCTTTCATGAATGTTCCGTTCTGTTGCAAATGACGTCTTTTTGTGATTTCACACAGTTATTATTGCGTAACAGACGTGTTTGTGATTTCGATGTTGAAGAGCTATCAGTCATTGTCATGCATACAGCATACCTGTTCTTAAAAGGATTTTTATACAAAACTGGTTCGTTTCTTCCTTCTGGTATAAACCAATTATCCGTTCGTATCAGTGTCAATTGATTTCATTGAACATGAGTACCGAATTTTTCTTTGAAGTGCTTCGAATCAGATACGGCGTGCTAGTCTGACTTTAATACTTTTTGACATAACATCACTGTCATCTTAATCTTTTTTTTAGTAAGCGGAAAATCTATGCTGAATGGAGCCATAAAAGATGAAACGAACTCTCCAATATCAACGCAGATTAAATCATGAAATATATAGGATTTCCTAACATATGCCAAATCATCGGTTTTCAAACTATTATCCGAGGAACATTGGGGAAATTTCCCAAACCCGCCTTTCTGGGGAAAACCAAAGGGTTTCTCATTAAATTTAATTTTTCCCCCTTTTTTTAAATTTCCCCTAGCCCCCCTCGGGGAAAAAAATTGAAAGATGTATCATCTTAGACTAGACATGTAAATTACCACCTTCCCCAGTGAAGAAATTATGCTAGAATATATTCGATCAAGAATATTAAGTGGGGAAAGGATGTTCAAAATATTTGGTTCTGCGATATCAGGTTGATATATTAAACGAGCTCTCGCGGAAATTGAAAGTTTAAGAACCATTGTGTTAATTGATAAAATGAATGCCATTTTTAGATGTTACAGTATGTTCAAGTATGCTGTATGGCGCTGTTTTTGTAACGCAAACACAAGATTTATTTGTGTGGGATTTCAGTGGTAGGTGAGATGCGATGAGTGAAATGTAATGTGTATCTGCTATCTTACACCTGAATGATTCACTGACTCTTAGGCTTGTTTGACTTAGTATCGTGTCTTGTGAAATTAAGATTTTTCTTTTATCACATAACTTATGATTAAAATTTTTTGATTAAAAATATTTCTTTGTAGGATATGAATCGTTCCATTTATAAAAAGTGTGACATCCTAACCACGCCACAGTCTGGTTTATGATTACTAAAACGTGGTTACAGCATTATTATAAATATGGAGATAATTTAAATTTCCCAAAGTTTATATAAAACTCCAGTGATTTTAGATTGTCATAAAATAACACCCTAAAAAAAATAACACTTGGTCACTTAAAATATAGAAAGAAAACTGAATCTATTATTTGATCAATAATTATCAATGGGTGACTGTGCTTATTATGGAAATTTTTTTTCTTTAAACTTTTTGAATGGTAGATTTAATTTTTTGTACCCTTATCGTAGTTCCATTTTGCTTAAAATTACTTGGGTTTCCCTTGGGAAAATTGTTTCCGGGAAACTTTTTACTATTTCCCAAATTTTTTTTTTTTTCAAAAAATATGCCCTTTAGTAACATTGTATAATTAAAATTTTTTGAATCCTGATTCGAGAATGCTTGAGTCGAGAACGAGGCAAGGCCCCTTCGATGCCATGGCCTTTGTCCCGGGCCCAGTTGACGCATTCTATAAACGTTTCCGATTTGAACCATATGTTCTAGGGGCAAGCCTTCATATACAGATTGACATTCTGTGGTACATATATTCTCTTAAAAAATACTTTAAGAATTTCTGGTGATTTCATTAGGAAAACTTTAACTTTAGATGAACACTTTAACACATTCAGTGTAACTATCGATTTCGTACGGACGGAACTCAAATGTGCATAAAATTGACTCTCACCTATTTCCCTTAGAGTCTTCGGAGCTGTTTGAGGAAGAGGGATCAATGATCAAACGAAGACGAATTGCCGGTAAAACGTTTGGTTATTTGGCTGTCAAATTCGTACGTCTCATTCGACGATTCATAAATCTTCAAAATGGGTTTTCGCGAAAGCGAATCGATGGTTCGGTGCTTAGGCAGGTGTATTCATTCGCGTAGCGAGGAGAAAGGAAAACAAATAGAGCGTAAAAAAAAGGATATGTATGTATAAATAAATGCAATTTATGTTGGAGGAAGTGAGTGTAATATTGTTTTTCTGTACTTAATACAAGCTGTATTTAGGTGTGGAAATATGAATCACATGAATAATGAATTTTTATGCTCATTTTAACCCTAAAGTGAGCGTTCGTACTTTTTTATTGTAAAAAGTAAAGGAGCGCTTACATTGTTTTAAAGACGATGTATGTGCCAGTGTTATTAAAATGCAAATTTATTGTTATTTTATTCTAATTCGACAATTATTTTACTCGTATATCACACAGTATGCGTTTTATAATAAGTTCTTATTAAATCGATAAATATATAAATTCTGAATTAGATTCGTTAGATATGAAATATGAATAACTGAAATGGCACAAGAATACATAAAATGCGTTTCTGAATGCTATTTTTTTTTTTATTGAAAACAATTATAAAATCCCCGTGCACCACAAAGTATCACACGGGGGTTACAAAGTAAGTTTTAAAAAACACATTCAGGAAACAAAAATAATAATAATAAATATTGAGGTTAAAAAAAATATTTAAACTTCACAGAAATTTTGAAAATTTCGGGAAAAGGGGGAAAATTTGGAGGCCAATTTAACCAAATTTGGGGTCTTTCTTTTTTCTGGCCTTTGGGAAAACAGAAGGATTATGTTCTACATTTTTTTCGCCCCCAATATTACAATCAAATGAAGATGACGGAGCTAAATTAAATTTGTTCAAGTAGCTTTTGAAATTACCATGACCAGTGAGAAATTGATCTCTGAATGCTATTGTACTCAGAACATTATGGGTATAATCAAATGCAGTTTATGCAAGAGTATTATAAAATAATTTAATTAGCAACCACTCCCCCCAGTGTCTTAAAGCAATTGTTCAGCTTAGCAATTAAATCAGTTGTTGAGTTTTCAAAAAGAGTTAACAAATTTAAATAGTTTATCATACGTATTAACATATCAGAGGTAATGCATGGTAACAATTTTGCTATTTGATTTCCAAAAACCTCGTTTTAGCGAATCTCTAGTAACCAAAACGAGCATACCTACCAAATTATAAATCTGCGCATTCAATAGTTCAAAATCTGGATTTTTTTTTTCTAAGATTCCTTCCAATGCTCCTTGGGAGTAAATTAACGTAAAACTCGTTCTTAGTGGATCTTTACTCAACAAAAGAATAATGGTCCCCAAATTTCACACTTTTAGATATATAATAGTTCACAAAATGGAATTTTTGTTTTTCATACCCCACCCTTAATCCACCTTGTTAGTTGATTAACGTAAAATTTATTAACGGGTCTCCAAGCAAAAAAATTAACATGCTCACCAAATTTCAAGTATGTAGGTTTTTAGTTTAAAATTGGGAATATACTTATTTCTCCTTCACCCCTCGCAACTCTCGGTGAGGGTTGAATTTCACAAAATCCCTTTTGTAATCAATTTCTATCGAGGAAAAGAACATGCTTGTCCCTCTTAGCCTGTGGATCTAATAACTCGAAAACGGGCATATTTATCTATAGTACCCATCAACCTCTCGCAACCCATTTGAGGTCAATTTTCGAAAAAAAATTTATTTTAAAGTAATGATCCATGAAAAACATTATGGCTGTCAAACTTCAAGTCTAAGTCTAATAGTTCATAAAATAGCGGGATGAGTAAGTAGCTTTTCTCCTTTATATTCATAGATATAAACACATGTACATACTACATATACATTTATGTTTGTATTCCTCCTTTTTTTTTAACGTGTTTACGGAGAAATAATCCGTTGTGCAGTAGATTAATGGAATTTTAATGCTCTTTTAAGGTATCCGACTACGTTCGGAACCGTGAATTTGCAAAAGCGCATAAATGTATAATTTTCATTATATTTAGTGTCATTTAGATTAGAATACAAGTATAAAATTGTTTTAAGGACATTTTGACAAAAAATTAACTTAGAATAACTTTTTTTCCAAATCTCCTTTTGTAAAAAATGCTTCTATTGTATTAATATTTTGCTTGTATTCAGCTCAGACTTCTGTACAGAGGCTCAACTAGAATATTTGAAGTGCATAACTTGGAAGTCGATTTATCCATGTTTTACGAAAACAAAAGGGAGAAATTTTAAGAAAGTACGCCGATAATTATTTCAAAAGGTTGTAACGCTGAAAATAATGTGAATTTTTCAAAAACCATAGTTGAGCCTCTGTACAGATATCTGAGCTATATACAGGCAAAATATTAATACAAAAGAAGCATTTTTTTACAAAAGGAGAACATTTGGAAAAGGATATTCTAAGTTATTTTTTTGCCAAAATATTGTATTTAAGTAGCTTTTTTTGTCATAATGTCCTTAAAACAATTTTATGCATGTATTCTAATTTAAGTGACACTAAATATGAAAATTATACATTTATGCGCTTTTTTAAAATCATGGTTCCGAACATAGTTGGATACCTTAATTAGAGAAACTAATGTGCACGTTTAATCTGTACAGGTTCGAAATCTTTACGTTAGCATGGTGCGGCATACAGAGAATGAGATACTAGCTCATGTGTCATTGTCAATTGACTTAGGCTTAAAAATTACCAGGCATCTTGTCAATAGTCCTAGTGTAGCCTCAAAAGATGACATTATTTGAACAATCAAACCAATTACAGTGATAAATTTTCAACTAGAATTATTACCAGTTTCCTTAAGAATTCAAACTTTTTGGTTGATTTATACATTTATTCTATTCAAATGCAATTAGAAGTTCGAAATTTACCGTACATTTCTTCAAAAGTCAGACTATTTGGGAGTTATAAAGTGTTTCTTAAGAAATTACTTTTTTTATTTGCGTAATTTTAACCCTAGCTTATAGGATCTTGAGATTTTTTTCTCTCTTTACTTAATGCTTTTAATCTAAAGTGGTTTTAACCTTATGAACAAAATGGTTGATATAAACTTGACTGTCTTTTGGAAAATCCTTTGCTAAATGCGCCGATACATAATCTTCCATTGAAAACATAAATCTAAAGTACTGTCATACCTTTTTCACAAATAATCAAATAAGGAATAATAAATAAATGACAACCAAATACATACTTTTCAAAGTATTCAATAAATGAATAAAAATTATGCTTAAATATTACCAACATAGATGTGTTTCTTTTTCTTCTGCCTGTAGATATCGAATGATATATTTCTCTTTCTAACTCTTAAACTTTAGACATTGGAGATTTTGTTTTAAGGTATATCCGAGAGAGAGAGAGACTAGGTTGAAAAAGTGCTTTTTAGGTGTTTGGTGTTTGGGTCATTAGGAAAAACATAAATTTATTATTGAGGAAGAAGGACTAATACATAAAACTAGAGAGTTTTTTAAGTTATTTTTATAGCATTTACTTTATCTAACTAATATAAATATTTTTTAATTCGTTTTTTGAATGAACATTTCATGATAATTTGTGCACACCAAAAAAGGGATATCATTTAAATAATCGAATCGAATGCAATGAAATTTATAACATATACGCTATGGGCCCTTCAAAGTGTAACAAACCGCAGGTTTTAAGACAGCTACATTTAATCACATTTCACAGCCATTTTTAGCTTAGAACATGCAGTAATTTTGATGAAAAATCATGAGCATTAAATTTAAAAGCTAATAAAATATTTATTTCTTAAAATATTTTTATCCTGTGGTTTGTGACACTTCAGAGGGATCAAGAAGTATATCAATGAGAGATGTTAAAATTGCATAATGTGTAATTTATTTTTATTTATCACGTTTTTCTTAACTAAAGAATTTTGCTAAATTGATCTTAAAATATTTTTTTAAAAAAAGAGTGATATATGTTAGTTATTTAATAATTATGACTTTTTAAGCCTATTTATGTTCTTTAAAACAATAAAAGTATTCAGAAAATCAATTTTTTAAAAATTTATCTCCGAACCTAGTCGGATATCTTAACCCCTTAAATGGCTTACCCGTACACCGTATGAGATACCAAAAGTGGTTACGACTGGTTTACTTGTAAACTGTAAAAACACTTATATTTTCTTCTTTATATCTTTGATTTGCACGTATTTTTAATTCTTATTGTGTGATTATTAGAGTCAGCGTTTTAAAGAGATACAGTTTTCCCATGGTATTGAAAAAGTTCTCATCCGGGATTTTCTGTGTGACGAAGAAAGGAAATATTTCATTGAAAATAGAAATTTAGATTCTTAAGAATATTCAATAGCAAACAGGAATTTGCAAGGAAATGTGCAATTTGCTGCTTGATAAGAAATGAAAATAGTAAGATACTCTAAAAATATCAATATTATCGCTGTCCGCATTGCAATGTAACACTTAGTATTACACCATGCTTCAAGTTCTTCAAATTGTGTGGGCACAAACACACATACAAGCCTCAACCGTATGAAAAAGATAAAAGTATAGGAAATTTTTTGTAAGTATGATATTTCTTTTAAGATGTACGGAACATTATTCATACCACGCAGAGTGTACTCATAAAAGCCAATTACCGGTCTGCGAATTGGGGTCGCGGGGGTTGGAATCTACTGACTTAAGAAGTTTAGGGAGTTATGTTCTAAAATGTCATTATATTGTGTGTGTGTGTGCTTCCAAATAATCTTAAAGGTAGTAATTGAATATACATATATTTTATGGATTTTTGTGAATGCAGTGGATTTACGGAAAATAATACTAGTGCAAATAATTATTTCAATTTCATTGAATCGTTAGTTCCTTCCAGAAATTTATTTCAATATATAATTGCTGTATTGAAAATATTTAATTAGTAAAATTTAGCTTATTTCCAGTGTTTAAATTTAGTATTTTACTATTATTTCACAAGTAAATGTTTAGTAAAGCTTAAGGTATCCGACTACGTTCGGAACCGTGATTTTGCAAAAGCGCGTAAATGGATAATATTTATGATATTTAGTGTCACTTAGATAAGAATACATGTATACAATTGTTTTGGGACATTTGACAAAATTATTTAAATACAATATTTTGGCTAAAATTAACTTAGAATAACCTTTTCCAAATGTTCTCCTTTTGTAAAATGCTTCTATTGTATTAATATTTTGCCTGTATATAGCTCAGACCTCTCTACAGAGGCTCAACTAGAATTTTTGAAATGCATAGCTCGGAAGTCGATTTATCCAAGTTTTACGAAAACAGAAGGGAGAAATTTTAAGAAAATACATCGATAATTATTTCAAATGGCTGTAACTCTGAAAATAATGTGAATTTTTCAAAAGTCACATAGTTGCGCCTCTGTACAGAGGTCTGAGCTATAAACAGGCAAAATATTAATACAATAGAAGCATTGTTTACAAAAAGAGAACATTTGAAAAAAAGCTATTCTAAGTTAATTTTTTGCCAAAATATTGTATTTATATAATTTTTTTGCCATAATGTCCTTAAAACAGTTGTATACATGTATTCTAATCTAAATGACACTAAATATCATGACAATTATCCATTTATGCGCTTTTTTAAGAACATGGTTCCGAACGTAGTCGGGGATACCTTAAAATTATCCAGATAAAAGTGTAAACAGATTTTTCCTTTTAACTTTACCTCAGTAAAGTAATTTTGGCTACATTCTTCACATCTCAATAGTAAAACATCATTCAGAAACACGTTTATATAAATTCTTTTAAATGATAAGTAGATACTCGGCTTACTAAATGGAATTAGTTTTATCCACTCTAAATAACACTTAACTTCTTTTGAACATAAAAAACGTTATACGGAGAGAATCGTTGAAAAATGTCCTGTAATCTATCTGCATTTTTTCTCACCAGGGGCCAGCTAAATTTTTTCTTGTATCCAAAAAATAACAAGGGGAAAAAACGTAAAGAACATATTTTTTTATTTTCAAAACAAGTCACCTTTTATCCGAATTGAGTGGGTGGAAATGTTAACTTGAACTTGTCAAAAACTGTAAGAGCATAGAAACTGCAAGATGACAAGGTATCCATTCCTGCCACAAAGAGGTACTCAGACATTTGATTTGAGAAGAAAATAGAGCGTATTTTTTATAATATTCTATGTGTGTGTCAGCGGTATATATATTTAAAACTTTTATAATTTGAAACAATCCTAACTATCTAATTATCGTTACATTTACAAACAACTGACTGATCGACCGCCATCGTAAAAACTTATCACTGACTTTGTGGTGACAAAAAATAAATGAATTTACTATGTATCTTCAAGTGACGAAAGCGATTTTGAACCAATTCATCACAGGAAGATGCGTGTTTTGGATTATGATGAATATCAATGAATTGTGTACGTCAGTGCTTCTCAAACTTTCAATGCTGGCGCCCCCCTTTTCAATCACAATTTTTATCGCGCCCCCCTTATTAATTAATAATGTAGTGAATGCAATGATAATGCACTTTGACGCTTAAGCTATAATACGCGATCTTAATTATAAACCATACAAATAAATAACGTAAGTATTAAATTTTGTATACGTTACTTTAAGAAAAAAAAAAAAATTAAGTAATAGGATAATTATTATGTTATTTTTCCTTTCTCTAATTTTTAAATTGAACATATTGCAAAATGCGGTGGCTGCTTAGAAGACAAAATATAGATATCAGCTAAATATAGAAAAAGAACTCAGAGGGTCAATTTCTAATCATAAGCATTCCTTATAAAAACTTTGCTTTCCAAGACAAGCCCATGGAATTCGTTAATACTTATTAAACTTGTGTGTTCTTAATTTAGTATTAATTAATTAGTTATAAAATACTCTGTGCAGCACTGATACATTAAAAGTATACCGGCTGAAGTGTCCGCTCTTTGCACGAGTTCATTTATAAGAAAATAAAACATTATTGATATAATAGCTGAATTGTAAGGAGAGTAAAGCCAAGTGCGCGACAATGTTTACAAAAATGTAAAATGATTTTTTTAAAATGATTGCTTCAATTATAATTAGTTTTAAGCGAATTGTAATTTTAAGCCTCACAGAATTAGCATTTATAATTGATGTTAAATAATGAACAATAATTTAAAATTCATATGAAGAATAATTGTATTATTTTTAATATTTAAAGCGAAAAGACTTCATGTTTTAACCCGGGAGCAGGCGCGTACTCGATACGGCTGAGAGGGGTGATTGAGTCACCCCAATCCTTTTTTTTTTTATATATATATATAATTATTTTATTGTACACGATACAAATCGTGATTCCAGAGAATAATTTAATTAAGAGGAAGCAAACTTACCTACTTTCCAGAACTTTCAATTTTTTTCTTTGAACAAAAACTTTTTGCCAGAATTAACGATTTTGTTATTTGTGTGTCCTGCGCGACCACTTCCGGAAAAAGTTTTGGCCTTTCTTTCAAAGTGCCCCGTGATTTTCCAAATATCATAAAACTTTTGGGGAAAACCCAACAAGAAATATAAATACATTATTTTACAACTTCCCTAAATGAGAAACAAACACATAAGAGAGGGTCATAACTAACTGTACCAATAACTTAGAAGGTCAAAATATTATCCGAAAAAAAGGGATTCAGCAAAAGTAATATTTAAAAAAATAAACACAGTGATAAATTTTTTTATGTTTTTAAATTTTTTTTCTATTTGGGGTCTGGGTTTTTTTTTTTTTCCTCTGTGAAAGAGAGTAAAAATCATTATCATGAGATTACAGCAAATAAAATAAAAGTTTTTTTTTTGGGTTTTTTTGGATCAAAGATATAATTAGGTATTGAAGAATTTTTTTATTTTGAGATGACTTATATCGCCTATAAATTATATCAGAGTAAAAGTGCATTTCTTACTATGTCTGAAAATATTTTGTTTTAATTATTCCAGTAAATTAATTATTTTTAAATCTTTTTTTTTCGATATGTTCGCGCCCCCGGGCGCCCCCTCAGGGGGCGCCCTCAGTTTAAAGGGAAAAACTGGTGTACGTAATTTGAATAATTTTCTATGTATACAGACCGAAATTAAATCTTTTTTAAATATGCTTCCTTGTGCAATTTAATTATTTATTTATTTTGGAAGCACTTTCTCATGTATTTCGTAAATAATTGGCGCATTTTCTAAGTGCGAATTTTTTCATGCGGTCTCTTTCCTAAGCACAAAAAATAGGTTTTACTGTACTTTTAGATAAGTATTATTTGTGCAATAATTCTGCAGCTAGTAGTTTTGTTTACTTTCATTTATACTGTCCCTTTATCTACGTTAAGAATCGTGATTTTATAACAGGGCATAAATAAAATTAATTTTTTTCTGATATTTAATGTTACTAGAATAGGAATATACATACAATATTGTTTTAAAAATATTACATATTATTATTTAAAAATTTTTTTGGCCAAAAGTGAAGAGAAAATGACATATTTTCAAACATTTACCTTTAAGGAAATTTTTTTCTAAGGCAATATTTTGCTTATATATATATATAATCTATAAGGAATTGGACAAGAATTTTTGAAATTCAATTTAATTTTAAAGATGCGATCAATTGTAATAATAACGAATGATTTCTGTTGTAATCATAACAAAAAATAAGGCAAACATCTTAAAGGAGCTATCTCTTGTTGCAGGGGAAGAAAAGACATCGTTTCTTTTCCTAAATTGACAACACTGCATATGAAGTTATTTAATTCAGTTGACAAGCCATAATTAGAAAGTCAATGTAACAAAGGTAGGTTTGTTATTATTTTTTTAATAAATTTGAAATGAATGTGTTTCTTCATACAAAGTGCTTCATATTTGCCAATCTTTATTTTTCACGACTTTTACCTTGAATCATTTTTAAAGCGTTTGTGTTGTATTTTTGTATTGCAATTTAATGTATACTGATTTTAAAATTGTTTTCTCTTTGATAAATAAACAGCTATATGTACGTAGGAAAGAAACTCTTTAAAACGCTTTCCTTACCTTCCTTCTAAACTGAAATTCACTTATTCTAGCAGTTTTGGAAACAATTTTTAAGACTTGAATGAGAAAAGGATTCATAAAATCGTTCGGCGGAATATTCATTGCACCAAAATTCATTATTTTTGGGTGTATGAAAAATTTTGATATGGAATATTGTATAATAATAGTTCCAAAGACTCTCTCACTACATTACTCGATTCCTTTTTTACATATGTTGAGCTGACAGAATTATGTGTTTTTTTTCTGCTCGAAATAGCTGTTTTTTCGACATAACTGAAAATGTGAATATATGTTAATTTTAACTTTTTGAAACACTAAAATTATTATTTGGGCACAAATTCTAAAATTTTGCCAAATATACTCTACTATTTTTTCAACCACTTGCTAGGAGAGCAGACGATTTTGTATTATAGTTATGTTTTATCCCAGGGTTTAAGGAGAGTTAAAAATAAATTTCTGTTATCTCTTTATAACGAGGTAAAGTTCTTATACTGTTTGCGACAAATATGTTTTTGAGCTTCACATTCACGAGACTGGACTTTTGAACTTATTTAAAACTTTGCGATATGAAGAAAGTAAAAGAAAGAAGTATTTTAATTAAACTTCGCAAAATTAAAGAAAATTCACTATTTCTGATTTTCATTAATCCTTTAACTGTCACTGGCGTATATATGTCTCACGCGACCAGTGCATTAAATACCCCTGACATATATGTATGTCTTTGTGAGAAATATGATCCTTTTCTTGGTGCTACTATTAGTAAAATTATTCCGAAGGCTTTTGTATGCAATAGAATGACTTTGAATGTGTTTAAAATGGATTTACTTGCTCCAGTAAAAATGCTGCTTATTTATGCTTTTCCATTTTCCCTCTAAAACACCGTATACGTAAACCTGCGTGAAAGAAGCTTGCACTGGGGCGTAACTTTTAATCCGCAGTTAATGAGTTAAGTTATAATTTTTTGATATATTGTTTTGATTTTGTATGAGTAACTGTGGTATCTGAGTGGAATGGGACAAAATCCATGTGACGTCATGGTCACATGATAAATGCGGTTACGTGTTTTCAACTAATAAATTGATGTACTTCGCAGGTAGCAATTTTTGATTTTTGCAGAAAATTTATTTTACAATGTACATATTTGTCAAATGAAATAACGCACATTGATGACAGAAAGCGCTTGATTTAAAGTGTATGTATGATTTTTGGTTTTGAGTAAGTTTTTCTGAAGATTATTAACACTTTGAACATCTTCCGCAATTTTCAAATGTAAAAATTTTATCTAATTTATATAAATAGAATACCAAATGTAAGTCTATTGTCAAATTTGAAATTAATGGAGGAACATAAAATTGCGTTTATAATGTGATCATGATGATTTTAATTCATTGTGTTTGCTTCTGTTTTTTTTTTTGTCCAAATGAATTAATTAGGTGTGCAATGTGGTTGATAGTTTCTATGGCCTAGAAAAAGGAAGCAACGAATAAATAATTTAATAACTAAGACGAATATTATTTATTTTATCAAAATTTACAAGAATCAGAAAAAATTAAGAAATGGACTTAACGCATTGGCTTCTGAGCGACTCAATTATTAAATACATTAATAATGAATCTCAGTAGTTATACATTTATAAGTATATTATATCAGTGTTAATGTGTACTGTATGTATTGTATTTTTATTATGTTCGAATACATGTTTTGTTTTGCTTCCTTTCAGTAAATTTGTAATTTTTTAAATCCTTACTTTTGACTTTTCAAAATCTGCACCCCTTCCCCTTGTTGGCTATCATGCCCCCTTAGGGGGGCGTAGAAAAGCTGCCCTATAACAAAGAAAAAAACCTATCACTAGGTGGCGATTTGCTAAATTTATTTAAATTACTTCTAATTAGGACAGCTACTGTATTATATTTACGGTTTTTTTTAATTTATTTATCTATAGAGGTTCAAAACTAAATAAGATAAGGACATCACATTAGTATTCATTCATTTTTAAAATACGCTTCTTCAAGTAAACAAGAAAAAGTTATGTCGCATAATTAAACCTATTAGTCAAATTAATTAAGTTTGAAATGTCCAAAGAAAAAAAACTCTTATTATTTTGAAGATACTTAAGATTGAATCCTCCGTCTCTTTTTCCACACTCAATCATGTCATTTACATACTGAATAATCTTCACTTTGTGTCTTCTTGATTAGCTTTTGATAAAGTTCCGAGAATTACCCCATAGAGAGAATATTTTCTTAAAAAAATAATTACATATTCCTACACAAGAAACTATTTTTGCTTCTTGTGTTTAAAATAAAATGGGAAGGGGCTTTTAGTAATTCGAAGGAGCTTTTTCGGCTTTGGTCTAGCGGTTATTTTTAATTCGTGAACTCAATGCTAACTGTATGGAAAATCTACTTTCCAAATCAAATCTACTTTTGTGTTTCAAATTAAAGAATTTTCAGATTTGGTTGATTATAGCTAGAATTTTACTGGACAAATTTTTTAATGATACTTGATATATCCCCTTAATGGTCGCGCAATTTTGAAGAAAACGGTCATAAAAATGTCCTTTTTTTTTAAAGAAAATGATATAAATCTAAACGCATGTTCAATATATGTATTTATTTTTAAATTTTGGGTAAATTATTAGCTTTGAATAAAAAGTTAAATTTTTTAGAAAACCAACATTTAGGGGTATTATGACTGAATGTTGGTTTTTCCGCCAAAGGAAAAAATTAAAAAAAAAATGTGTTAAGCTTTAAAAGAGAATTTTATTGCACTTATGCACAATATAAAAACACAGCAGTAATTTTTTCTTGTGAGATAAACTTCAAAGCATGGGATAAAAAAGCCAACATCACACGTAACAGTACTGATCCATCATTACTGCTTCAGATTCACTCTAACCAAACTTTCAAAACAATCAGTTATTTCAGGATCACTCTGATTCATTTAAAGTTAAAGAAGAATCCGATTCACTGCCTGACTAACGACTAACTCCATAATGAATACAACATATATATATATATGATTTCAAAGAACGCAATCCACGTGTAATTCCGAAAAAATGGAACTAAGTAACTGAGCTAAGGTTACAAAAACTTATCGCTAATATATATGTTTAATTGTGCTAACATCTAGCTTAGAATAAAATATCTATGTCTAAACACGTTACTAA
Source organism: Trichonephila inaurata madagascariensis (assembly GCA_019973955.1). NCBI lineage: Eukaryota > Metazoa > Arthropoda > Arachnida > Araneae > Nephilidae > Trichonephila > Trichonephila inaurata. The sequence continues at coordinate 35,015 of BMAV01010264.1, forward strand.
TAATTTGGTGAGAAATAAACATGATTCTGGGCATAAAAAATATATAGTTTAAACATTTTTAGTGAGTTACTTTTGAACAATCCAGCCTGGAAATATCACGGGCACGAGAGAGAGAGAGAGGGAAATTTCACCCGTGATATTGACTGGAGCAAGAAACAAGGGAAATATACATGGGGTTTAAAAAATGCAAAATAATAATAATAGTAATAATAATAACCATTCAACAATTGTATTACACATGCAAAATCATGCGTAACACTCACTAATATCAACTGCAGAATAGAACGAAAAAAATTGGGTAATAGGGAATATGGTCCCCTCTTACAGATAAAAGGGTCACTCCATATTGGAAATAAAGGTATTTATGTATTTCTTCGGTAAAATTAATTACACTCGTTCAGAAACACTGAGACGGGTTCATCGCGATTTCTACTAAAATTCCTTTTGGGTTTCTTTGGGGCCAGAATGGGAGAATTCTTTCCAAAAACTCAAGAAGAGAAGCGTGAAATATTCAAATTACGAGTATCATAAATAGTAGAAGTTTAGCGTACGCACACAGTGTGACTATGGGAAGTGAATATACGAGGTATATGTGTAAAAGTGCTTAAGCTTAAGTGAGAGGAAATCCCGCATAAAAGATTTAATCTATCCGTGCCAGTGTGTTCAGGTTAAAGGTGGATACCATTCCACAAGGATAGCCGCCGCGTCAGTTAGGATTCAAGCGAATTGTTGCCTACCCAAGTTAGAGCTGTAAGATCATTTAATTAAACTACTAGGAATGTGTATTTATTGAGATTAGAATTAGTCGGTAAAGTTAAACATAGTGGTCAGTTAAGCGATTATTTGGTAATACGTATTGTGTGTCTCCTCACCCCAGATTCACTTTGTTTGAATATTAAATGTATTATTGTATATTGTTTAAGTTAAGATCTTAATAAAGAGATATTAAGATTATGGCAACGCGTCTGGTTCTTCATTCACTACCACATCTCTAGGTAGCGAGGATAATGTAGAAGTAGGGCGACCCACGGGCTCCTGCTTTACAACACTCTTTTCAAACCTAGGGTGTTTCACCGAGAAGGATTGCGAGTTGCAATTACCCTCCCCAGAGCGTCCCATGCATGCTTCTAAGGAATGAGGTCTGGAGATATGATTGGTCAATTTATCTGGTGAATATCCTCATCTTCGAGAAATTCATAGACCAAGTACGCTCCATTTGGCCCGCATTGCCAACCATCAAAATAAAATCATGGCAACTGCATTCATAAAAAGACAAACACAGATCTCCAATGTCTCTTCTCTATACTTCTCATCAGTCACAGTTGCTCTTTGAAAAGGTGGAGGCCCTACAATATGATGCTCACCTAGAGCACCAAGCCTTCGCTGCTGTAATTGTTGATTTCTTGGACACTGGAGGGCAAGTAGCGGGTCCTTGGTGGTTTTCACCATATGAAAATTTGGCATTACGTTCACATATTTTCATATACTTTGACAAAATACGCCCATTTTCTTTATTTTTAATACCAGAGATAGATTAATACATCAATCTCAGTGAGATAAAGAGTGGTTGCAGTAACCATGCGGTTATGGCTAAATACTCATGATTGGTGAGACAAAAGTTCGAGGCCTAGTTCTATTAAAGGACCATCGTATAGAAGGACTAAGGGAAGTTCAATATGTTGAGATATAAATTCCTGATGTTGGTATGGTGTGGACATTTGGATTAGAACTTCTAGCTCTGGTATCATCCTTATCACTTGAGCATGAATCAAAAACGCGAGGTCTGTCACCATTATCCTATGGTTGGTTTACAATGGGACATAAATTAAAATCATATCAACTTAAACCAATAGCCTTTGTTTTGCTTCAGAGTGGGACTTTAGTAAAAATTAATCAAAAAATTATGTTTGAGTTAATATTTCTTTTTTTTTATTTTAAATAAACTATATCCAATCGTTATGCTAAGCGATATCTCTTTACTTATATATTTATGAATATTATAGAACACACATTCAAAATAAGTTGTTAACAATACTACATTTATTGAATAAAGTTTATTAATTTATTAATTTTTGGCAATATTTGGAGAAATTTGTTTTGATGTGAAGAATGCAGCACACACAAATTATAATAAATTTATTATAATTTTCCGAATACATTTTTAAGATTGATGAAATTTATGAAGTAAAATGTAATGTACATTTTACAATGTGATGGAATATTAGTGCTTTCATATTTTACACTTTTATTGTTTTATCAAAATTTTCAGCAACATTGCGCGCACACACAAAACCTGTAAATCAAAGATTGTTTGTTCTACAATTAAACCTTTAGTTCATATCTTTCACATTTGTATAAACGAGTGCTTCTAGAACTTTTAATATTTGCCATTCAAAAATCAGCCCCCCACCCCCTAACAATGTATTGCATTCAATAATACTATACTTCTGCGTATTTAAATACTATTTTAAATGATAAGGCTACAATACTACTTTAATCTCTTAAGTGCAACACTCGTCAATAAACGTCTAGCTCAGCCAATGTGTTAAATGCCCCGGACGTATATATTCGTCTTTCCGAACTATGATCTTCTATGTGCTCTGCTATTCATAAAATTATTCCGAAGAATTTGGAACGTAATAAACAGACCTTGACAGTGTTTGCGAAGGATTTATTTATTTCAAAGAAGGTTTTACTTATTTATACTTCTTTATCCCCCTCCCCTCTTAATACATCACATACTCGCGCCTACATGGAAAACCGCGGCATTGGGTAACGAATTGCGTAACTTTTAACCGGAAGTTCCGAAATTAATTAAAAACACAAAAAATTATCCAGATAAGTGTTCATTTTTTAAAAAAATGTTATATATATATATGACAAGACCATTTGTCAATGGTAATTATAAAACCTGTTCTAAACTTAGTATTGTTAAATTAATTATGAAATACATTGTGCAGTACTGATACATTTATAATTGTATTATATGAGTGTAAATATGTATTTTATATTTTAATATGTCAGAATGTAATTTGTCTGTTTACTTTCAGTAAATTAATAATTTTTGTTTAAAAAAACCTTTTGGTCTTCGACTTTTAAATATGCTCGCGCACCCCTCGTACGGTTATCACGCCCTTTTAGGGGGCGCGCCCCACAGTTTGAGAGACGCTGGTGTATCGCTAGAATTTAAACTTCCTAGATATCTCAGGCTTTTTTTTTCTGAAAATCATGTATCGGACGGAGAATTTTTTTCTGATATTATATTTTCCAGGGGAAAAAAAGAATTTTAAGTTTTTAATAATATGAAAAAGTAAATATTACGAGAAAACTTTTTAAGCCAATCTTTTTTATAAGTCTTAATTTTTTGTTTGGGGGGGTTCGTTATTTTTTTTTTGGGAAAAAGGGAATGAGCACTTTAATCCACCCCAAAAAAATGACCTTCGAATATGCCGAGCGATTTCTACTAATAAATATTGTGGTATTGCGATTTCCAGTTCTATATATTTGAATCTTTTTATATAAAAGAAAAAGATTTACTAAATCACTCACTCATCTCGAGATCTCCCGAATTAAAAAAACCTAGACATATGAAATTTAGTAAGCATGTTTTTTTTTTTAAAATTCCTAAAAAGAGCCCATTTTGCAGAAATAAAATTTCCGGGAAAAGGGGGTCATGGGGGATCAAATTAATTAAAAAAAACATTCCCGTGTTTGATTTATATTAGACCTACAAACTTGAAATTTGCTAAACAACTTTTTTGTTTTGTAAAGATCCGCTACAACAGGTTTTCCAAAAATCGATTGCCAAGGAGGATTAAGGGGGTGCATAGGTAGAAATCTCCATTTTTTAATACTATACACCTACAGACTTGAAATTTAGTAAGCTTGATTTCTAGTAGAGATTTACTAAAAACGGTTATTTTTGTAATTTACTCCCCAATGGGTTCCCGTGTGTGAGAAATAAGTATTCAAGTCCAAAATTAAGAGTTGAAGGAAACAGGAAGGAATATCGATGCTCTTTGAAAACCCAAAGGGATTTTTTAATTATTATTTAAAACCCCTTTAAAAAAGGGTAAAACAGGGCCCCCTCACGGAAGGCGTGGGTAATGTCTAAAACCCTATATGATCCTTTAAATATAATAGAAACTTATTTTCTTAATGGAATTTTCAAGGTAACTTCGGAAAAGGGGGAAAAATCTTTTCTTTTTTAAAGGAAAAATGAATTTTTCCAAAAGGAAATTTTTTTTTGGTTTAAAAAAATGGTTTTTTTAATTTTTTGTTGAACCCCGTAAAAAAATTTAAAACCAGGGTCGCCACCCCCCCCTCAAATCAAAAAAAAAGACCATGCTATTTTTCAGCCTTTTCAAATAGTTTAAATTGATTACAAAATTTATTTTGATCAGCAACTTATTTGGGAAAAGAAGTGAAGTTAATAGTTGTAGATGCTTTTTTTTACTTTTAACAACCGCATGCTTTTTTTTACCTCATTAAATAAAAACGAATTTCTGCTATCGTGTGGAATAGTGTTTTCCATAAAAAAATAATGATAAAATTTTTAAAAACTTTTTTAAACTAAAGTTAAATAAAAAAAACTTTTTAAAAAAACAAAAATTTTGGGAAAAAAAATTAAAAAAACCAAATTTTTAAATTGAATTAAACGTTGCATAACAGTCAGACGATTTCAACAAAAAATAATTCAGTTTTAAAAGCAAAGTTGGGTTTAAGTTTAAAAATTCTTTTTCTTTTTTATTCATTTGAATGTTTCTGTGAAAATAAACCACTGTACTGTTTTTTTCTTGTGTTTTGAAACAATATTAATAACATAAATAAAATGAAAAAACCAAAATTTTTTACAAAAATTTTTGGCACAAAATTGTTAATATTTTTGGGACTTTTGTGGTCTTATTAAAAACATTTTTTAATATCGGGTTTACTAAAAAAGTAGTTAATAAAAAAAGATCAAAATTTTAAAATGAACAATAGACTTTCATAAAAAAAGGGGTCTATTTAAAAGAAGAGTTGAAAAAAAATTTTTGCGGAGTTATGAATTTGTCTTTTTACACTAAAGTGGTTTTATGTTTCCCCGGAGAATACATTAAAAAAGCGACAGAGAAATAAAAAAGGGTTATGACTTGGGCTGCTGCCGAAACGTATCATTTAATAATGGATGCTAAAATGAAATTCTGGGCTATCGAGGGTACCTGGAAAAAAAGTGGCCATACTCATATAAAATGGTTTTGTTACGGCAGTTAGTTTTGGACACGGGAAGGTTGTTGAAGTTTTGTCGTTAAAATCCTTTTTTTTAACGGAAAGGGATATAGCGATAGTGTTCGGCAAGTTCATTGAAAAAATAGTGGGGGAACGAAAGTTCAAAATGCCTTTTATTTTGTATCTTTCATCGCTAAAGACTTTACAAAATTTACGATATACACAATATTTGGACTCTATGGGGACTCTAAAGCATACAAAACATTTTTAGAATCAAAAACCCCCAGGATGTCAATATTGAAAAAATTGGGAAATTGTTGGTCATGTGTGTGTGTTAAAAAATGATGGGGTTTGATTTTAAAGCTTTAAAAAATCAAAATTAAAAGACAAAAAGTTTGGGAGGAAAAAAAATCTCTAGAATGCCATAAGGGTTTTTGGATACATAAATAGAAAAATTTTTTAAGATACTATTTTTTGGCTTTTCCCAAAACTACTAAAATTTTTGTCGGCCCATTAAGGAAACCCCTATTTGGGCTGATTTTTGTTTAAAATCCCCACGTTTGGGTTTCCCGGTTTATGCCCCAGGGGGAAAGACTTGGGGAATTGAAATATATAATATGAAACCGAACATAACAAAAAACACAACTTACCTATTCTTAGGTTTTTAAAAAAAATATTTGATTTCTCTGGCAAAAATTTTTCAAATCTCTTGAAAAAACCCTCAAAAAATAAAAAAGCGGGAAATAGTATTTGGTGTAAAATTTAAAAAAACCCTTATTTGGCAGGGGGGAAAATTTTAAAAAAACTACAGTATGTTTCCTTATATTTAATGGGTTTTATTCCCAAAATTTTAAAAGTTTTGGGATGTTTAAAAAATTTCCCCAATCCCGGGGTTTTTACAAATGGAAAATTTGCAAAAAAGGGAGATTATGCGTGTATTAAAAAAGGGCGAAAAAGCTTTTTAAATAAACCCCAAAGGGCTGAATTAAAAAAACCTTTAAAATTTAGACAAAAAAAGAGTTTTGAGATGACTTAAAATTTAAGGGTTATAGTTCTGGTATGCATTAGTTAAGGAAAAAGTTTTACTTTGAATCTCTTTTCCCAAAAGTTTTAAAATTTCAACAAAAAAGGAACTTTTTTGAAAACATTACTTATTTTATAGCCTTGAAACTTTGCACATGTGTTAACACAATACAAATAAATGTTTTAATGGGGAGATTTTGTCAAAAAAAATTCAAAAAAAATTTATGGATTTTAAAAAATTTTTTAAAAATTATCGTTTTAAAAAATTTGGGCGTGTTACTCCACATATGAATTTTAAAAAAAAAAATAAAATTTTAAAAATCTCCCATTAAAAAAAAATAAAAACAATACAAAAGAATACACAAAAAAAAAATTTTAATTTCAACCCGCCAATTTTTTAAAAAAGTTCTTTTAAAATTGGTCATTTTTTAAAATTACGGAATAGGGAAAATGCTTTCGTGAAGTGACCCCCAACACACCCCTTTTTTGAGCTTCACCTGTATTTAACGGGAAACTTTTGGGCCCCGATTTTTACCCCATTGGGCAGATTATATCGAAATTTTGCACAATTGTCAAAAACCGATGACGGTACAATAGTTTAATAATTGTGTTCTATTATCCTTATCAAGATCATCAGGATTAACGGCCTATTTCCAGATTTGGCGACTATGTGAAATGAAACATTATTCATTGCTTCAATTTACAAAAACTGCTCAGAATTGATTCAAAGGTCACCGGATTAAAAAAAAAATAATAATAAATGATTATTTCTCACAAGCTTTTTGCAAGTTTCAGAGAGAATATTGAGCTCTTTTTAGTGAAGAATATCATTCACTTTACACCTTCTTCCGCATGAATTATTTATAACTTATTTTTTCCAAATTTTCTTTCAGTTGGCTAATCCTACATTTTGCAAGCAGGCCGTATCAATTCACTGGTAGGATTCCAATGGGTATTCCAGATTCTCAAAAAATAGCGCCTTTAAAATTAATTCATCAATTAATAAATGGTAGTTTGAAAAACTAAAAAAAATACGTTTTTATTGTAGATCGAACTAAAAAATAAATTATAGTTTAAGAAATCTGAAAACATGCCTTTATAATTAATCGAACTAAAATCTAACAAATAATTCTTAATATAAGAATAAAATGCTCAACGAGAAAATGTCATTGAGGTAAAAGCGTGGGGTGCTTTGCACTACAGTTTTACACTAACTCTGTACATCGTAATAGAACTTGTCAGAAATTATAACAATTGATATCGAACACCCCTTTTAATTGTCTTGTTAAGCATTTTATTCTTATATTAATTATTTTTCTTTTTGTTCGATTTATTTTAAAACATGTTTTTTGGTTTAAAATAAATTATTTTAAAATTAAAAATTTTTTTCAATTGCAAATATATGAAAATGGAAATAATTGTGTCCACAGAAATATGAATGTCTTACTATTGAAATAATTTAGAAGGCTTTTTCCAAAAAAATGGGGAGGGAGCCCTTTAAATCAATTAAATGAATCGATAATGAAAGAAAATTATCTTCTTCTGATATCGAAACTTTTAAAATTCATAAATTTAAACAAGGAAATATGTTTAATTGGTCGTCTATGGAGAATTATTTATTTAAAATCACTTGCGATTTGTTAATTCCTTTCCATGGTTGGATTATAATTAAAGTGAATCGTCTGCAATTTAAGCAGAGAATGATCAAGGGGTTTTTTTTCATGAAAGATTATTTTTAAAAATGGAATAAGAAAAATTTAAAAAAAAATTTTTTTTTTTTGGGTTTTATTGGTTTTTTCCCTTTTATTCATCAATTGTAAACTAAATTGGATTTTAGAAAAATTTCCAAAAAAATTCCTTTCACACCCCCGGGAAAACCTTTTTTAGTTTTTGGCTTGAGACAGATTATTTCATTTATATACTTTTTTATTTCTATTTATTTAGTTTATTAATTATTTGTTTCAACATTCCACTTTAAAAAAAAACATTTACGTCATTAGTGAATCTTTGAAACATTAAATGTTTAATGGATATATATTACTTCAAAGTGAATAAAACTCTAGGAGATCCATTCAAATTTTCAAACATTTCATATTTGCTAAAAAAGATATAACTCTTTCTTTGGTTTGATTAAAAGAAAACAAAAAAAATTTAAACCATAACCCAAAATTTTAAAATATTTAAATCACATTTTATTACTGGGTTTCCCAATTTTAAAGATTTAATATTTTTAAAATGATTGTTCTCTAGTGGCTCTCCCAAATTAAAAAATTTAAAAAATAAAAAAAAAAAATTAAGTCAATTCCCCCTTAGAACAACAAAAGAAAAAAATTTTTTTTAGCTCTTTTATTAAAAAGTTTATGCAAAAAATGTATAAATATGACAAATCACAATTAGGGAAAAATTTAAATTTTTTTTCATTTATAAATTAAAAATATCAATTTTTTCCAAAAATTGTATTAAAAAATTTTTTGGCCCCGAATGTTTATAACGTGAGAAAAATCTTTTTAAAATTTCGACCCAAGCGGGTAAAAATGAAACCCAAACTTTATCTGTAATTCTTTTTAAAAACTTAATTTTAAAATTAATTTTTTTAAATTTAAAATTTTTTTGCTTTTTCCCCCAAACCAATTGGGGGTTTTTCAAAAAAAACAGGGTTTAAAATGTGAGAAAAAATTTTTTTACACGTCCCCCAAAAAAGGGGGGCTTTAAATCAAAAAAAAAAATTCAACTTGACTGTAAGTAACCCTTTTAATAATTAGTTTTTAAACAATTAATTTTTTTTAATTATTTAAATTTGTATTGTCATTCAAAATAATCATGTATTTAAAATTTTATTTCCTTGGAAACTCTTTTAAAAATATTTAAATTTAAAATTGAAAAAAAACCAAAAAAATGAAAATAAGAGATTTGACTAATAGTAGGGGAAATTTAATAAATTCAAACTTTTTTTCCCATACCTCGTTCTGTGTTAAAAAATACCTATTATACTATTGGGAAAAAAACTGCGTTACTAAAAAAAAATGAAGAATTTCTTTTTTTTTTCTTACATTTTTTTAAACCCATTTAAATTTAAAAAAAAAGCAAAAAATTTTTTTTTATTTTTGTTTGCAAATTTTATTTAGATTTTGATCAGTTTCGAAATTAAAAATTTTTAAAAAACTGGGAAGTTATTCATCAAAAACCGCGACGAAAGAAGCGCAAGTTCTCAGAAGGATTGAGATGAATTACAATTAACCAATTAAATAAAATCTTCCTGGATTTTTCACGGAAATTTAATGCAATGTTTTATTTCTCGGCAAATCGTTTGGGTCATTAGCTCCAAATACAGTTTAAATTCTAAGTAATATAAAACAAAAATAAAAAAAATTAAATCAATTCCTACTTAGATCAACAACGAAAAATTTTATTTTAGCTACTTTTTATTAAACAGTTACAATTAATATGAATATGTATATATATGGGACAGAATCGCAACATTAAGTGGTAATTAATTTTTTTTATTATCATTAAAGTATCGTATTGTCCTTTTAATTTCAGTCCAACTGAATGCTTTAACACGTGAGAAAAAAACCTTTTCAAGTTTTGACACAAATCGCCAAAAGGGTCGCTAAGTAGCCAACGTGGCTGTATTTGTAATTCATTAAATAATTAGTTTTATTCAATTAATTTTTATTAATTATAATTAAATTATATAGTATTGTCATCCAAAATGATCTTGTATATAAAATTTCAACCCAATTCAGCGCTTTAAAATGTATTTTTTTTTAACGATTGAAAATTCCACCAAGATAGATAAATAAATAAATATACAAATATATAAATAAATATATATATATAGACAGTTCGAGCTAATAGTAGTAATTAAAAAAAAAGAAAGAAGCTAAAAGTCTCAGTATGAAGAGAGAATAGCAAACACACAGAAATAAGTTTTGTTCTGATATCCCTGGCATCCAATTTAATTCAGCGATTTTTCGTAGAATAATGAGTTTTGAACTCTCGAGCAAACAATTACTCCAAAAGTCTACATACACATTTATAGGAAGTTCAACTCAATGAAATATTTACAAAACTCATTTTAATTCCAATGTGTCTTGAATTTAAGAGAGAAAAGTCACAAAAGAAAGATAAATACCTTCTTCCTTTAATGGTTTAGAAGTCTTTTGAATAAAGATCCAAACTGTAACATATTCACATAGTTGTTATAATACAAAAATAATTCCAAATAAATGCTGTAGCTATTTTAAGTATGATTTAAACCTTTGAGAAATATTTATACATTATCCAATAATGACTGGAAAATTCAAGAATTTCTATTTCCGCGCTTTGTGCTGAATATGATATAGGTATTACCTTACAATTATTAAGATTATATTAGAAATACTCAGTTAATTACAAAAAAGTAATTAACAGTTTCTTTTTCCTAGTGGGATGCATATCGGCAACTAAGCCTTGGCAGACAAGAGCTATTTCATGATGGTACCATCTAATTGCGACTGTCACCATTAAATTTTGACGCCTGAATTAACTGTAATTCAAGCTCTCATGAGATGGCGATGGGATGGCTTAGTTGGTTTGTTACTGACCTTGTACACCCAAGGTTGAGAGATCTTCCCCGGTCTAAGTCAGTGGACTTTTATGATGCAGAAAATTCACGTAGCTTATGTCGTATCATAATGCGGCATTTTAAGATCCCTAGAGGACCTGTTTAGCTTAGATGTGCTTTGCAATATTTAAATCCTAGTATGATTTCGCATCGTCAGAACTCAATTGCCTCTCTCTGGGGAGGAATCTGGGAGTCCCAATTACATTGTTTGTAATAGTATCCACATCTATACGGTGCCCATCTAAAAAGTGATACATCTCCGGAAATGTACTAGGTTAAAAATGGTAAAATACATATTCGCAGCCCCCTTTGAAAAAAAATAATAAACCTCTTTGATTGTTAAATATTGTCGAGATTTTAATCTTTCAAAGAGTAAAAAAGCCATATTGATACTCAAGGGATATTTTATGTGCCCATAATCGTATGAAACATGTGCCCTACGATTTTACATCCAGAAAATCTATTGACTCAAGCCGGAATCGAACCAGCAACTTTAAGCTTACAAAGTAGGTGCGCTACCCTAAAGCCACCGAACTGATTAATAGATAGAAATTCATTATTTTTCAATTCCTAAAACCACTTAAAGTAAAAGAATTTTTTATCTCTAGAGCTTGATGTGAGATATTCGTCAGAGGAAAACATTACGCACAAACACAAAAATAAACGCACACGTAGGAATAAAACAAGAACTTAAAAAATGTAAGTAAATAAATAAATAAAAGTCAAATAATTTGCTTTGTAACATTCAAATATTGTATCATAAAAACGTTTGATGACCGCTGGACATGTTCCGATATGTTTAGCGTCCCTTACTTAATCACTTTTACAAAGGACACAATTTAGTGATGGAATCTAACCAGCAAAACAGTCTTGACGCATAAAAAGCCTGAAGACAGTACCCGCGTTTCGTGTATGAAACTGGTATCTTTTGAAGAATTTATCCCCAAATATTTTTTTTTTAATTTGTTCTCTCGAAAGTTTTATTTTGAATAGATCTTATTCAATACATTAAAATATTTTTATTGAAGTATAAGGAGGAAAAGAAAACTGCACAATATGTTTTTTTTTCTTTTCTTGCTAGGAAATTATCTGTTCATTTCCATACATACAAGATAAGAAGGAATCTACTATAGAACGATGTTAATTTTTCAAGTTAGAGATAATCTAAGATTTTCTTAAAAACTTTTATATCATTCATAGAACTGCCTAGTCTGTCAATGTGACTGCTTAAGTTGCCGAGATGGAGTAAAATCCAAATGATATTTCCTAAATCTTCCACTCTAGCCAAAATTGTTGAGAAGCTACTCTAATAGGCTCCCTATCCCTTCAAAAAAATCCAATTTGGACATAAGATTAAAAAAAAATGAAAAGACCTCAGAAATTCGTGATTCAAACATTGTTATCCTGATGTCACTGTGAACCGTCAGTCAAGACATGTAGCTACTTTGACAGATGATATATGTATAATTACAAATGAGCAACTTTCCCCTCTACCTTGTAGTCCGTATTAGCTCAGTAGTCACGGACTGATAGTCCATATATCATCAATTCAAGCCTAGTTCCACTCTAGGCCCCTCCTATACCCAAGCTGATGCACGTTACATTTGTCGAGGCTCAAAATCCTTCTGTTGGCGTGGTATGGAAGTTCGGAGAGGGTGATGTCAGCTCAGGTGCCATCTTCATTACTTGGCCATTGTTCAAATACACTAGGTCGTGGTATACTTGTATATATGGTTATGAAGTTGTAACCGACGTATTACGGTACGAGTTCTGATATCATTGAAGACCCGTAGTGTATCTGTAGTAGCTCAAAGTTCTCCCATTGGTTAGGTGTGAGGGTTTGGAGAGGGGTTGCCAGCTCCAGCATCGTTACGTCACTTGACCTTGGTTCAAAATTACGAGGTTGGTCAACAATGTCTCTCCCAATTATCTATGCAGTTATGTTGGGGATGCTGATCATTATGTGTTCGCAAGTCCTTTGACTAAGTATTTTCATTTTGTCTCCCCATCTCAAAATGCTAAAAATAAACTGGTTCCAATCTATCTTGAGAAATCCATCCACACTCTAAACTAATCGGCGTTCATTGTTGTTAGGAGTCAGTATAAAGTACAAGGCGGGTGAAGGACTTTTTATTTTTATTTTGTGTCTATTATTTTTACATATAAAGATATATAATGGAGTATAAATAATTTGGAAATGAAATGTCTTTAATGACTAGAAACTTTCTGAGTTTTATTTGTAATTATCACTGACATAAGAACAGAATAATATTTATTACAAAACAATAAAAGCAATTCGCAAGAACAGGAGAAAAGACCTCTAACTGCTAGTTAATCGTGTCTGGAAACAATAAACTGTGAAAGGAAACAATGAACTAAACATTTATCAGATTAACAGAAATTAGGATAAAAATATTATTAGCTTCTTACTCCTCATTATCCGTACAATGGGGAAACTTGTCATAAAAACATAATTTCGAAAAACATCTTGCACATCAAATTAGTGCAGTATTGTTAGGCATCTGCTGTTTTCTATTTCGAGTGAACTACATCTTAAACTACAAATATCTAAAAAAAATTGAGTAGTGGCCCCTGTAACCATATATCTTCATCAACAGGGAAACTAAAGCTACCATCCTACAAAATTTGAGCTAATTCCATGACAACAAGACCTTGCACCCTCTTTGTAATTTAAGAACAAATTAAAAATTTACCAGTGACTCCATAGACTAGTCATATAAAATTATGTTCAAAATTTACAACTTATCATGATACTTTACACGGCTTATGATTAAAGTCGCATTGTAGCTTTAGTGCCAAAGTATATTATTGTTGAATTCAATACTTGCTTATTGTATGCAGGTGGAGATGGCGTGATGAAAGTTATGATTGAAAATTGGGTGTCAGATATTGAAAGATTGAGACATTGAATAGGATCGGTACTCTTATGTGGTCACAAGCACCCCCTCCCCCCACTCGTGTGTATCTCTCTTTTCTTTTTTTTTGTATGGTGTATTTGTGTTTATTTTTATTACTGTTGATGTACTTGCAAAAATGCTCGAAAAATGTATATTCTTTTTTCTTTTTTTACTCTTTGTATTTTTTTTATTATTTTCATCTTTGTATGTTCGTACTTTACAAGTATATACGAGTATTATACATTTGTATATATTTAATTTGCTTTGCAAATTTTTTGTATTATATGAGATTTTTAATGTGAGGCTTTACTGTTAAAAATTGCAACTAAAGATTTTGTTTGGCAAGAAGACTGAACAGGGGGGGGGTTGTTTCCCAGGGGTAACGTTTGTAGGTCCTAAACCTTTCGGTGAGATCGGTTTTCTTCATTCTGCCAGCCAAGCCTCATGTTGCTGTAGAATGCGGCGTTAATAAGCATTTACTCACCCACATTATTTCGATGAAATCTATTATATCCTTTACAAGGGTGAAATTAATAGTTCAAATGGATAATGCACAGTTTCCAGTTCCTTCGGAGTATATGGTTAACTAAAATTAATGATAAAGGCTCGAGTCTAATGCTGCTATTTTGAGGTTATGATTCTAATTTTCGATCTTTTTTTTCTGTCTATGATGTGCATTGTCGACGTACATTATCTCAAGTGATGTATCTGGCTCTGAATTTAAGGGATGTTTTGGAGTTGCTTATATTATCATTCTAGTAAGATGTCAAGCTTGATAGCAGGATATTTGAGTGTTGTTTAAACATATATTCGTAAATAGAATGGATACTTCAAAAAGAAAAAGAAATTTTATTTACAAATATAATATACACTTCTCAAAAGTGAAACTAATGCCATGCACATAGTGTCATGCAAATTTCAGGGAGATAGTCGTGCGATGACATGCAAATGATTAATTTTGCACGCACATCTGATCACGTGATACTCATCTTTGGGCAATAAAGGACATTAAATTTCATTTCTCATAAACATCATCTGAGGTTTTGCGAAGCATTTACGACTTTTGAAAATGTGTGAAACGTAGGCCAACTCAATTCCACCAGTTGAAGACAACGGAACGTGATAGCATTATCGAATTTCGTGAGTTGCGTTTGGCACTGAGCATCAGAAACTCGTGTTGGCAACGATACCATCCAATTTTGTGTCACATGATGAATTCAGGAGGATCTACGGGCTCGCAGAAAAGGAAACGGTACACGTCAGAAGGCACAGACCGATTTATTCCCCACTTGACTAATCGACCCTTTTTCAAGGCACATAACATCCGAAGCTGGGTGTCTCCAGGAGCAGGTGGATCTGTGTCCACCCAAATCATGCGCAACAGAGTGCACGAAGTATACTTATGTGCATGGACACCAGCAACAAGGGTATCTTTGACCACTCAACAGAGGGCTGGATGTCTGGTGTGGTGTCAACGTACCTGGACCATCGAATTGTATAGAGTGTTGTTCATAGTTGAATCTCGTTTCTGTTTCTGTAAGAATGATGGCGGTCGAAGGGTATGGCGGCTATCCAGAGAAATATACGAACCAGCTCATTTCATCCTACACCGGACATATGGTTTGAAATGGCATAATGTAGATACTTCTGATACGCATTGATGACCGTTTGACTGTGGACCCCTACGTCACACAAATTTTGAGCCTGTTGTTTTACTCTTGTGGCAGAGCACATACAACACGGTATTCCAACAAAACAATATCCAGGTCGCACGGTGAACTTTTAGAGTCTCAATGGATTTAACATTCTTCTCTGACCGGCAATCTGTTCAGACATGAATACCTTGAACACCTGTTTGATATCTTTGGACTTGGCAGGGAACGAGAGCCACAAGGGCAAACACAGGATGATCTGTGCACAGCAGTGGATGTAGTTTGGCTATAATTAACTCATGCAATCATCAATGGACTAATTGACAGTTTTGCGTTATTGAAGCATGTATAGCGGACAGAGGTGGGCATATCATAAGCAGAATAAATTGTTCTACAATAATTTTATGTGTTAATTTGTATAACGCTACATGCATTATATTTAATAGTGTTGCAGGTTCCCTTTTGAGGATTGTATATAACTACCCACAGTGACATAACGTACACCCTCGCAATCCCCTCATCGCGGAGGGGCCGAGGATTCTAGGGGACCCAACGGTTATGGTTTTGCAATTCTCTGTAAGATCCAACTTGGGGCCCCAAACCTGACTTTGCAGGGGGTCTTAATATTCTTCGTTACGCCACTGACTATCCAGTAGATTATTAAGATATAATGCACTATTTAATGCCAAACAGCATTTAAACATATTAATAGTTTTAAACTTTTCTTTCAATCACTGTAGCTTTTTTCCTGTAAAATCTTAAATGTTAAAACTCTTCATTATTCAATGAGCATATATATGATCTCATCTTTTTGAGTATGGGTGATATAGTATTTACTTCAAAGAACATCTTTTTAACCCATGAAAAAAACTCGCAAACTTTTTACAGTAGGAAACTGCCGTCTTTCGCTTTAAAATGCATATGAAGAAAAACGTTTTAATTTGGAAATGAGATTAGATAAGATAAAAAAAATTGATTTTCTACTTAATCTCATTTCTTTCTGAAATACTTTAAAATACCTTTTTTTTCACAAAAAAATTAGTTTTTCTCCTTTTGTTTTTAAGAAGGAAAAGGGAAAAAAGTCAGAATTTTTCAACAGTTTTCTACGTTACAATTGATGGTGTAATTTAATTTTATTTAAGTGCTTTTTAAAATATTAACACCTGTTCAGTTTTCTTGAATAAAAAAAAATCTTCAAATTTAATTAAAGTTTAATAAGTAGTAAGTAATCGAGATTTTTGCACAATTTTTGCATTGAAATATTCTGAAATATACGAGTGTTACATACATATAATATGGTATAACAATGTTATGCATACAGATATAATTTTAAGATGTAGAGTAAAATTTTTATTGCCTTTTTTTAAAAAAAAAGCAAAATTTATGTAATCTATCCACAGTGACCCAAACTTTTTGTACAAACTTGGAGGGAGGTTAGTGTATATTTTCAGCTAATACAATCACATAGGAAAACATGGGTGGAAAAACTACTTAAATTTCATAGATTAAGGCACATGAACGGCCACAATAGGAAATTATAATAACCTACAACTTGTTGCTCAAATAATCCTGACAATTTTAGAAAAATCTCAATTGTGATAATAAATGTCCGAAGAGGGAAGTATTTGTAATTTATTATTTTTTATGAAATATTAAACACTGATTCACTATGAAGGACTTATCCTAATTAAGTGAGAGAGAGAGAGACAAACCTACTGTAGTACTGTGCACTCACTGAAAATTAAATGGTAATAGTTTCACAGGAACTGAATTTTTAATCAACAGCTACAAGAACAGAAAATATCAAATCTTTCTCCAAGGGGCGTCCTTCAGGCAAGCTGTTATCTAACTGTAGATTGACTTGTAAAGTTGGCGGATATCTTCCAATGCGATTGTGTGTGCTTACTATACACACTTCTATGGACAAGTTACGTTAAAGAGATTTAAATTTGATCGAATTCACACCTATTTATCAAAGGCAAAATGTAATATTTCGTGGAGATATCTGACAATCGTCCTAACCAAGGAAGTGTTACAGATGGACAAAGACAGGAGACACAGACACCTGTCCTGCGCAGTGCGGTATTCTGCTGTGTAATGTAAACATAAGTGACCACGGAAGGAAAAGAATCACTGTGGGTGTAACGTCGTCAGTAGTTAGAAAACAAGAAAATTTGTCACAGCCTCATTTTAAAATTTAAACAGTATTTAATAGCTTCATATATTATTAAAAGTCAATAAATATGCCAAAGACCGGGTGGACAGTCTTTTTCACTGGAGGTCAATCCTTATTCCGAAGGCACTCGAAATGCTTGCTTTTCCGGGCTTCTCTCCAGTTTACTCCATGGTTCTCTGTTTCCATCCAGGGCTCCGTCCACCGTTTCACTCCAGGGCTCTATCCTCTGTTTCCATCAGGAGCTCTCTCAAGTTTTTCACCTCTCTCCGACCGTTCAAATTCTTTTCAAGTTCTTTCTCCCCTTTTCTCCTCAGGAATTTCACCTTTTAAACACCAGGGGCGGGTCCACCACACGCCTCGTGGCCTCCCTCATTGGCAGGTCAAAAAGTTCTGCCCTCGTCCCCGGGCCACTTTCGTCTTCCATTTGCGCAGCAAACACAAACACATTCCTCGTTTGTCTGGAATCCAAGGGCGCGCCAATTCCATATTAACTTCTAAACTTTAAAATTTCATCTCACCACCTGGGCCTCATAGCCTATTCTCTAGGCATCGACTTTCATACAGGTTCGCCTATTCAGGACTTTTCCTACAGGAATGCCTATTGCCACCAGCATTCTTTAGCCATTGTAAATTCCAGACCCGAAGTCTGCATACGAGGCCAAACAGCAAACAATGACCCCATGGCCACCTGCTCTTGTCACACAACGTCTGTTGGGCCATAAAACTTCAGATGAATAGAGGGGTGGGGTTCACCCCAATCGAAGACGTCACACGGGGAATGTATTGTAATCGACGTATCACGCTATTATAAGGGTGCCACGAGGAATAAATTGAAATAACGTTCTTGAATGTTGGATTGTGTGGAGGAAAACATTCATGTGAAATTCCCCAATGCCGAGCCATCCTGGATGTCTGTAAACATGTCTTTGTTAGTAGTCAAGTCTCAATTCGAATGAGACACATTGCTAAAAACAAATATATTCTAGTCTGTAATATTTAAGGTCGAATGAAAGTGAGTAGGTCTAATCCTACGTGATTTCAGCCTTGCTGAGATAAGTCGTCAAACAAATGGTCAAAATTGACACAGATGTCCTGGTTATACGCCAGTATGCTGATAAGGACGCTTCAGGAATTTTTTAGAGGCGATAAGATGAACCCCCTGTCCTTCATTCGGTTGTCGCTCTCAATCGACCTCAATATTCTTGATAGATTGACCCATTCCTGCTGAAATCGTTGAATGGTATCATTGCATCAGCAAAAATGTGGAATAATCCTACCTTTTATCCATCCTGATTCCTTTAGTGAATGTCTTCTCTCAAATGCTGATATCTGCTTATGCTCTTAGTAAATCCGTCAGTGAATCATATATTCATCAAAGTCGATAGAAGCGAGGAGGTTATAACTTAGCATTGAAATACAGCAAGTATACTTCACTGCACTAAGTGGACTATTGCCTATTAAAAGTTACTCACTTACATATTTTGTTATATCGAAATTCAACCAAAGGTATAGTCAAAAAGTGTGGCTTAACAAACTCTTTCATATTCCAAAATGACCCCGAGATAAAGCTGCGGACGGTTTTCGAATCGCCACTGTGTACGACTGCCTGTCCAAGCATGTATTACTTGCCTTAGCATTGCTCAAGGTCATTTGTAAATTTATTGCGACTCAATGAAGAAATGGACACCATTCATTTGGCTCGCTGCCAGATATTGGAGAAGATATTGGGAGGCTAGACACAAAATGAGTAATTTATAGACTATACTGATGACGTGTTTCTGTTTTTGTTGTTCTTTCTAGTTTTTTTGTTAATATTCTCTGTTTCTTATTTTGTTTGCAGTTGTCTTCTAATCCTCCATGGGAAATAAAATATTTTAGTATAAGGTATATACATACGTAATTTATTCTTATTCGGTTATCTTAATTTTGGTGCCTTCATTTTTTACGCCATAGAGTTCCTTTTTACTGTAAGATACCCCTAAAAAAGAAATTTCTTTTCAACAATTTCAACGAGTAAAAAAACGAACAAACCTGAAAGGATAACCCCGAAATTAAATTTTGAGGAGGGAGTAGAAAGGAGAGAAACATTACACGCTTGGCCTCAGAGCGGTTAAAATTCCTCTAAATTTTAAGTAGCATTTTGTGTGTTATATTATTGGTTATTAAAAGTCTAAAAAACATCAGGTTATACTATTCATTTCATAGTAATGTGCCAGAAAGTATATAAAACTCGTTCTCTTTTAAAGAGAAAGATATTTTAAAGAGTTTTTTCCCTTTATGCTCAAAGCATATTTTATTTTCTTTCAAACAGACGGATAGCAGTTTCCTTACCTTAGATATAGCAGTATCCTTTCAAATAGATGGGAAAATTCTTGGGATTTGTTTTTAAAAAACAATTTAACCGAAATATTTGTATTAAATAAAATTCAAGAACAAAAAGGGCGTAACGAAATTTTTTTAAAGAAACTCTTTTTTTTTTCACCGTACTGAATGTGTCAGATTGAATGATGGTATTATGAAGTTTCACTAGTGAATGAAAAGGCTAAATACATATATATATATATAACCACTATCGACCAACATGACGGTGCGCCTTCTCGCAACTCATCTCCAATGAAGTAGTACCTCGTCAAGAAATTCGGTAGCAAAAAATTGGGAATGGTGGTGTCGAATATTGGCCTCCACATTTGTCCGATCTGACTCTATTGTGGGGATACCTGAAGTAGCAAGTACATGTGGCCCATCCACACATATTACAGGACATTAAAAGACGCGTTACGGATTTTTGAGCCAAAGTGGCAAGCTTTATGCACGCGATATTTAAACGCGATATTTAAACAATAATCAAAATGTAAAGTGCAGCTGATGGTGAGAAGTTAGAGCATCTCAAATAAAGTATATTTGCTATAACTAGTTTTTTTTCTTTTTCACGAATCGTTTTTCTTACACGTCACAGTCGCAAGAAATCCCGAAAAAAACTGATGCGGTTTGCTTATTTCTATTCTGCATTATTGTTCACAAGGTGTCTTTTCTTACTAAATCGATGATGTTTTGCAACCTTGTAATTCATTTTCTTCCCTATCTCGAATCATTCTTGAGATAGGAATTCTAACTCCTCAATTTTCCACCAGGTGGTGCCGTAAATCATTTTATTCAGTACAGTGAGGCTACTTTATTATACCTAGACAACAATTTTATGAATTAAACAACCATTCCGAACTTGGGGTTAAGGGGGCGTAGTGGACAAACGTTTAAATGTTTAAAAGTAATATAAAAGGAAAAGTATAACTCCTATAGAAGACTAAAAAATCTACTGATGAACGTTAAATTTTCAAACCAGCATGACATTTTCATTTTTAAAGGATGAAATAAAGCAGTGTACACTCTCTCTACAAAAATACTAAAACTCTAATTTCCTTGAAACAAAAATAATAATATTTATTTTAACAAACAGATTATAAACATAATGGAATAAATTTATTATACCCAGGAAGAAAAGAACGGACTCACGAAGAAAGTTTTAATAAGTTTTTACCCGGTATAAAATATGCCTTTCATAACATTTTTAAATAATGCTTGTAACCGTGTTTAAACCCAAAAACTGGTCAAAAAGGGGCCGGCCTTTATACTGTCGAGTCATGAATTGGGGACTTGATGGCACTTATAACCTTCAAGAGGGTAGTGACTCAGTCTTCCCGTTGATGTTTTGTGGTAGTTTGGAAAATGTAGTTATACTCTTGGGTGTCATCCTCGTAATTTGACTATGAATCCCTATTTTAGGATCCGTTATGAATAGAGCGCTTACTGCTTCAAAGTACACCGTTATTAAAGGATCTATCAATCAAATGTACCTATATCTAATCCATTAAATATACTATATGAGTTAATACAGGAAACATTGGAATTAATTATAACTATTTAACATTATATTGCCCAAGGAAGACATGTTGACTGCTTTTTAATTTCAATTAGAAAAATAATTATGTACATAATGACACAATTTCTTAGAATTTTTTAGAATATATTTTTTTCCAAGTGAAATAATATTTTTTTGTATTATTTTTTTCTAATAACTTGTTATATCAGTGCTTCTCAAACTTTAAATACTCACTACCCAATTTTAAATC
The DNA here is from genome assembly GCA_019973955.1 of Trichonephila inaurata madagascariensis. Taxonomy (NCBI): domain Eukaryota; kingdom Metazoa; phylum Arthropoda; class Arachnida; order Araneae; family Nephilidae; genus Trichonephila; species Trichonephila inaurata. Next base: position 56,725 of record BMAV01010264.1, read on the forward strand.
AAATTTTTCCCCCCCTACAAACAATAGCAATGCATTGAATTTAATAATAATGTATTCTGACACATAAATCTACAATATGAATTTAATTACAAACCGTACAGTTATCAAGATAAAAATTAAATTTTTTTATATAATTTTATATATGACAAGCTCATGAGGTCACTGGAAATTGTTAAACTTGTTCTTAACTTGGTATTGTTAAATAATTATCAAATATAGTGTGCAGTACTAATACATTTACAAATATATTATATCAGTATAAAGGCGTATTTTATTTTTTACTATGTTAGAATGTATTTTGTTTTGCTTCCTTTCAGCAAATTAATAATATTTTAAAATGTTTTATTTTCGACGTTTCGATACGCTCGCGCCCCCCTCGTATGGTTATCACTCCCCCCTAGGGAGGCGCGCCCCACAGTTTGAGAAACACTGTGTTATATGACTATAAATAATATAAATAGTATTAAAAATTGTAAACATATTTCCTTACACATTAATTATTCTTTCACAATGCAGTCATTTTGATTACTTTTGGGCAATATAGATATATCAAGTCTTTCTAGTGTTAATTATCAATTTCTTTTACAAAATTAATATCTACGACCAAAAATAAATAAATAAATAAAAGGTTGATAAAAAATGTCTTTTGTCAGTTCTAGTTAGGGTACCTCCTGTCCATCTGACTGCAGATCAATCCCCATTGTATAAATTATACAACTGTTCATATACTCATTGCTCAAATTAGTAAACTAATTTACATCAGTGCTTCTCAAACTTTCAATATTTGAGACCCAATATTCAATCATCATTTTCGTCGCACCTCCCTCAGTACAATAACAATGTATTGAATTCAATAATACTTTGACGGTAAAGCTAAAATATTACTTAACCCTCTTATATGCCACCAACGTATATAAACGTCTCGCTCTGCCAAAACATTAATTTTCTGGATTTATACATACGTCTTTCCGATGTACGATCCTTTCTGTGCACAGCTATTCATAAAATTATTCCGATGGCTTTGGAATGCAATAAAAGGGACTTGACAGTATTTGCAAAAGATTCACTCGTTTCAGAGGATTTGCTTATTTATTCCTTTTCCCATCCCTCCCCTCAAATAAAACATTAAAGCACGCGCGCCTACGTAGGAAACGGTGGCACTGGGGAGTGAATCACGTAACTTAGGGAAGGAATTAATTATAAACCGTAAAAATTATCAAGATAAGTGTTAATGCAAGCCAATGGCGTCACTGATAGTTATCAAACTTGTTCTTAATATTGCTTAAATAATAATGAAATACTTAGCAAAGTACTGATACATTTATAAGTGTATTATATCAGTGTAAATGTGTATTTTATAATTTATTATACCAGAAAGTATTTTGTTTATTTACTTTCAGTAATTTTATAATTTTTTAAATAATCTTTCTTTTTTGACTTTTCAATATGATCGCGCCCCCTCATAGAGTTATCACGCTCCCCAATGTTTGAGAAATGCTGATTTACATGTATTATGTTGTTCTATTTATTTACTCATTTGAAAAATTCATTTTTGGCGCTTTTTTTCATTTAAATTCATTACTGTGAAGCTGCATAATTCAACTCTTCATTAATAAAGTGTTATGATTTTATAAACATACAGCTCTTACAGCTTCTAGGAGAATTTAGTATTTGGTTCCGTTGATTGTTAATAAGTCTTCGTATAAGACAATGCCTTTCTTCTCGCGCAATGATTCCAGTCTGGGCAATTTTTACGAGATTTTTCAGCTTTTAATAATGTGTTATCGCAACCGTGTTGGTGGCATTATATGAAACGAAGTTCACAGTTGCCAATTCAGCACGTACGACGCTTTTGAAGTTAAGGTTGCCAACTTCGCAAGTTATCATTGGAAATGTTGCGCTATAGTACTTAATAAATTTATTACAGAATTGTGACAGCTATTTTTCTATATATAGATAGAGAAAAAAATTGGGGTTTATATATTTTAAGCTTACACAAAGTTTTCGAACATTTTCAAAGTGCTTCATCAATAGACAATCAAGCAATATGAATATTTTAACTAAACATTTAAAAATTTATTTCAGTATGCGATTACGTTTGATATATGTACAGGAGCGACTCACTCATTCTTTCCTTCAACACGAGATTTCTGGAACTCTTAAGCTTAAATTCTTGAAATTTGGCAGAAAATATCCTTTTAATGTGTAGAGATCTGATAAAATCGGGTTTTCGAAAATTAACATCAAGGGTGAATGTTGTAGGCTTGCTATTAATAACGATTTTCAGTTTCAAACTATTAAACGCGCCAACTTGAAATTCGGTAATCATGTTTACTTTGTTGTGAAGATATTCTCTAAGAATGTGTTTTGCGGATATTTTGTCCCAAGAAAGAAGGGGTGTGGATGGGGGCGTTAGATTAAAAAATCTGTTTTTGAACGAGTATTGGATTACCAAACTTAAAATTTGACAAAATTAATTCTTATGTTGAGTAGAGATCTTTAATTACGAGATCTGCGGAAATTGAATCGCAAGGTTTTGTGAGGAATTGTCAGGGTGTTTAATATTTAAAAAAAAATCTTATTTTGAACAATTAGATTTACAGACTCTGTATTTGGCAAGTATGTTTTTTAATGTGTATAGATCTACTAAAAATGACGTTTGGAGAAATCGAATATGAGAAAGTACATGGGAATAAATAATAAATATACTTCTGTCTTAGAAATTCAAATCTTGTCGTTTTAAAACAAGAGGTGTGTGCTATAACAAAACGTTTCATTACAATCAAAGACTTGATACTAGAAGAGTGTTTCCTTAATTGTTGGGCACACCCTCCCTAGGGGAGTGATAATTCTACCAGGGAGTCTCATACATTACATACAAAATATTTATTTCGCCATTAAATCATCAATACTAATCAAAGAACAAATTTAAAACTAGTGACCCACTGGGCTTGCCATATACAAAATTATACACAAAAATAATACTTATCTTGATAATTTGTTTGGTTTGAAAAATAAAGTCGTATTATAGTTATTGCGTAAACGTACATTACTATTGAATTCAATACACTTACTGTATGGAAGGGGACACGATGAAAATTATGACTTAAAGATTCAGTCGCAAATACTGAAAGTTTGAGAATCATAGTGTTTGAATAACAACAACCTAAAAAGAATGTTTACAATGCCTTGAAATACCCAGCGATGCAGGCGGTAACGTCTAGTTACTCTATATGTGGTTATTTGAAGTACTACAGTTTGTGACAAACGGTTACACGCTTTTATTAATGCATAATACCCTATAAAGGAGTCATCTTTCCTTCAACATTACAGACGCATCTATATATTGCATGCATCTATATATTGAACTGGAAACTAGAAGTTTCTAATCACGCCATATTGTCAGAGTGTGTAGAAATGGTTTATTGGTAAGAGCCCAAATTCCTACCTAGGATATTGATGTCCGCTGTCGTCTTCGGTAATTTCCCAGGACAGGTGTCACAAATACGTGACGCAATATAAAAGATGTGTCACGTTAGAGCTTTCTCTCCTCCTCTCCGAAAGCAGTTTACAATGTTCTGCAACTCTAAATGGTATATTTCAATATTCGCGTGCAGATAAATTTATTACGCTTTGCTATGAAGCCTGTATTAGCCTTCCGTCAAACGAACGGAAAGGAGCAAGGTATGAAACAGGTTCAAATAAAACACGCATTAAATATTATAATTACATTTTAGAAGTCATTCGAATATATTAGATTGTTTATGTATTCAGAATTAAGGTATTCGAATACATTCTAATCTTAGATTTTCTAGGATCAGCATAAGAATTAATATTTTCTTTTCTTGTATTAAGTGTCACCAGAATTAGAATATACATAAGAACTGGTTTGAAGAATATTGTTATACCATAAAAAGTATTGGAATGCAATTTCTTTGGCATAAAATAAAGAAAGAATGACATATTTTTAAAACATTCTTCTTTCATAAAAACCGATTCTATAATATTTTGATTATACATAGTTAAGACTTTTGAACATAAACTAAACGAGAATTTATGAAGAATTCACGTTTTTTTTCTCCAGTTACTATCAATTGAAATAATTATGCGATTTTTTTTTTCTGTTAAAAACTTTCTATTATGATGTATTCAAATCGAATAAATCATCTTATCTCCTTATATAAAAATGGATGCTTAAAATTACATCACTTCAACACCATTCAACCGATTCAATATATATGGGCATAAATTTTAAATTCAGAATAAAATTTGATAAAAAAAAACATAAATTTCCTGCATTATGTGAAATGTTTCACCAATTACCTCACATTCAAGGTATTCAAAACAACACAAAATATTAGCCCTTTTAATTCTTTAGAAAACTAATGCACAAATTTGTGAATTATATCATCTTTCATAAGTTGTAAAATTTCAAAGTGATATGACATAATTTGAAACGCAAGGAGCATTTTACGTAACGATATAAAGGGAAAATTTACAAACTAAGAAAAGTGCATTTTAAACATTTATTTGAGTAATTCAGTAATTATAAATTAAAATAAAATAAAAATTCTTTGACAAAATTATTCTATGAATTTTAAGGAATATTATTAGTAGAAAAAATCAAAATCGCAATTTTGACCAAAAATTGATAGTTTGAAAGTCCATCATCCCCTTAATAGATATATTATGAAAATTAACTTATGCTGAATTGAAGATCATCTTAAAATAATATTTTAGTAAATTTAATTACTTATTCGTTTTCATCAAACGCAGTATTTATTTTAAATACATAGGGTGTATCAGTTCAAAAGCTGCAAACCTTCAGGACAGATAGAGTACACGTAGATGATTGGAAATTCCAAAAGAATGCATGGTCGGAAAAGCTTTTCTGGCGGGATAGTGACGACACAAGAAAAACAGCACAAGAATAAGCATATATGTATAATATCCTTAGAAGAGCAAAAAATTAAGAGAAAAGAACATCAAAGGGACAATACGGGTGCATATTGGGAGGATAGGGGTGCACGTTGATCCGCCAGACGTTCATATTGGAAATCCCGACATGATTGCGATATCCCGCATACTGGTACCTGGATCCTTCTGTACTAGATCCTTCACAGTCTTCACGTTGTTTGGTGTTCTATCTCTTCTCTCACATTCATGTATGTGCATGATAAAGGAGTCGCAGTTTGACAATATATAGTGCATGGGTGAAAATGAGGCGTGCCTGGAAGTTTGCGTGCTGGGGTACGCTAAGTGACCAACCGCTGTACAGCTCGTCCATTGAAATCAGTGGTTTCGTATGCTAGATGGATATCAGCGAGTTCAGCGTTCGTGTAACGTTCCATCCTATTACTACTTTGTCGGCAGACGAAATGAAGCTTCAGATTGCAAAAAACGCTTTTGCGCATCCATCGTCATCTGATGCTTCGGTTTATTTGCACCACCTATCGCTTACAGCAACCAAAAGTCTCTCTTTTTCTTCCTTTTATTTGTGTTCTGTCTTTCTAGAGTTTTTTGTTTACACTATCGCGAGCGAAACTCATTTCCGACCATTCATTCCTATGACCTTTCCTATTATCTAGGTATACTCTATCGGTCCTGAAATTTGTAACAGTTGAACCGATAAACCTTGTATATCAGTGTTTCTCAAATTGCGGGGCGCGAGCATATCGAAAATAAAAGATTAAAAAAAAATTAATTTACTGGAATGAAGTAAAATAAAATACTTTCTGATATAATAAAAAAATACAGATTTACATTGATATGATTAATTATATCATCTGGTGAAAAAAGGTCATCGAAAATAAAAGATTCTACTTTGAACGCTCATTAGCTATCTTTGATCCTATAATTCAATAAAAAAAATATTTTTTATTTGCTTTGCTATAATTCTACGATGAGAGATTTTTTTTATTACGTTTCTTTTTTTTAACCTAAAATATTACTTTTGCTGACTTTCAAACTTACTGGTATGGTTATCTGCATCCCTTTTTTTCAGGGAAGTTGTAAATTATATAATTCTATTGCGCTTTTTCAAGAGTTTTCTGATACATGGATAAGAATATTGAGCTCTTTGAAGGATTATTTGGCCAAGATTTATTTTTATGAGTATTCTGAAACATATAATACATAAATCGTTTATTCTGGGAAAACTGTTTATTTGTTACCAATGACCTTCATAGAGAATCCTCCAGTATGACAGTCTTAATGGGAGCTAAAATGAATTGATCACATATCTTTCTTTTTTGGGAGTGGCAAACGTTTTTAGAATCTTAAGGTACTTGTTTAGACCGAGTTCCCGGTGCAACCACTTATGTTCAAAAATATTTTCTTGAACGTTCTGCATTTTCCCCTATGAATAACTTAGTGATTTTAATTGTGATGTTGTACGACTGATTATGGTTTATAAATGTAAATGAGCAGAAAATAATAAAAGAATTGGGCATATGTGATCTCTCTGAAAGGAAATTGAAGCTGATCAAACAAGGAAAACACTTGCTGAAATAATGCATATTAATCATGTTAGCGAAAGTAAATTTGAGAAAAGCAATAAACATGAAACGAAAAGAAAATTTTCAATAGCTTCATTAAGAACTCTATCAAGAAAAATATGAAGCCATAAGTGTACCGCAAAATGCACTTAATAATAAAAATAACACAATTGTGATTCATTGGAGTTTTATATTCTTTTTTTATTACTTAACATTTATTCTAAATGCTAATTCTGCGAGGCTTAAAATTACAGTTGGTTCAAAACCGTTTATAATATAAGTATTCATTTCAATAAATCATTTTACATTTTTGCATACATTGTCATGCACTTGGTTTTACTCTCCGTGCAATTAAGCTATTATATCAAGAATAATATATTATCATTTTTAAAAAAAAAATGAACTCCGTGTTAAGTGTAGGTACTTCACAGCTAGTATAAGAACAAGTTTAATAATTTTAGTGACTTCCATGGGCTTGTCTTGCAGAGCAAAGTTTTTCAAAGGAAGGCTAAAAATTAGAAATTGACACTCAGAGTTATTTTTTGATATTTAGCTCAGATCTATATTTTGTCTTCAAAGTAGCCATCGCAGAAAATCCGGATTCACAAAGGTATGATGTTGAAAATGGTAATAGTATACGAAATGCTTTTTTTTTTTCAGTGCAGAAAATTCAGCATCCACCTCTATCCAGAATTCAAAGAGTGATTTATTACAAAATTGCCCTTTAATTTCGTCACTGGATGTGAAATCTATGAAGATCTCTTTTCGGCAGTTGAGAGCCCTTCTGAAGTATTTTGAAATGG